>QVRM01000075.1:0-110000 GCA_003439945.1 Dermanyssus gallinae
AAAACAGCCGACCACGGCCAGCGGAGAAACAAGATGAGGAAACAAATGGAGGCAGAGGGATAGGCCAGAGATAGAACAAGAGAAAAGCAGAGAAGAAGAAAAGTAAAAGGAACACGTCTAGTATATGCTCTGCTAGAGTGGAGATGATCTATTGTCGCCATATTACTTCGTCGCAGCCATAGATTAGAGCCACGGTACGGATACGATACTATGATGTTAAGGCATCCGTTATACCAGTGGACAACATATGGGAGTGACAAAATAAATCATGATGACGGTGTTAGCAATGTTAGCCATGGTATTTGTGTAGTGGTGGTGTTGTGACTGTGGGACTTGAGGTGGTGGTGGGGTTTGCAGTGGTGGGATAAGGTTTGCTGTGGTGCTGCGTGTTGTAGTTGTGGGGTTTGTGGATAGGGGTGGTTGCGGAGTTTGTGGTAGCTGTGGTAGTGGTGGTGGGCGTTGTGATTGTGGGGGGTGTGATGGTGATGGGCGATGTGATTGTGGGGGTTGTGGTGGTAATGAGCGTAGTGATTGTGTGGGTTTGTGGTGTTCGGTGTTGTGATGGCGGTGATGATGCACGACGGGACGGCGATTCGAGCTAGCAGTAAACTAAAAGAAGATCGGGAACAAGCTGCCACGACTGAGCGGTGTTACTACGAAGAATACCACCACCACCACCACCACCTAAGCTGATAGTAAATGCTCGTTGTAGTTGGATTACGGTCGGCCTGCGCTACAAGTGGGGCTGTACTTGCGTCGATGACGTGGGCCGATCGGCGAATCGCACCCGCTCATCCTGCGTTTCCGTTTGATCCGGGCTACCCGAGCCGATATCAAGATATATATATATATAGTGAGAGAGAGATGCTTAGATAAATATATAGATATCGATACCGATAGACGTAACCATATATCGATTTCGGCGGTTGTCGAATCGTATCGATCCGATTTATCTACGCTAGCCAGTTATCATGGTAAATGTAGAGATGATACTCAACCGGAAACATGCCAAATGGCTGAGCCATCGTAGTTTCCATAGCCGTTGGTTGCTGTTGTTGTTGCTGTTGTTGCTGTCATTCTTGCTGTTGTCATAACCGCCGTTTCCTCATGGGATTTAAGCAACCATACGGGATAGAAATAAAGAGCTGAGATCCAGTTTTTCCCGATAGGTGAACCCGCCTCGTGTTCGCACACATTAAGGCCGGTCAAAGCTATCCGGTTTATCCCCTCCCGAAGCTTTTCCGCAGGTGTTTGACTTAGGAATAAAGTAGAAAATCACAATTCGCGCGTTTCCGCAGATTAGAGATCAACAACACAACAACAACAAAGAATAATAATGGATTCTAACGACAACGCATAAGGCTTCTTACGTGCCATTAATGCTCGACGTGTTGTAGTTTTACGTAGCCCGCGTCACACTTGAGTAAAACGTGGGTACTGTTACGCGTGTGCAGCGCAAGCGATTGGATGTGGACGGTGGCATCGAATGCATTCGAACCCCACGCTGCGGCCTTCCTATCGGCTGCTTGTCGGTCTTCGCCCCATGTCCCCAGTGTCCACGCCTCAACACACACACACACATTATGGAGATGTAGCACGTAGACGGAACATCAGCAGCGGGCCCGTGTTCCGATATATATATATATATATATATTTTTTTTTTTTAGATTTCCCGTAAGGCAATTGCCCGTGTACGGATTTTTCATGTCATGGCTAAGTTTACTCCACCCCGGCATTTACCTTGTCTAAATTGGAAACCATGCACACCAATTTAAGAGTGGCCGGTCTGGGTCTCGAACCAGTCCTCCCGAATGCAAGGCAAAGGCTTTGCCACTAAGCCACCTTGCTCGGTATATATATATATATATATATATATGCATAAAGATTATCCGTTCTCCTCCTGAGCATCAATGCATCATCTGATGCACAGAATGTATAGCAACGAGAATGGTTTTACTCATCCGTCATACTTATAATATATATATGAAAGAATGAGAAACATATACACAGGCAGACGCGTCCTAAACGCCCTCGTTTAGTACTCCTTAGGGTTCATTAGCGACCCCAGTTTGATTATCATCATTTTATGGCAATATATCGTAATCTAGGATACAATGTGGAATAATAATAATAATAATAATAATAAAAAGTCCCGCACAGGACAGACGGTCCTGTGCGGGTTTTAGTGAAGCTAGATTTTAGCAATGCTTTTAACACAATACGACGCGACGTAATATTAGAAGAAGTAAGACTACACGTACCGGAACTCTTTCCACTTGTATGGCAATGCTACAGGGACCCTTCACTTCTATCCTGGTGTGACAAAGAGCCACTTAAATCAACAAATGGAGTGCAACAAGGGGACCCACTAGGCCCCGCCTTGTTCAGTCTGGGTATCTCCAGTCTAGTGGCACGAATGAGAAGCCCATTGAACATCTGGTATCTGGATGATGGTACATTAGGAGGACCGGCAGACGTGGTGGCCGCTGACATACTTAAGGTAATAGAGTTTGCAAATGAAGGAGGAACAATCCTCAATCTTTCCAAGTGCGAAGTTATAACGGTTGGGGGGGACAACCGGAACGGACGAAGCACGCAAAACCATTGCTGCCGTTCTACCAGTCTGTAAGCAAGTTAACCCGGCCGAGTTAGAAGGTTCTTGAGGCTCCACTTAGTCCACAAAGTATCTACAAGACCTTAACAGAAAACGCCGGGCGTTGCTGCAGATACGGCCTCGTTTGTGGCCATGCACTCACAAGCTGCACTATGTCTTTGGAGATATAGTTTAGGTTCCCGAAATTCCACTACACATTGCGCACCTCACCGAAAACCCAATGTCCCGACGCCTGCAAGCGTATGACGACTCTACGAGAGACATACTGAGTGAAGTCCTTAACATCGATTTCACGACGATACGTGGCGAAGAGCAAGCCTCCCCATAAGAGAAGGTGGACTGGGTGTTCGATCAGCATAGAATTGGCACCCATATGTTACGCAGCGTCTGTGCTAGAATTCAGCCCGCTGGCAGAGGCGCTAGTCGACCCGAGTGCTCACCACCGGCTGCACATAGCTAAGCAGGAGGCAGAGTCGCTTGTCAAGCTGAAGTTGGATCCAGGTCCTTGGGAGAAACGTGTAACGCAGAGAGTGCTTGATAACTACAGATGTAAAGTTATAGCCGTGAGATCACCGAAAGCCTTGAGTCTTCTACGGAGAAGGCAGTCTTCTTGGCCGCACGAGACCCTTCAGCGGTGGATTCCTTAGGGCTCTCCCGTCGCCACAGCTCGGCACCATGCTGGACAACGTCTATTCCGCATGGTGTCGGCTCTCAGAATCGGCGGGTCGATATGCGAACCACACATTTGCAAGGCCTGTGAAAACCAGTAGAGAAGAATGGCCTCCACCCGTTGAGCTGCATTAAGAGCCAAGGTCGGGCTCCCAGGCACACAGAAATAAATGCAGTGATTCAAAGAGCTCTCCGGAGGGCGGAATACCTAGCATGCTGGAACCCAGACTAGGACTTCATGACGATAAAAAAGGCCCACGGTGTCACTATTCCGCCGTGGAAAAAAGGCAAATGCCTGGTTTGGGATGCGACAGTCTCCTGCACAATCGCACCGTCTTATGTGTGCCACAGCGCTACCGAGGCGGGATGGGTGGCCGAACACGCAGAGAAAGAAAAGTGCGTAAATACACAGAGTTAGAGTCTAGATACAATTTCGTGCCGATTGCAATGGAGACAATGGGCCCAGTCAGCAGAAAGAACAAGGACATTTATTAAAGACTAAGTGATCGAATACAAGCAAACACCGGAGATGCACGCGAAGGCGACTTTCTGAGGCAGCTGCTTTCATGGCAGTTTGCAGAGGAAACGCCGCGTCGATATTAGGTGCGATGGGCTGACGAGCAAGAAAGAAACTATAAAATAATGAGAATACACATTCACACCTCACAATTGTATTGTCCTAATAATAATAATAATAATAATAAGAATAGCAATATAGATGACAATCGTAATTGGTTATCGCAGTTAAGATTGCACTCATACGCAACGGCCAAGCGTTGTTGCTCAGTCACCAACGTAGCGGCAAGATTGAGCGAGATATCAATTCAACGTCATGAGAAGACGGAGAGCAAGTAGGCCAGTGCTCTATGCTAGAAACTGTCGCAACGACACGACATTAACATTAACAACAACAACAATGACAACAATTAAAAAACAGCAACAAACTCAACAGCCACAATAGCAAACTACACCATTAACAACAAAAACAGCAAGGACAACAATTAAAACAACAGCCCAAAACTCAACAAACCACAATAGCAACTACACCATTAACAACAATTACAGCAACATCAAAATTGCAGCAATAACAACAACGACACTGACGCCTTTTCGAATCGTGATTATTTATTAATCATTTACAATACGTTGCACACTCAGCAGTGCTCGTCTTCATATATATATATACCGTCAACAAAAGCGACCCGATGAGGCAGCCGATATCTTTTGGCTGATGCTTTTTTTTCAAAAGAGTTTCCGTAAGGCTGTTGCCCGTGTACGATTTTTTCATGTCCATGGCTAATCCATTACGTTTAATGTCATGGCAATTAGATCCATTCCGGCATTTACCTTGTCTAAATTGGAAACTATGCAAACCATTTAAGAGTCTGGGCCGATCTGGGTCTCGAACCCAGGCCTCCTCCCGATTGCAAGCAAAGGCTTTGCCACTAAGCCACCTGCCTCTCTCATTGTTAGTGTTCTATGTCATATGTCGCATCTCCAGACGTAGTCGATATGAGTGTTGTATATTGTCACCGCTGCCCCACTGCTGTCACGCGCTTACTACTGGGTGTGATTGTGGCCGTCTATGTTTACTGTTGTTATAGCATTTTACATAGTGTGCGCGCGTGTGTAATGTATGATCATGCCTCCTCCTTCGCGTACGACTTTGCAAAAACGGCCAACGCACATCCACATCGAATGATCAATGTATACGATTTAGTATCTACGAATGTATTATTGTTGTAGTACATCCATGTAGTAAATAATACCAAAACATAAAGCACTGTGGAGTAGAGAAACGCTGGATTTATTATTATTATTATTTATTATTATTATTATTATTATTATTACTTATTATATAGATGCTATATTAATCAGAAATACTAGTTGTAGAACATAGCATGGCATTTGCTGTCTTACATCTTTCATCGCAATGAGCACACCACGTAGACACATTCAAACGAAAGTTTGAACACGCATATATATATATATATGTATATATATATATATATATATATATATATATAGTATATATATATATATATAGATATATATATATATCTATATATCCTATATATATATATATCTATAATATATCTATATATATGTATATCTATATATATATATATATATATATATATATATTATACGTATGGGTTTGTATCGTGTAAAAGTTACATTCCCTCGCACATCACTGAAATCAACGCGAACGGTACGAGACTTGGCTATATATATATATATATATATATATATATAAACACATACATACTATGGATGAGTAAATGGCCGCTTTCCAAATAGACTTCGAGGTGTCTTTGTGGGCGAACTTTTCACACTAGTCGAGCAAGTCAAGTGGAGCCAGGCCCGTCGGCAATCAGCACGACGGCGTCTGAGGCGTTTTGAGGCATCATGACAACACCGTCGCTGCCGCCAACGCTGCAGAAGCAGCAGCACCTATGGATTGCGTAGCCGCTGGCAAGCCACGCCACTTAGCGCATTTATTGAACACGAATACCAAAACAGCAGCAGCAGCAGCAACGGCATTAACAGGGAGCAGACGAAGAAGGCGATGAGAAGAGGCTAAATGTGCAACCGGCTTCTTCTTTTGACGCGCGTTTCATTCAAGTATCTATACGTCCATCTATCTGCTCATCATGTATTCATCATTATCTAGGCGGTTGGTTGGTGGTTGGTTGGCTCTTCATTAGTTACCTACTTTGGGGGCGCGCGGGGTTGCCGCCGCAGACTCGCCGCCGCTTTCTTCAAGACTGCTTCGCTGCAGCCTACTAGATCAGCAAGGCGGTAGCTGGCTGGTAAGGCCGTGGTGAAGTCGTTCGACCCGCTGGGGTACGATTCCTCACTAACCCCCCCTCATTCACTTACTCACTCACGCACTCACCACTCACTCATTCGCCGCCTCCCTCCTACACCCCCGACTTGGCTGGTACGGACGATTTCAACCACGATCACGAGTATGTTAGTTACTACAACAACAATAACAATAACAACAACACCAACGACGACAATGACAGCAACAATAACAGCTGTAGCAGCCAGTAGCAACAGCAACACCAATGCTCAACACCAACCACCGAGGACAATAACAACAGCAATAACTGCTGCCGCAGCAGCAGCAACAACAACAACGACAACAACAATAACAGCGACACCAACGACAACAATAACAGCAGCAACAACAACAACAACAACAACAACAACATAACAATAACAACAACAGCAACAAAAACAACAGTAGCCAGCACCACAAAAGGCGACGACAACAGCAGCAGCAGCAGCTCCTGTTTGATCTTTTGATGATGTCCAGCGAAGCGCAAGTTTGTCGCTGTTGGCGGCATGGCGTCAGCGATGGCTTTGACCAGCAAGCAGTATGAATTGTGGCAACAACTATCTCACGACAAAACACGACGATAACGACAATGACAGCGACAACGACAACGACAGCAACAACAACATCAACAACAACGACGACGACAACAACAACAACAACAACGACGCCAAACGATACCGATGCTGCAAGCGGAACTCCAACACCTGCACCCCCGTCTTCTTCTTCGCCTCCCTCTCGTCGTTGTCGTCGTCGTCGTCTCATCTCGACTCGATTCAACTGTCAATGCTTACCCCTCGATGTGTTTCGTAAGCAACTTCAGTAGCTTCCAGACGCAATTGACGTTCCAAGCGGTGGCGGCAACGGCACAAACGGACGGATGGACGATCCTACCGGCTACCAGCCGCTCACTCAGTCACTCACATGTCCCTTTGTTCCCCCGCAAGTCGTCCGAAGTCCCGCAAAGTCGTCCGAAGTGTGTTGGGGAGTTCCGCAACCGCCGGCCCGGAGCAGCCCGCCAAGACATGACTCGATCCATAGCTGGACGAATGGGGAGCGATGAACGGGCGGATGACGCGTCAGCAAGGCGTCGAACGGCAGCGGCGGCAGTAAAGCGTCGAACGCAGGGCAGTAAAGCGTCGAACGGGCAGCCCCCCCCCCCCCCCCGGCATAACCCCCGCCAGCCTTTGTCCCCACCGTTGCACATTATCTCGCGTGCACCCAACTACTACGCAACAAGCACCCACCCCCCCGCATTCAAACACGTCTGTCTGTCTGTGCGTGTCTGTGTGTGTGGGGAGGGGGGGGAAGGGGGGCGGACATTTATTAACTAATTGTAATGACAATACTGTTACACTACAACACAGCCACATTACTTAACTAGCTGCGACTCTGAATCTACATTGTTCAGGACGATGTGATTTCAAATCTTGCCACTGCTGCCACCCAAGCGACTACGGTCAATGGCACGCTGCTTACTTACTGGCAGTAGTAACACCCTGGCTAATGATGAGCAGATGATCTCTACAATACCCCGTATGCATACATGCAACACCTTCACTGGAGAAAGCACCGACAGATGGCGACAACGACACCAGTAACAACAACCACAAATACCTAAATTTCAGACCACATGACGGTAAGACATCAGCTCATACAGTCTGTGGGTTTCTGACTCGAAGATATATGTATATAAGTCAGCAACCACCGTGGGTTGGAAACCTCCTTCATATATATATATATATATATATATATATATATAGTTAGTTCTAGATTAATATGTATACCGACGCTTTCGTATTCTAGATACTCTATCATATGAGTCTTGTACATACCCTTTTACGTGACTTTTTCAACAAGAATCATGTATTCAAACAGGTGTCACAGCTGTTCCGATTCTAAATGAGTGCACATTCTGGCGTAGTTCGCGAAACTGTTCTATCTAAGCCGTACCCGAGCGATACGGTGACAAAGGCCGTTGTACTAGCATGCATAGTTAACGTAACCATTTTATGTACAGGCAATTTTCTTATAATCGTCACAACTACTGTTTCTTTAGTCCAGTTATTGCTAAAATCCAGTAATATATATGCGCGTTCAAATGTTTGCACCCCAGCATGGCCAAGACTAACAAGTAAACGTCGTGTGCTTTTTGTTGTGACAGGTAGTTCGTAGTCCAACGAGCAAAATAAACACACTGAGCTGATTGCATACATATAGTGAGCGTATTTGACTACCAACGAGCTACTGATTTATTGCCATTGTGAACTAACTGTTATAGATGTATTTTTGCGGCATTGTCAAGTAGGCTAGCACTGTCGATCTTAAAGAAATGTCCGGGTATGGCCGAACAGTGCCTATTCGTATTGACCCAGATGGTTGCTCTACAAGTCGCTAAATCATCCGAAGACACAAATGGTGCATATATATATATATATATATATATATATATATATATATACCTAAAAAACCTGATGTGTCTAGCTTCAAAGTAGCGACTTCCTTTGTTCTAGATCAGGCCGGAGCAATCTTTGTTTGCCGTCTCTTCGCTATTTATGGAGATGACCCCTCCCTCTCAAGCTACGGGCGAACAACAGACAAAATAAAGAAAGGAAATCAATAACCAAAAAATATACTACATCCTACATCCTAACGCAGCAATGTACGGACCACGGGTCATCTATTTTACGATTTTCTATCTATACATCCTTGTAACATAGTGTAAACATATTGTATGAAATCATTATTATATGATCTGATCATATTTATAAATACAAATATGCATAAGACCGTACCATATATATATATATATATATATATATATATAAAAGGCCCATGATATAAAAGGGTGACATGTGTATTTAGGTATACATGCCAAGCGGGCAATAAATCAATATGTATATATATATATATATATATATATATGAATGCAATACAACTAACTTCAGAGCATTGCCAAACATTTACATCAGTATCAAACAACTTTTTTTAACAACTAACTGAGATATAAATAAACAAGAGAGCTGTTGTCTTAGCCCGTTGTTCGTACGTATTACATTGCTAACCTCAAGTTAACCCGTCTAAATTTTAAAACGAGGCACGTGTCGACAGGGCACGTGCCCGAGGACACAATTCGCGAGTTAGGCTGTTAACGCGTGGCCAAGCATTTAGCGCACTCCATTCCGCGCCGACAGGTGTAAACTTATGAAAAATGAATGTTCACATTTGCAGAGTGCTGCCAAGCAGTACGAGCCGTTTTTCAAATCGAACTGCGCCATATATGGCCCAAGTTCAGCGATCACACTTGGATCAGACTGCTATCATGCTATCTCTGGCACTGCTATAAATAACTGGACGTGTTTTTGACCGCTAATTGATCCAATAGGCTGCATCTAGGTGCCTTACCACGCCTTGCTCTGATAATCTACTACAAAAAAATAGTTTCGGGGCTGACTCTCAGCCAAGATTTAACGTCCATGGGACTGCTTTGTACATTGCTTCACAGACGGACCCCCATAAATACAAATGTGCAACGGTGGGGTTCGAACCCGCGCACCTATGTGTCTCCTTCGGTCGCGAGGCGCAGACGCATGCCACCACGCCACCGGGCTCGATAATCAACTAAAAACGAAATTCCCAACGCGGTTCTTCTGTGCGATGGTTTCGGGGACGATGTTCTAACTCCGAACCCTCTATCTCCCACAGTGTGTGCTATGCGTCTCAGCCTGGGTTGGAAAACATTCACGCATGCAGGTAGAACAGAGTAGCAGCTATGATAATGGCTTGGCGCTACCGTACGTATTCAACTACGGACTACTTAACACGAAGGAGAACATTTGCATTTTTTTAATATTTGCAAGCCAAACTTTGGTCTTTGAGGTATTTTGAGTAAATTACGAAAAGCACGAGCTCTAGAATTCTAGCGCGGCTCTTAAACTCTCCATGTTTAAGGGAGTCGTCGCTCATCGTCGGCTATGTCAGTGGCACGGTCTTAATGTCATTAAGAAGATACACTTAGATCTGACAGTCTCAGTCAGAGACATATTTCCTAAACCTCAAAAAAATCTCAGTCAGATAATAGCGAGAAGCAATACCTGTGTTGTCGGACAACGATCAGCGATAATCTGTGCACGACATACATGGCAAATGCCTGCAGTCACATATGTATGAATGTTTGTATGTATTTGTAGTATATATATATATATATATATATATATATTTATATATAGTGTGTGTGTTTCTTCATTTGATCATCAGAAGAATCGAAAACACGTTTGAAAAATGACGTAGCATGGATAACTACTAATCGCGTTGTGAAATAAATTGAAAACATATGCTTCAATCATGTTTAACATTTTGTTCCTTTCCGGTGAATCATTAACCTTCTGTATATATATATATATATATATAGATCTAGAGAAAGAGAGAAAGTCTTGACGATTTACTAACAAATGGTTTATGAACATATGTTTTCAATTTATTTCACTAATGCATTTGTTCACACGTTGAGCCTAAATTCTGCGTATGATATGCTTGTGGGGTATAAGACACAACAATTTTTCCCTCGCATCATATCTCTCTCTCTCTCTCTCTATATATATATATATATATATATATATATAAATACATACATATATACATACATAACATATATACACATGTATCTGTGGTGGGAGATCTATCGCTCTTTTCGATAGTTATCATCTACCGCCAACTGCCGGCAATGTGTGGGCAGGCTGTGTGGGCCATATCATCTCAGCGTACTGCAGCCGGCAGCGAGCAGTTGCGGGATGCGTCATGCATGCGTGTGGAGCCCCGATACGGCATCACGCCTTCGTTGGATGGTTGGTGTGTTTTTCACACATAATGCCCTCGCACTTCATGGGTCCTCTGCGGTGCCCCAGCATTCCCACTTCACGAATGTCTACTATGGCTATATAACGTGACGGCGATGGCGACGTCTTAGACTTCGATACCAACAAACAACGACGACGACTAAAACAACAACAGCAACAACAATGACAACAAGATTGGCGGCAGTAACGGTGACGATGAGTTTTCATTCACGGGTGTGCTCATATATATACATCTATATATATATATATATATATATATATATATATATACAGATGACCATTATCCTGCTTCAAACGATGACGATGGAAACGACGAATGACAAATGATTATTACTGCTACTACAACAACAACAACAACAACTGCGACCACAACTCCTGCTATTGCCATTACTTTTGCTGTTGCCGTTTCTACTCGAAACAATGCTGGGAAGATGCGTGCAGATAGGTGTGGCCGGCGAAGCGTTCGATCTCCGCGAGGGAATAAATAATGTACCGATCACCGACGATGGCAATCGCGATGGAACCGCGAGCGTCGGCCTGACTCCCGGGACGATGTCACCTGTCTCCAGCCGTGTAGCAGTCAGTGTTCGATTCAATCACGTTGCTGCTGCTGCTGCGACTGTTATTACTATTAGCACTAATTAGAAGTAAGTTATTATTAGTATTACTATTAGTACGAATAACAACAATGACGACGATGATGATGATGATGACTGGATGGGACTACTGCCATAGCATCGTCAGAGACGAGAATATTTTGGCGGTTCCGAACTCTGCCGCGGAAGCAGCAGCGGCGGCACTAGCGGCACAAATACTTCAACAGTGCCAGCAAGCATGACCACAGTATAAACGTCGCCATATTCATCACAGGTTGATGAATGTTTTCCATTGTGACTGTGTCGTTGGCCGGCGCCATAGCTCACTGCGGCGGTATGATTGTCAGCACAGGGCCAAAATACCTTTCACTGCATTCTTACAAGTACTAGTCTTGTACTAGGTCGTGGGTTCAATAGGTACCAGCTGTTTCTATCAGCTCAATCTCCTGTCTATCATCTCTAATAGTATTATTAATAATTGTCATCATCTTCATATTCCGTCATCTGCGACACTGTTCTCGGGTAAATCCCATGGGTCATGGTGGGGTCGGCTTATTACAGCTGCCTCCAAGCCTAACGTGTGACGCCTAACTTACCGTTGGAGCACCGTTGGAAAGCGTGTATCGTTCGTAGTTACACTGTTGTTAGTCTGTAGTAGTCTATAGTCAGTTGTTAACTCAGCCATCGAATGTAGCCACCGCTTCAATTTCGCACTTCAATTCGTCACTGGTTGATTGATTGATTGACGGATTGTCCGTCAAAATGTAAACAAGTTTTTTCCAACAATGCTTGATCTCGTCTAGTCTCCATACCACGCCACCAATACTTGCCAGTGGTCCCTCACATTCGGCGCATTCCTCTCTCAGATCCCCACTTGCGTTAAGTCAACAGACTTAATGCGTCGCCCCGGCGAGTAAGTTGTAACGTGACGTGAAGGCAGACGACACAGATTCTCCCGGCACACACGGTACACTTTCCAGTTGTTGTTCAGTCGTTGGCACGAGTGATTTGCGTGCCATATTGTTGTTGATACCAGACGTACCACCTGTTTGCGTGCCAGCAGTAACTAGCAACTAGTTTGCTAACTCCAGCTGGTGTAGATTTCGAGAGTGTTATTGTTATTATTATTATTGTAAACAGTTGCGTGCAGTGCAAGCAAAGCCGATGACGTCGAGTGTAGGGAAGAATAGCAGCGATATGTTGGTCACATTGTGGCGTCACGCCGCATGTCGACGTGACGCACCTGTCAGCTTGGTGTAGTGGCGAGCAGTTAACTCGTGCACGATGTATGCATTCGATGTAATGCCAAAGTAATACCGAGCCTGGGGGGGTGGGGAGGAATCCGGGTTTAGTGGGTTTGCGAGTCTCACACTAGTCACTCAGGCTGCTAGTGGCGCATGTGCATCATGCATTACCGAAACCTCCCAGAACAAAAAAAAAACTCGTGCACGATCAAAAAACAAGCATTGGGGAGAAAAGCCTAAGGGGGAACCCAAGCTGGTGAACCCAAGAGTTCTCCAACCAGAAATGAATCACTTGGTAGAACGATCCCTACTCGAGTAGTGTAGACTGCCGTGAAAACAGCTATGAGGTGACACTACGCTTAGAGCATACAGGAAGGTTCACTAAGATGGTCTTTTCTCTGCAAGCATATTATATATATATATATATATATATATATATATGTATCATATTATGTGCACCTATATACTAACTAGCACGCCTTAGAATAAGCTGCCCGGAAATCAGCAGCATTGTGCAGGTGCAGATTGATGAGGACAACCGAATCGGTGTCAGACGATTTGTTTTTTTGAGGGGGTAATTTGTCTGGTCGCTGATTGCTCGCTTGGCAATGTTGGCTTTATCAATAAGGACGGCACTTCAAATGGAGCAATGGTCGTGCTCTCTCTCTCTTCCTCTGTATTTCACTATATATCTCTCATTTTCCTATCTATCTGTCTATCTAGGTATATATGTATATATATCTGCTACCCAAACAACGTCCAAAAAATAACGGCGTAGGGGGCGGATATCATCTTCATGTGTCACGCCAAGTGTCACCTCATGTCTTCAGTTGGATATTCTGATGCAGAGAATGTTTGCTCAGCCTTTTGTCAGCCTCATCACCGACCGCATAGTCGTCGGAATGTTCGTCATTTTCCTTGTAGTTGCCTCGCGGCTACCGGTGCCGTTATCGTTGTTGTTGTTATGTTGTTGTTATTGTTGTTGTGTTGTTGTTGTTGTTGTTTTCTGTCGTTGTTGTTGCCTACCGCGACTGCCGCCATAATTGTAGCCAAAACGACACACAAATGAATGTGTGTATCTGACCGTATCTTTTGTGTACCTGTCTAACATGTGTGTGTGTGCTTATGACGTTATGAATTGGTTCTGTACGTAATCAATTCTGTTCATTGGTGGCATCGTTCACGTTCACAGCTTCTCCGTGGCCATCTTCCTTCCACTTTGTCATCTGCTGCCGCTGCTGCTGCTGTGGCTATTGCTGTTGCTGAATGTTCTGCTTCTTCTCTTCGTTCTTCATTTGCTGTTGGCTTTCACCCGGTGGCGTCTTCCTTTTAGCTTCATTGATGAAGCTTTCTTCCCGCCTCCCGGCCATTCTTTACTTATCGGTTTGCATCCATTGTGATCCTATTGTGTGCGTAGTGGTGTAGAAATACGAGAGAGTGGTAGACACAGTGGTAGAAGCAAGCTGTGATCGCAGTAGTAGTAGTAGTAGTAGTCGTAGTAAAGTAGTATTAGTTATGTTGATGATGGTTACGTCGTTGCAATCTCGCTTATAATGGTCGCGCGCGATGCGGTCGACACAGTCAATGCCGGTCACGCACGTAGAAGACAGACAGCGGACAAGGAACGGCAAAAAGGCCCGGACGGCGCGGCGAACGTCGGCGGTGGTGTCGCGCTAACAATGGCAGCGGTGAGCGGTCTCTCAGCAGTCGTTGTTTGAACTCGACGACTCCGTTGCCGTACCGAATCTGGTTGGTTGGTTGGCGGGCAGGCTGCCTGCGCGGACCGCCGTCGAAGCTCGCGCACCAAACAAATTAGGGACACATTCAATAACAATGCAAACATGCTTGCTGCTCGGCGGCGTAAAGGCATAGATAGATAGATAGATAGATAGATAGTTGCATTCAAGAGGCGGAAGAAGCAGGGCACGAGGATCCGAGGAAAAAGACGCGAAAGACAGCACAGCCAGCCAGCTATCTAGACGAAATAGACGCATAGAAGCCGACGACGGAAACGCGGCCAGCGGCTGCTTCGACATGGACGGCGACAACAACAACTACGGCGACACAACAACAACAGCAATAGCAACAACGTCAACCAATACCTAGCAGCAGCAACAACAACAACAACAAATGAAGGCGAACAAGTTCGACAACAACAACGAACATAACGACAACCCTCGTGGCATTACCACGAACCACGTCAGCCCTTCCGAAGAGTAGTAACACGTTAGTTACAACAATGCTACAACGAAGAACACCCCCTCGCCCCCCCCCCCCCCCCCGCAGTTCTGATAACCTCGGGCCTTTCATGAGGAACAACAATAAACAAACTTGTGCGTAGGCCAACAGCTTGCCCAGCTATAAGAATGCAAAGTTTCGAGAAACAACAGCGACAGCATTGACAATAACAGCAACAACGGCGAGATAACGCGGCCACGCAAATGAATGTGTCCCTGTCTATATATGGAATGCCAGACTATGAGATAATTATCTAACCATTTGTGTTTTGTGTGACAGCAAATTTAAATTATGTTCTCTGTAGAAAGTACACTTGCGAGTTCAATGCGTATCCACGGATCCAGGTATCTAAAACATTATATATTTTTCTATACATCTTCAGTGTATATATTAGAGGTGTAACAAAATATTCCGGCTAGCAGTATAGATATATGAGTTTGTCTGCTGTGTATTTGTGAGTCTATGATGGAATAAGGACACATATTTTAGTGATATATATATATATATATATACGTGTAGCACTATCATAGTGTTGTAGTGAGCAGTATATATAAATATCCATAAACACACATACGCATTTATGTGTGTGTATAAACGTATGTACGATGGGTCTAGGAAAGGTACTTTAGTGAACAATAAATATATATATATATATATATATATATACTTTTTTAATTTTTTTTATCGCATCAAAAACTATTTCTGTATGTCTGAAAAAGCATTAACATTTATTAGTGACTGAGCGAAAATATTAATATGCGCTGTTATATTATTGCTTTATATTGTTTACACAAGATGCTTGTCACTGATGATTTTTAGAAAAAATATCGTTTTATCTCTTGAGTAAGAGTCCCACTGCTCTGTAGGTTTCTCTTGTTGCCTGCATTTTATTATTTCTACAGACCCGGTAGGCAGCCTAAACAGTGGTTGATATCTGATCATCCCGATCGAAATCACCAAAGCCGTCAAGCAGCAAGCACATCTTGTTCTTCTGCCGCGGGAGCCCTCCCACGGCATACCCTATCTGGCTCACGAATCTGAATCACTTGGACTAATGTATTGACCGTTGCAACTACTTCTAAAATTGGCCTTGACGACTTTTCGGCCTACATCCTTTCACGCTCACTCCTTCTTGATCTATCTATCTATCTGCCTGTTTACGTGTATGTATTATTCATGCTTATATATAAAGAGTATTCGCGGTAAGGATCTGTCGGTCGTATATATATAATGATGTTATTCAAACCCCCTATGACTCATGTCCCATATAGCTGAGTAAGACGTAGAAAACAATTACAACAAGCTAAGCATGGTTGTATGTGATGTAATTTTGTATAATGTATTTTTGGTTTCGCAGGCGACGCAGCCGTTAATCATCAATATGATTGTTTTCACTATAACAAAACCTGTGGTGGTAAGTTAACTAAAATAATCAATGGCCTACACGTTAATATAAGACTGGGGCAATAATCATATTAATAATAATAGTATTTCTCAATTCAACGAACACCGCACTCGCAAGTCGACCGTATCGTGCTCCAATTCGCATATCAAAAGGTCAACGCCAAATAGAGCAATGCTCCAGCGACAAAGTCGCAATAGAATAACATTGCTTTTTTTCCGGTTCACCGGCTACCTCGACTTAGCCACTATCGGGCGAGCCGAGATATTTCATTAACTAACATAGACAGAGGCGGCAGCCAAAAGATCGAACATGGTACTATTATTACTACTACTACTACTACTACTTGTGGCATTTTAACGATACCGAGCATCTTCGAACAACCAGCCAAAGAGCAGCACAGTAAGTCAGCTCATCATCACCCTGATGGTAACATCTCTCTGGCTAAGAGGTAAACAAGCCTACACCGTACACCGTATTTTTTGATACAGCGAGAAGACATAGGCCCGCTGTATCCTGTGGAGAGAGGGGTTGAGGGAAATCAGGGTTGAGGGAGAATCAGGGATGAGGCAGAGGTCCTCAAACGCGGACGACACCAAGGCTAACGTCGTCAAGTCAAGTCAACGATCTTCGGTTGGAAGCGAGCCGTCACTATACATATATGGCTTGTCGTTGCTACCTGAAGTCGTGGCGAGAAGGGGCGTCCGACCGAACGAGCGGCCATTACTCCTAGACCAGCAAAGGCCCGATCGAGATCGAGAGAAGAAGTGCCCTTCATCAATGCCGTTCGTTAGCAGTAAGAGCTGAGCTGTCATGACAAGACATGATCGGCGGACCGGCGTCAACCGATCACGTCGAACAGCAGCAGGAAAACAAGTCGCTGAAGATATTTTGATCGAACACACGTGTGTGCGTGTGTAATCTTCTGCAAGCAAACGACTGCCGAAGTTGAGAGCGCCAGCTGAGTTGTAGTAAGCTTACACGTGACTGGTTGGTCAGGTTGGTGAGTTAAGCCGGGCCCGGTCGGGTCGGGACTCTGTCGCCAACGCCAACTCTCGCGACGCAAGTCTTTATCGGCGTCACCCTTGGTGTCTGCTTCACGCATCGTCATCAAGTCAGTCTTGCCCCTCAGCATATATTTGAGGTGCCTACCTGTATATATGTGTGTATGTATATATATATATATATTTGTACACTTGAGATACAACTAAAAGTACTGTTTTAGAGAATTTATTTCACTATACCTGGAATACGTGCATGCTGCGTCGTTGTTTTCTCCCAGTCGTTTCTCAATAATAGTAGTAGTAGTAGTAGTAATAGGGGTTACGCCATGGCGGCACAAGAAATGGTAAGACAGCAGACCAGACTAGCGACAATGCTAAAACGGTTGATCACGCATGTATATATATGCGTCATCAACCGTTTATATATATATATATATATATATATATATATATATATAAATCAAAGCATGGCAAGAGAGATAGAGAAAGGAAGACAGATATACTGCTGCAGTGTTACGCGTGAAGAACAAAGCCCACGTCGTTCTTATGGCCGCCCGCCGTGTTTGCTGGTGCTGCTGCTGCTGCTGCTACTACAACGACTATTACTAATATGGCTGCCAGTATTGGTGGCCTACAAGCAGGCAGACAGCTACAAGGCCGACAGTAGGAATTCCCTCTATGCATATATGGAAAGAGAGAGAGAGAGAGAGAGAGAGAGAGAACACGCGCGCAGAGAGAGAGAGAGAGGAGACGGCGGCATAGTTTCGTCTTCTGCAGACTCCTCTACAGAACGGGAGGAGGGAAGCGGGGGGAGAATGAGGGTATAACCTTGTGTCGGTTCAGCTGATGACGTGAAGCATGTCGACGTTGTCGCATACGGTAGACGCTTATGTCGTCGCGGTTAACACTTTGTCGGTTTGTTGTTGAAGCACTAACTGGCTACCATTTCGAAATCGTTATCGTAGTAGTAATACTGTTACGACCAGTAAAGCGAAGTAATGCAGTAAAACAATTCAATTCAATCCCAAAACTCGTTTGTTTGGCGGTCAACAAGGGAAATAATTCCGCGAAGATCTCTGACATATCACATAAAAAAAAATTATTGCCCAAGAGTCCAAGTTAACTTTTTTTTTACTTACTTAAATAAGCATTCGCCTCCTAATTGCTTTAATGTGCAATTCTTAATGCTTAGTTTCTTGAAGTTGACAAGTTGACATCATTTCACAACATTTCAGGACACCAGGCAGCAATCATTTCACTGGATGGAGTTTTGTTAAAAACAATTTGAATTCCGATACGATCAAGCACGCAGGCGCAGACAGAGGACACAACTTCTTCCGGACGAGTACTATGACACGTGCAGACACGTCTACACTAATGATAGCACCGTATTGTGCCTCGTGAAAAAGTTCACACAAGCACCACAGGATAAACAAAGTTAGAACTTCAAGCAACCGCTAGCAGACAACTCGCGCCCAAGCGTTAAGAGACACCAATTAGTGGTTATCAGCAATCTAGAGATGTGTGTGTGCCGAATGGACGAATTCATTTAGCGCCATCACTACCACCGCCACCTCCACAACCAATACGATTGTCTCCGCCGTCGCCGCCCCTGGCTCTGTCGTTTTAATCGCCGCCCCTGGTTCCGTCATTTTAATCGCCGCCCCTGGTTCTGTCACTTTAATCGCCGTCCCTGTCTTCTGCTGTTGCTGCTGTTGTTACTGGGAGAAGCAGCGCTCCTCTGTTTCGTAGCGGTCACTGGGCAGCGCCAGCTCTGACGGTTCGCTTACAGTTCTGACGTGCCAATGCGTCATTTCCTGACACGCACAAACTTGAAACAATTTCTAATTACTGCTGCTGCTGTTGTTGTTTCTGTTGCGGCTATGCCGTCTCACGCAACGAAACCCCCAATGGTAGGCCATCGTTTCACGCAACGAAACTCCCCCGTGGTGGACCATCTTCTCATGCAACGAAGCTCCCGATGATAGGTCTTAGAGCAAATGGTCACCTACAGTGGTCCTACAGGTCACCCAGCGGTATGCGGAATTATAAACAGCAGCAGCAACAACAACAATTAAGAAAAACGTGCAACATCTTACTTGTAGCGGCGTAAAACGCGACCTATCAATGACTACCACCACAATCACCTTAGAATGAGTGCTTCCGATTGATTAACGACCGATTAAGAGACACTGAAAAAATCCACTAATTGTGGCCTTCGAGGATTTGCATCGATTCTTTTCTGTTGTCAGTATCGGCCTGTCCAGACTCCACCCAGACTGCAGCCCTCCTGATTGAAAACCTCTGCCACTGTTGTTAGCACTACTGCAACTACGTCAGCCCGTAATGGCGCTACATTCCGTTACAGATTTGACATGAAATAACAACAACATCATCATCACCAACAACAACAGCAATAATGACGACGACAGCAATAGCAGCAGCAGCAACAACAACAAGAACAATAACAACAGCAACAACAACAACAACAACACGGCGCGATAGGTGACGGCATGAAGAGCCGTCACTTTTGAGGAGCAGGCAGCTGATGATGAGGTTATGGCGTATTACCTATACAGCTCTCTCGCACCGTCTCTCTTGACGTGTTGGCGGCTTTTGCCAAAGAAATTCGTATAGTAAAAAGTCGAACGCTGACATCAAACTGACAGCGGATGGTGTGATAAACGACAGTATTGCGATCGACCAGAACTCAAAATTGGTTTGCGCTTAGCCTCCTATTAGTAAGCTGTCCAAAGAGAGCCTCAAATCAGGCAAGTTTCCCGTGGCACTGATCTGGCTGTCTAGACAAAGACGTGGACAACGAGACTATTTTCTGTACGTTGGGGAATGGGAGGTTCGTGTCGTGAGACACAGGTAATACTGCCAGCTAAAAGTGACTAATATAACAAATAATAAACCTACTAAACCCGTGTTTCTTTCTGCCCAGCACTGTCGTAAGTGGACAGACGGATTCTTTATTTTTGGTATAAGAGGTTTGGAAACGCTGATGCAATACCGGCCCTGGCAACCAACAGCACCTAGTATGGTTCTTTCACCCACACAAAATAGCTCATTCCTAGAAATGTGTGGCCCCACTTCGAGACCGTTAGAGGCAAGCTTCGTGCTTAACCGACTTATGGATCTCGTCGTGGCCTCAGCTCACGAAGCCGAGAGGATGCGTCGAGCCGTTCTACGCAGGGCTAAGTTGCCATATGCTCTTAAGGGGTACCCGCATTTCGACCGCTCTATGGCACACGTGTGTTTCCATAGCGCGCCGTAAGCGTCCCTCAGCCGCGTCTTCTCGCGCATAATAGCGTCTGAAAACTAGAAGCCCGTTGCTCGTGCGGCGGCATACTCCATCGCATGACCGCCGACATCCCGTGTCGATTCTAGCAGGAACTCAGAACAGTATTACCGGCGTGGTAATACTGTTCTGAGTTCCTGCTAACCCGGACCAGGGCGGAGCAGAACAAGACCGTACGTATAGTCGATGTCGCCTGGCTGCTCCCACGTGCTAAGCGTGCACGTGCCTGTATTACGCTACACACTCTCGGCGGGGTATAACGAAAACAAACAAAAACTGGTTTTACGTCAGTTACGATAGAAGTTTAACATTTTAGACAACCAACGAAAAAAAACGAAGTAACGCAAAAAAGGAAAGATAAATAAAGCAGGAAAAAGATGAAAGATGAACAAATCGATGAACAGAAGCCCGCGAACACACAGTACTGTTATTTCCCTCTATATATATATTCCCCTATATGTATATATATACCCCTATATGTATGTATATATATATATGGCATCTTCGTCACGGACCAATCCCTCCCCGAAGAAGTGTTCCGCTGTTGCTGGCCCTGTTACGCCCCCGTTGGCCGTGGCCCTATATGTATGTATAAATACATCACCCCAACTGACCGTGGCCTAAAATGTGTATATAAATACATCACCCCAAGCCTGGTAATAAACGAGCACGCAGATATACCGGCGGACTACAGCAGGGTGCAGCAAAGAGCCCGCTCAGAATTCGACGCATTTAGGTGCAGTCCAGCAAGATCAACATACGAGAGTTGTTTTGCCAAAGCTATTGCTATAGCTGCTACTGCGAACTCCACTACTACTACTAAGTATCAGCAGCTAGTGGACGTTGACAATTGCTCTCCTATTTGTTGTTCGGCGCTTCAAGCCGCACCCACTGGTCATCAACGTTCTAGTCATCATCGTTGTTTTTTTGGGGCAACAGAAGCAGAAAAAGCTAAAGAAAAGAGAAAAACAAAGCAAAAAGACAGGCTCGCCTCGTAAGCATTTTGAAAGTGACTCCAATTAATTCATGTTAACACTACACACACTCGCGCAGACAGATACACTTGCCATAATCAGTCTTTTTGTACATGCACACACACACGCATTAATATTTATATATATATATATATATATATATTTGTACACGCGAGGTGTGGGTAGACGCGCCTACAGAGACAAACGTGCTAAGGCGAGATAACAAAGAATAAGACAAATAGACACGTTCTTTTCCGTCCAAAGACATAATCGTAATAATAATAAAAAACAAGATGATGAGAGAGAGAAGCGGGCTGCATGACGATGCCATTGCGAAGCTTAACCCCTGCTACTTTTAATGGCTCGATCTAAACATCGAAATGGTAGTCGCTGTAGGCTGGTTTTCTTTGGCATTATCTGACACGGTACCACGACCAATCGATCGACGACGACGACGACGACAATTGCCGAATCATATGCACGCCAGTGAGTGTGGCCTGCCAATAATTCTATCGAGCAAGATCGAGGGGGTTGTTTAGGCTAACACAAACACAACAATATTGACGTTCTGCTGACCAGTTCAGGTAGCTACCTTAACAAAGTTTGCCTCTTAAATACGCTCTCTTCTTATTTAGCGCGCAATTTCTCTCTCATTCTTGCTTTCTTTCTCTCTCTCTCTATAAATATGTATATATATTTATCCGTCTCTCCCTCTTTTTGTCCTTCCCCCCCCCCTGGGTCACTTCATTGTCATTTAGTCTCCATTTAGGACGACGGCTTCCCTAAATATCGTGGCCCTGTTTTGCTCGGCACTCTGCTGCTGCTGCTGCGTCATCACCGATGAATCGGCCAGGTGATCAACAACGGAGCCGCTCGAATGCTGCCGCCACAGCCGGAGCCCAGCCCTTCAGAGCCCTGTCGTTGTTGTTTGGATCGCCGTTGCTGTTGTTTAGCCGAAGCACGAGAATAGCAGAAGCAGCCACCAGAAGTGATTGATACTGTCATCAGCAGCCGTACAGACTTATAACTACAGCAGCAGCAACAACAACAACAACAACAACAACAACAACAACAATAACAACAGCTAGGTCGACAGCAACGAAACAACCAGATCAACAACAACAACAATAACAACCACAACTAGATCAAAAACAACAACGACAACTATCTCAACAACAACAACAACATTCAGATCAATAACAACAACGACAACATTCAGATCAATAACAACAACAACGACAACATTCAGATCAATAACAACAACAACTTAACTAATTCAGCAACAACAACAACAACCGTATCAATAACAACGAGAGCAACAATTACTAGCACCATTGCCAACTAACAACTTTGGTAGTTTCGCCACCGGCAGACGACGTCAGAGAGCCGCTGCCGTCACCCGCCCCACCGACGAAATTACCCCACTGGGGTGCATCGATCAACGCTCATTTAGGATCGCCATCGGGGCGGCAGGCTCACATGACGACATCAACGACAACAACAACAGCAACGACATCAACAATACCAACAAAAATACCAACAAATTCTCATGGCAGCTGCTTGTTGTTGTGGTGATATTGTTGTTATTCAAGTAACTGTTATTGTTGTTGCTGTACAAAGGCCAGGCGGTCAGACGGAGGTTGTGTGCCAGTAAAATTTTAGTGGTATCACCATGCATGCCACTTAGATGCATGAGACATTGTTGTCGTCACTCTGGAAGTCGTCCACCAAGTGTGCAAATACCTTTGGCATTGACCCAGAGACCAAGCACGGAATGCGAACAATGGAAAGAGGAAAACAGCATAATTTGAAGCAGTTAAGCTAATGAATGACACATCATAGATGATAGATTAGATCTAAGGAAATATGTACAGCGGAAACAGGAGATAGATCATCGACAGATTGCCATCATTAATACTGATACCCCTTTTTCCAAGGTAGGTCATCCTCTCTTCACTAACCTATGCAAATATTACACATCTTACTCGATCATATGTTATTAATAATTCATTATGAAGACAGTAATACTGAACATGATTATCATGTATCACAGGCGTTATATATATATATATATATATATATATAAATTCCTCATAGACATTAAGCGGACATTGGCGCGGAAATATCAATTTTTGTACAGGATGACTGTGTGAATTTCGTGCCGCGTTCTACTCGGAACAACGGTTAACAACTGACGAGGCATAATTCCTCTTCCTTCCTATGAGTTGTCAACCAATAAAATAATATGTACGCATACCCTCCAATGTATTTGTGACAGAACTCGAGGGACATTCCTAAGACATGTACCTTGTACACCCATAAGGAGTGAGGATGGACAAGCTAGACATGACACGAAGTCACTCATCGCCATTCGGAGATTGGCTAGGCATTTCGTGACGGACAAACGTCAACGAAGAGGCTCGACACATAGTCGCACCACAGTCGCTTCCGTTCTAAACGCATTTTCTACAATACTACTACTAAAGTAAAGTTTTTCGGGCTGACCCTCAGCCAAGATTTAACAGCGTCCACGGAACTGTTTTTCACATTGCTTCATAGTCGGACAACCCCCATAACTACAAATCGGTGCAACGGTGGAACTCGAACCCGCGCACCGGCTATGTGTCTCCTCCGGTTGCGAGGCGCAGGCTTAATCCACCACGCCACCGGGCTCGACACAATGCACAGTAGTAGTGGCAGTAGTGGTAGTAATGTCGAGCCCGGTAGCGTGGTGGATGAAGTCTCCGCCTCGCAACCGGAGGAGACACATAGGTGCGCGAGTTCGAGCCCCACCGTTGCACATTTGTATTTATGGGGGTCCGTCTATGAAGTAATGTGAAAAACAGTTCCGTGGACGCTGTTTAATCTTGGCTGAGGGTCAGCCCGAAAACTTTACTTTAGTAGTGGTAGTAATAGTAAAGACAATATTAGATAATAATTAGATAATATATATATTATAGATAGATAATAGATATTAGATAATAGATATATTATAGATAGATAATAGATATTGGATAATAGATAATATTAGATAAATAAACAAGTCACCTTGTACTTCTCTTGTTTCTCCGGTGGCGATCGGCCACTGTTGACGCCCGCTTCCCCGCTGTTGGCTGTTACAGCTAGCAGCTGCCTCCGGCGTCGCTTCTGCGCTGGTTGGCGAACGCCTCACTCAACGACGTGTGATGGACAACACTTTGCGGCACTTTCCGTTTTGATTGACCGTGACGAGCGAATAAGTAATAACCACACCAACCGTGTGTGGACGAGCAGACGCTCAAATGTCAAGGGTACTTAAATATGTATCCGTACTAAGCGTACATTTCTTCCCTTTAGATGCATAACTATGTATACGTGTATATATATATATATATATATATATATATATATATGTTTATAGTTCCGTAAACCGCGTTCAATAAAAAGGTTTAATCAGAGCAGGGTCTCCGAGACTGTAGTCGCCTGGGCTTTTTAAAATTGTAGGCAGACGATGCAACATACCTCTCGATCCACTTAGTACATGCTGACACGAATTATAGCCTTCTGCTCGAAAGTGTTACAATTGTCGAAAATTTGTTAATTTCGGAAAAAAGTACAATAACTAATAATTATGTATTTATCAATTCATAGTACAAGTTTGGGAATGCTCAATGATGAATATATATATATATATATATATATATATATACATGAACATACACTAAATGCGAACCCGATGCTGCAGCCAGCTCGGTGGAGCAGCAGTAGCAGCAGCAGGAGGACCATTGGAATGTTGGTGCAAACAAGTGCGAGAGAATAGATGAGAGGAAATGGGGCAAGAAAGCTTTTGATAGACATCCGCCAATGAGTGAGTCTCTCGATTAACCCCGACTGGTGACGGACGGGTCAGCTGACGGATCGGAGCGACACCGACAAGCGCCACGCGGATGCTCTCCCCGCCCCGAACAGCTCTAAATAATAAATCTATTTTCGTGACGTCAAGCGCCAATTTTTGTTCCGGTGCCACCCTGTTTCTCTCTGTATCTGGTTCTCTCTCTCCCTTTCTGACGCGTTCTCTTGCTCTCCCTCTTGTCAGCAACTGATCGCCTTGACGTGTCTAGGAACGCCAATGTGATAATGGTGATAATGATGATGATGATGCCGACATGCCAAAACCTCCCTCGACAAGTTTTATAAACTAAAGGCTGTGAAAAGACGCCAGATAACATGGTAGCAGACATAGCAGCAGCGGCAACAACAACAACGACAACGACGACAACAACATCAGTTGCAACAACAACAACGACAACGACGACAACAACATCAGTTGCAACAACAACAACAACGACAACAACGACGACGACAACAACATCAGTTGCAACAGCAACAGAAGATACAGTACACCGAACAGCCAAGAGCCCTGCAAAGACATTAGCGCTCGGCGGTGACTTGAGTCGGCTTTCGCGCGCGTACTTCGTTAGCGACCACGTTATCGATCTCAGCTGCTGCTGCTGCTGTTGCGGCCCTCGACGAACCAAGCCGACACGCAGCTTCGTACAGCTATGGACGCTACAGCTTATAATGGTCAAACGGTCGGTCGGTCGGGCGGTCATCAGGACGGCCAGACATAAACGAGAGGTTTCGCACGATTCGGCCCTCCCTACACAGACACGTCGAACGCCGTACGGGCGAGCCCAACGGATGAAACCGCGCACGTTCCGTCGCCCAGTCGGTGCTCGACTACGCCGCCAGCACCTGACCCACAACAGCAACACCAGCAGCAGCAGCAACAACGCAACAACAACAGCAACAACAACAATAGCAATAACCACAAGAACAACAAAAATAGCAACAATAACAAAAATAATAACAACATCAACAAATATACACAACAATGGCAACAACGTCACAAGCAGCTGGCCAAACACCTTCTTCGTTTCTGTTCTTCTCTTCTCATATTGCTCACGACTACTATTAGGAGTTCGTTTACTGTTAGATATACGGCACTTGTACTTTGTTCTGCGGGAGCTACTTCGGACTGTTTTCCCTCTCGTGTTTCATATGGTTCCTCCTGCTGCAGAAACTTTCGTAGCAACAACACCGGTGTCGATCAGATAATGTCGCTATAAGCTCTATAATAATGTGCTGTTGCCGCCGCCACTACTACTTAGATATATATTTTACCTACAATCTCTGTTGCTGACTTGTTTTTTTTGTTCAGTATTTTGTTTGTTGTGACTTCGTTTCGTACTATTTCACTGTGCTTTCTGCTTTCTGTTTTTTTTCTTTTTAATTCGTTTTATAACATTTCTCGCGTGTCTCTCGCACCCTGTCTCTTTCTTTGGCGCTGTAGACACTTAACTGCATCTTTCCCGGCCCGCTGTGTGTCCAGTGCACCTCCGGTTCGATGTTTGGACGCCGGCATACATACGTATATATATATATATATATATATATACATACATATATCTATCCATTCCTCTACAATTAATATGCTTGTATTTGGGCTAATAACTGGGCTATTAACCTAGCTATTTTCGTTTCGTTTTTCTCTTTTCCCCGGCTGTTTATCCCCAGTTGGTCCATCGATCGGCAGGTTAGTGCTTTTACTGTTGTTGTGAATGTATATGCATAGGGGGGTCTTAACGTATGACTGTATAATGGTTGTGTTTGTTAGTGTCACATAGTAGTGACTGCCGATGGTTGTATGTATATGGAAGATTGCGTTGATCCGAGCCGCCCCTGTTGCTATTGGTGGTGTTATTATGGACGAAGTTGTTTCAGTCGCTGTAGTTGTTGTAGATGCTGTCATTGTTGCTGTTGTTGTTGTTGTTAGTCCTATTGCTATTATTGTTTTTCCTGCTGCTGCTGTTGTGATTGTGGATGCAGTTGTTGTTGCTGCTCATCCTTTTCTTCTTCTTGCGGATGACGTACTTGCTATCGTCGTAATTACAACTTATTGCCAGCATACTTGGCCAGTCAGATAGTGTTACAGAGACGTTTAGTGAACGTCACTGGCGGCGGCTGCAGCAGCAGCAGCAGGAACAACAACAATGTCCTCTGTTGTTCTCCCTTCTCCGCGAGCCACAACGTCTCAACACGATCAACGACCGAGAAGCAACATCAACAATAAAAATGATGACGGCGACGACGACGACAACAATAACAACAACAACCAACACCACCTCTAAAGGCAGCAGTCCATGCTTCCTCGTGATAATGACGGACATTGACGAAGCTGACGCGCGTCGGTGCCGTGACGGGTTTTGTTGTTATTGCTGTTGTTGTTTTTGTAGTTGCTATTGTTGTTTTTGTAGTTGCTGTTGTTGTTGCTCTTGTTGTTGTTTTTGTAGTTACTGTTATTGTTGTTGTTGTTCTTGTCGTTATTCGTGTTGTCGTTGTCGTCGAATAAAGCACCCGCCCAACACCCTGATCAGTACGCGGAAAGAACGCTGCCAGTAGCGGGGCCACGGAGCATTTCTGCATCTTCTGTGCGGTAGCGCGATCGTCAGAGATTCGTCCACCCATGAGTTCAATTTCCTTATTTTTATTTTATTAATTTCGTATATATATATATATATATTCAGACACTATTCCTGAATGTTACATATATGGGCGTGCGTAAAAAGTATCATAATGTGTCACCGTCATCATTATCATCCCTTATAACGATCCGGAGGTGTTCAACTGTTATATTGGCTCCGATGTAGTCGGTTTCTGTGTGTCCATCTGGTCATTGGCTTTGCTATGCAAATAGACCCATATTGAGCCGAGCTCCAAGCGAGCCACAGTTTTACGATTCATTGAATATTACAATCTTAGATGATTGGCTTCGTTGAATTTATATCAAATAAGTCATTAAGCAGATCCGTTTGCCTGGGCTTGCGTAGAGCAGACAAGCTGCCATGTTCAAAATAGACACCTAACGACGAAGGAAGCTTCACATTATATTGAAGCTACATGCCCAATATAACCGTTTCAAAATCTAGACTCTCTTTCATTGACCAGTTTCTTGTAACCAGCACTACTTTTGGAGTGTAAATATATATATATATATATTTATATATATATATATTTGAATCTATCAACAAGGCGAAATAGAAAAAAGGAGAAATCACCTGAAATTGTGCTGTAATTTTAAACTGGCGGTTAGTTCTTATCGTCGGCGTAAGTTATACTTATTCGTTTATCGTCGCTGCACCTTGGTGTCAACAACCTATGCCTTTGTTTTAGGCGTCGATTTAATCGGTAATTGCAACGTCTTTTCCTATCTTCCCGCGTTCCGAACGTTCCTCTGTTAGTTGACAGATGACCAAATGCATGCAAAACTCTTCTTTACCAACATCTACCTCCACCAACAGCCGTAAAAGCTTGTCATATGACATAGTAGGCCGAAAGAGATTACTCTCGAGGCCCATGTTCTATGGAATAATATTCCATACCCGACATTAACATTTGGACACACCATTACCAGTACTAGCATCGGCAGCAATAACGACGGGCCAACAAAAACGACAATACTGCCATTAACGTAGGTCCTATTACGACCGGCAACACACCTGCTATATCCGTAACTGTTTCTGGCTCCCAAAACCACTATCTCGGTGTAAGCATCATTACGACGCGAACGTATGAGGGAGGATGCGATGTGTGTTTGGGCGTGTGGAACGCGTCGACCTCTTTGCTTCGCCTTCACACGCCTTGAAGTCGAAGATGATAAATGCACCTCATCGAATGACATCGAAGTCGCGCAACTTGAGCGGAACGTTTATGCAATTGAAGTCAGCAACCGCATAACGACGAGAAAAAGCAGTACTCCACAGCATCGGACGAAACAGCATCGACGGCCGGACATGACCGACATTAATGAAAAATTCGTCTATTTTCTTGGTTTACTTGTTGCCCGACCGACGATTCAGTCCATTCGATCAATTGGCCGAAGATTGGATCGTCCAGCCACAGAAAAAAAATAGTAGACACTCTCGCCACCCTCACACTTGAATTGTTGTTGTTTTTCGAAAATTAGGGGGGGAGAGTAGGGCGAAAAGGGGGAGGTAAGACGCCGTTAAGACTTTTGATTAGGTCAACTGAAACCAATTTCACAGACCTCGCTAACCGACGATGATCGAATCTGGTTGAAAACAGCGGCACAAAGTGCCCAGAATAGCAAACAATACATTCAACAAAAATGCAACCGAAATGCTCAAATTTGCGAGCCACAACGGATGTCATAGCAGCAGCAGCCACACAACAACAACAACAACCACAATAACGACTTTAACACCAGCAACAAAAAGTAGTAGATTGAATAACCACACCATCGACGTTCGGTGTCTCGCCCTAAACCCCATCTTTTTGCTAAAGTTGTTCCCGTTGTTGTTGATGTTGTTGACGTTATTGTTGCTCATATTTTGAACAGACAAATGCAATCAACGCAAATCGTCAACAATTGTTGCGTCGTGCTGCTGCTGCTGCTGCCGGTGCCGCCTCCCCCTCATCATTATCTTGTCCGTCGCTTCTACATCCGTTTACCTATCGTTGTCAAATCGACGCCAATCGACGCCAATCTATGACAACGATGGTGACGACTGACGATTGATCGCCCCAAACCACCGTCAAACGACGGAACCGAACCGAGCCGAACCGAGCCAGCACGCTCGAGACGCATGGCGTTCTGTGGCAGCGCATTTCCCCAGACGCCACTACAGATTGGGCTTCTGCTTGAGCGCACAAAGGCGCCCTTCTGCACGCCGCAGACAGATAAACACCCTCCCACCACCCACCCACCGGCCCGCTGAATGGCGTGCCTGCCCTGTGCTGCCGCGTACGTTTGACGAACAATTTGTTCAACTACGTGCCGCGACTGCGGGCGGCTCAAAAACGACGGGGCAACAATATGTGGAAGCGAACGCGACAGACGAAACGAAAAAAGCCAAGGCGAAGATAAAGAAGAACAGCAAGAAGAAGCAGAAGAAGAAGAGCCAAAGGCAAAATCATCATTTGTTCGTGCTGCTCGTTGGGCTGGATTGGGTCCCCCAACCCCCAACCCCCCCCCAACCCCCAACCCAACACCACCACTGCCGCCACCCCCTACGTATACGTCTACCACCACCCTTATCAGCGCCCCGAGCCAACAGTAGGAATACGTAAGAACGACATCATTGGATTTCTAAAGGCGTCGATGGCTGGCCACAGCAGCAGCGTTAAAGTCGCACCTGTTTGTTATTCTTTGAGAGCCGTTTTCCGTGATAATAAAACAAATTTTTTTAACAACGGCTTGTTATCAATACATGTACAAGTATTACAATTAGTAATATATGAGTTATATAATATTTATCATATTGTTTGTATTGTTGTAGCTTGAACGTTGGTGGCCATTGAACATCATCGGTTAACGTATTCTCTTTTTGTATTTCCAACGACACCCTGTCTCTCTCGAAAAGATCGCGGTCGACCTTGGCTCTGCTGTGTCATCAAAGAGCTATAATAATAATTTAGTAACCCCTTAATAGTTAACCCCTAGCGACGGCCGGTCAGCTTTAAGCCTCCGAGGGTCAAAGTGACGTAACAGTTCGATGCCAGATCGGACCTCCGTTAAACAAACACCAAATACTGCTGCGTTTAACAACACTGCTGGCGACAGAGAGAAATGCAGGCTATGACTGACTTAACGGAATCGTTTAATCAGTCCAATGAGTTAATGGGCGGGGGGGGAACTGTTGCCGTTGTAGGCTGGTATCAGTCGAAGTGTGTGTATAGGTCTTTACGAGTGTTCGTGTGTCTATAAAAGTAGTGCAAAAGCCACCAGCGCCTACGGCCATGAAGATTTCACGATGATGGACGACACAAAAAAAGACACATCAAACTACAATCGTGACACCGTCGACAAAAAATCATAATTATGTTAGCAGTGTAATGACACCATCACCAACAACAACAGCAACGCCAATGAGGGAAGGAATCACATTAATAACAAGTATTGGTAATGTTATCTATAGAATATACGTGACGATGTGACAGCAACTTTAACTTAATCGTTTCCGACTAATCACGGTCGGATTTGCCCGTGTATACGTGTAGATTGCTCGCTATTTGTTCCGCTAATCGTTAGAACAGGTGGAACTTTGTTCGGACATGTTGAACTTTTATGTGGGTCTTTCTTCAAATTGGTGAGGTGGCGTGGTCTGGATGATATATATATATATATATATATATATATATTTGTCTTCTTATTTTAGACACTCAGTTTACTTAGCCAGTTCCTGTATTTATCAGCGCCAGAGTTACGCTTCTACAAAGCATAAAAGACGAGATCCAGCATCAATGTTACTACATGTCTATCTCAGGCGTAACGATAACGGTATGATATAATCTTGGCTGCTAACTGGGCTAAACGATGTGTTTTGCTTTTTTGCTCACTGTGCTGTTTGTTATGTCACCATTTCACTATGGAGCGCTGCTGCTGCGTTGTTTATTTATGTTCAAATATATATATATATAGGTCATTGTCTGTCCATCTCTCCGAGTTGTTTTTGCGTGCCTTAGACGGCGGAAGTTAAGCCACAAATAGTGGCAGGACAGAACGACCACAACAGCATTTCTCCGTGACGGCACGGCGATCGAAATGCAACTCGTGCCGTCTATGATGAACCTATTCACTGAGTAAGCTAAACTTGATATCGATCTATCTACCTGGCTTACACACGATCCACCATTCCGAAATAAATATGACTCGTCATCGTGGGCTTTTAGTAAATAAACACACCACACCACGAAAATCAACAAAACAACAACCGCATTCATGCATCGATTGCAAGTAGGTGACCGGCCCACAGACTCGCGGAACGGTTGCAGACTCGCTCCTACAACTTGCTGTGCGGGTTGACTTGCCGACGAAGTTCGGCACAAAACCAACCGAAAACACAAGAAAACACAGCGGATTATGGCGGCAACGCATGTTCAGGAGGCTTCAGGACGTCACATCATCAGCAGCTCTTATAGTTCCAGGTTGGTTCCTGGTTCTTCTTCTTCTTTTTGGTTCTAGCCAGCTCGAACTAGAAGTTTACAACAAACGCGCCCCCGGATTCCCCGGATGGACCCCGGATCCAAACGCGGACGCGTGGATAGGGCCATGCATGATGAATACGTACACATACGTACATGTGGGGGTGTGCGGGGGTATCAGTGGCAGTGACTGTTGTGGTGATGACCGGATATCAGCAACAACAACAAAAACAACAACAACAACAACAACAACAAAAACAACAACAACAACAACAACAACAAAACAACATCAACAGCAGTAATGGCTGACCACATGAAGGGATATATAGTTCGGACGACTCAAAGGAAGGGGGATATATAGTACGGACGCCAAGGAAGGGGGATATGTAGTTCGGTTTCACTTGCTTACATTCTCTTAAGCAAGCGACAGTCGGAAGCGACGACGGCCATGGAATACATAGCTGCGTATGGATGAACGGTAGGTGGATGAATAGGTAGGTAGATGTCACTACAGCCGGCAGCTTTTATTCCGCTTTTGAACGCCGTTCGCTCGCTGTGTTTGCGGTCTCTTGCGGTGCTGCTATTGATGTTGTTGTTTTTATGTTTCAACGCGAGTGTTTTTATGTATGTTATTTGTAGAAGACGTTTCTCGCTGTTGTTGAGAATGTTTTGTTGTTGTTGTCTGCGTGTGTCTGTTTTTTTTGTAGACGATCATATAGATGTTACTTATTGCGGAGGTTGTTATTCGTTGTCATTGTTAGTGCCAATGCTGACTGCGAAACAAACAAAAACACCAGTCTTGAGCTGTCTAGAGCGGCTACCTAGCTGCTTTTGAATGACTGGCAGACGGTTTCGGTAGCATCAACGACACTTTTGGCAATGCAAATCATTCTTCCTAATCTATTTACGTGCATACTCTACGTACCGAGTAGCCTGTCTACATACAAGCTTTATGTTCCCGTTGTATGTAACGCGTCGTGTTTATATATATATATATATATATATATATATATATATATATAAACGATGTCTGCATATGTCCGATGCCAACAACCACCGGCAAGGGAGACGATCTTCCTAGTGATCATTGGCGAATGAGAACATGCATGGCATCCTGCTAAAAGAAAGAAAACAAGACAATAGTACCAACAGAAGCAGCAGCAGCCACAACAACATTACCACCACCACCACCACCCACAAAGAGAGCCACAACAACAACAGCAGCAGCAGCAGCAGTTGCAACAGAACGCAAAACGTAAACACAGTAATAACGTGACGCTAGCATGAATGATACGCAGCTAGACGCTGTACGTGACGCTGTACCGTTCCGTGTCGGTGGGTGTTTATTTGTCGGCGATCAGCCGTTTTGACCAAACAGGCCGAGATTCTGGAGAGCCTGGAACGGATGGCTTTAGCTGCTGTTGCTGTCGCATCGTTCCGCACAACTAGACAAAACATCAAGCAAATAAACACAGCCCAACTAGCAACAACAACATCGAACAACAACAACAACATCGAACAACAACAAGAACAACAACAACATCGAACAACAACAACAACAACATCGAACAACAACAAGAACAACAACAACATCGAACAACAACAAGAACAACAACAACATCGAACAACAACAAGAACAACAACAACATCGAACAACAACACGTGATGTTCTGCCAGGCACACAACAACCGACAGACCCAGGAAATAGATTCGAGCACGCGGCAGGGCGACTTGAACACAAGCGACAAAACGAACTTGTCAACCAACCACGTGCAGCATGCACGAGCAGCGTCATTATCTGTCGGATTGGTCGGTTGGTTGGTTGATTGTTGTAAACGAGCGAACACAAATGAAGCGTTAAAGTTGTCGTAGTAATAGTGGCTGCGAGAAGTAGTAGTAAAGGTGTCCGTTAATGTCGATACGTGAAGTGTTTTTGGAGCTCCTGCTTCAGTTTAGGTGTGCTGCGACTAACACACGCGCACATACACATGGAGCTCCTGAAAGCTGAAGCACGCCCATACCCACACGACTCAGAAAACAAGAAAAACAGACGCAAAACAACGTGCGTCTCTTTTTCGTTCTCAACCTGCATATACGAGAAAATAAATCTCTATCACGCATCCCTACAAAGCTTACTTGTTATCAAGACCTAAATATACTGTTCTTTGATTCAGTCAGATGACTGAATTCAATGATGTCAGTTCACTGCGGTATATGTTATACGCTAGCAAAACTACGTACACAAAACTACATACAGCGCCACCGGAGAGAACGGCAAGGCCGGTCTCTGCGGCGCCAAGCGCAGTGCTACAGCAGCTGGTCTTAACAGCAGCGGTAGCAGTAGCGGCGGCGGCAACAACAACACCGCCACTACACTCGAAGAAAATGAGCCGATGGATGACAACACGCCAACGGCAAGGGAAGCGGCAGCGGCCGCAACGTCGCCAACGGAGACAACCGCAGAGGCGAGGAAAGACGAGGAAGACAACGATGGTTTTGTCACCGTCCAACGGAGGAGGAGCGGCAAAACAAAGCATCGTATGCAGAAAGGCAGTGCAGCTGATGGTGTAGGAGATCTTGAAGTGTATGCTGGGCCAGGCAGGTTCAGCGCGCTGAGAGTAGCACGGCTGGCGGCGAAAACGTCAGCTGTCAACCTACACACATGGCTCGTTAACAGGAGCATTTGTGTAAAGGCAGTATTCAAAATGCGAACGCAGGGAAATGATGCCGTGTTCTGTGTAGTGCTGGGAGACGGCGAGTACGCAAAGTGCAGCAAGAGTGAGTTCTGGCCAAAAGGTATCCTATTTCGTCGTTGGGCTGGTGGTGCTCCCTACGAGAAAATGGTTATGGAAAGCTTTATCGCGCCTGGCGGTCCGGCTCTTCGCAAGTGACTGAACAGATCTAGAGATGCTACCGTGGAGACTACTAGGTCTCTGCGGCTGCTTCTTTGGAACTGTGAGGGACTAAGAGGAGCAATAGACCTAGCGCCAGTTGACATGCTTACGTCGGTGGACATTGCACTCCTTACGGAGACCTACCAGCGGGAGGAACTGCATATCAATAATATGCGAGGGTTCCACCAGCTGGCAGTTCTACCTGCTGGAGGCCGTGGTAGACCAGTGGGTGGATTATCAATCTACCTACATAAACGTTTACCGCCGGCGCAATGTGTGAGGAAGAACGATTTCTATGTGGGTCTCTCGTCTATGAGGGTGAACATAGCCGTCTTCTACCTCCCCCCACATCTTGACTCGGCAGAGGTCGCTGACACGGTGAGTTCCGGTATATCAGGTTTCGACCTGTCTATGCCAACCATCGTCGGTGGCGACTTCAATGCCCGTATTGATGGTGGGGCTACTAACGATAAAGGAGAGGTGCTGCTCCAGTTGATGGAATACTTTGGTCTGAGATGTGCAAATGCACGCGAAGACCACACGTATATAAGTCATAACGGAAGCAGCACCATTGACCTACTGTTTCACAACCTTGTCGATGGCGAAGTTGAAAGCTTCGATGTTCTCGAGGTGGCTGCAAGGAAGCACCTACCGGTGTCAGCAGTCGCAAATATTCCAGATATCTGGTTTAAGCAGCAAGGCGACCCACACCTGGTCCCCACGAGGCGTGTTGACCTTTCACTATTAGAGGTTGATAGCCTCGAGGTGGGCTGTGATGTGGATACTTGTTGTGAACTGCTAGAGAGAACCATGAGAAGTGCAGTCAGGTGGAAGAGACCGGGGCAGAGGAGATCACGACAGTGGTTTTCTCAGGCTTGCTATCTCGCCCACCGTGGGGTGCTCGAGCTTTTGCGCCAAGCGAGGGTAAAGGCACCACCACAGCTGCTAGCCAGACGCAGGCTTGACTACTTCAATAGTAGAAAAGCTTACATAAAGCTATGCCTTGACCACAAGCGTGAATACGCTAGGCGGGAGGAAATCCGACTGCTCGAAAGAGCGGAGCGCAAGCCCTCAGCCTACGTCGTACGGCCTCGTAGGGGGGCGAACCACCTGCTCAGCGACGAACAGGTAACGAGTCACCTGACCGGTCTTCTATATAACCGCGAGACGGTACGCCTGGCTCCAATGATTGAGCACCCGCTCACATTGGATCAGGATACTATGAATCTGCCCTTTGAGGTAGAAGAAGTACGTCAGGTTCTGCACTCTCTTCCGAGAGGAAAGAGTGCGGGGCCAGACCAAGTGTACTATGAGCACTGGGTGCAGTCTGAGCCACTTTTGGCAAACCATCTTTGTGATTTCTTCAACGAGATCATGAAGAGGGGACAAATGCCAGGAGCCTGGCATATCGCCAGGCTTTCTCTTTTATTTAAGGGTAAGCATGGTGATGACAGACGAGACCCAAACTTATACCGCGGTATAGCGTCTGAAAGGACGCTGAAGAAGATCTTCTGCAAATTGGTTATAAAACGGATCGAGTACGTTGTCGACCAGACCCTTCCACCGGAGCAATTCGGCTTTCGAAGAGGTCGAGGAACGCGTGATGCAATCCATGTGCTTCAGTCAGAGATAGAGCGAGCTGTGGCAAAGCCCGGAGGCCATTTGTATGCAGTCTTTATAGACTGCGTCAAGGCTTTCGACAAAGCACCTCGAGATCTCCTGGTGAAGTCATTCCGATACGCAGGGGTTGGTGGCTCTCTTCTTGGCGTAATTTCCAGTTTCTTTGATGAGGACACCTTACTGGTACAAGGTGAGCAGGAAGTGTTGCAGGTAAGGCAAAATGTGGGAACCCCGCAAGGCGACCCATTAAGCTGCGTCTCCTTCACTCTTCTGCTTGCCGATTTTGTTGATTATATTCGACAAGAGTTCCAGAAGGCCACAGTTGTGATGTACGCAGATGACATAGTGGTCGCTCATCACGACCTGGGTGCCATCAAGCGCATCACTTCTCTGGCGGAGGTGTTCCTTGTCTCAAGAGGGCTGGAAATAAACGCCATGAAGACCAAGGCTATGAAATTCAGAAGAGGAGGTCGATTGGCTGCTAAAGACGTTATACGTTGCGGCGGCCAATCCTTGGAATTCGTTAACTCTTTCCGGTATCTGGGGCTTCGGCTTCATTATACTGGGACGACCTTCACTGCTCACATCGTCGAGAGAGCGCGCACAGCCCTAATTTCTCTTTATGGAGAAATAGGCGATGTCCGGCGACTGTCCGTCCCGACGGCAGTGGCGCTTTTTTACCTCAAGGTTGTTCCGGCGCTGATGTATGGTCTTGACAGAGTATGGGAACACCTCACTCGGGCAAACTTTGGTTTGCTTGAAAGGTGTTTTACAATGTACATGAAGCGAGTACTTTGCCTGTCAATGCGGGCAAGGAGCCGCTTTGTGTACCTAATGTCAGGCTGTGCACCAGTTGTTGAGATCATTCGATTAAGGTTGAAGACGCCGCGTACAGTACCATTCGAGAGCTTTATCTCGGAATGGGAAAATAAAGTTGAACAAGTCCGACGAGAGGTCGGAGACCTGGATGTTTTCAGGGCCTTTCACCTCTGGTCTGGTCTTGCGTGTGACAATCGCCACGTCTATACCAGATACATAGTTCATGGCTATCATCACCTGGTTTGTTCGAATACGAGCTTCCACGAAGAGTACACCGAGTGCGTCTGTCGACTGTGCTCTCAGGCGTGTACGAAGTTTCATGCATCTGCCTGCCTGGCCCTTGCGAAGAGATCACTGCACTGCCTCTCTCGTATAACATGCCGCGAGGAGCTGAGTGTATAATTGTATAATATGTATAATTGTTCATGTTATATGCATACTCAATATGAGTGAAATAAATACGATGATGAAAACTACGTACATATATGGTGGCCGGGTATACGGGAGAGACTGTGTGTCTGACAAGTCACTAAGAAGTGGAGTGCTTGTTTTCATAGAAAGGCCAACGTGTTTTAGTGATCATCCGGTACCAGGCCAAGCAAACACTGCAATCACGGCCAAACTTATCGACAAGATGAGCGGTAACCTGATAAGAAGAGATCAACGTGAATGTCACAATGCCAATGTTGGTAGTGATAGTCGACGCCAGCGTTGAAAAGGTGTGGACGATTGTTACACCAAGTGACTGCCTTTTCATTGAACACGGTTCATATATACGTACTTGTATATGTTCTAGCCGACTGCGCTGAAAATCAACAGCGACGATTCGGAGATCAGAGCAGATATTTTTACACAATGACAGGCACGACATGACCCTGCAGACAGCGTCGACAAGTTTGTGTTGGCTCACACACGCACTATCAATTCGTAAATATATATATATATATATATATATATATATACAGGCGAGCACTGCCGAGTGTGCAAACGCATTGTAAATTATTTTTAAATCATCACTATATATATATATATATATATATATATATATGTCTTTCAGTTATCCGTCCTCATGCACCGATGTTTTTACAGTGCTTGTATGGACCCGTTACTGGTTTCGGCCGAAACTGAATGCACGACACGACGATTAGAACAACATGTGACCCTATGTTTAGCAAAGCCCTTTTCAGGCATTTCACGGGCGGCTCTACCCCGGATCCGGTTGGTAGGGACAGACGTTTGATAGAACGTTTCATCTCCATCCTCGTCCTTGTAGGATAGTCATTATCCGCTCACGTGCACAACATGCCAAGACCTGTGACGACACAGGGCGCGCTGTCGATAGGGGCGTGACACTGGCCTCAAAGACGGGCGCAACTAACAACTTGTTGAGTCTACAACAGTAGTTGTCTGTAACATCTTGGCAACAACGATACATCGTCTGATCTAATATACTGCACATATATATATATATATATATATATATATATATATATATATATATATATATATAATAAACAATTATACCATCATCATGATCCTTGGTAACATTATATATATATATAATCGTATTCACTTTATTATTCAATTATACGGCTACATGGGCATATGGTTGTCATAAAAAGTGTAATAAGAAGTCCGTCGTCCATTACACTTTCGGACAGAGAGCCTACCTGAAAAGTGGCAGTATATGTTGCACTCAGCATATATATGTTTATATATATATATATATATATATATGCATATATATTATCCCGATAATGTTTTTGCGTAACACAGAAGCTAAATGTAGATACGAACATGTGTACATGTAGTCCCTTCATAAAAATAATAGTAAAAATAATTGCTATGCATGTATACACCCCGCCCGCGATGTCATAACAGCCATCTGTGTACGTCAAACTCACCAGTCTGAGGGATGACTAGGAGAAGCTGGCTGCAGGACCCAGACACCAAAACCAGATACTCCTGACGACGATCGGTGATTCACCAGAAGAAGCAGTAGCTGTAACAACACAAATGCATATTTATGATTACCAATTGGGACGCTATGTCGCGCTACTTACTACAGTCGCAACAACGAATTGTTGTATTAGTACTACTCCTACCGCAACAATACCACTACAACGACCGACGACACCAACGAAAAGTAATAAACTTTTCATGTTATGGCGATACTGTTGTTGTTGCTGCTGTTGATGCGGATGCTGTTGCATCTGCCTGTTTTTCTACACACGTCGACATTGTCGCTTTCGTCGCGTAAAAGTATGAATATCGTAATGTTCATAATGAATATCATAACACGAATCATACGAATGGTGGTGCCACGACACTCGTCGCTGTGTAGTGGAGCGTCTCCCTTCTCTACTCTGTGTCGGGGGATGTATAGCTTACCACCGTACCATACATCACATTATGATCGCTCGGCTACCGATACGGACGGAAGCACCAATGCGCAACGTGTCCGAGGAGCTCCACCTGCATAAGCATACCACAACTACAGTATGTGTATGCAGGATTCTCAGTATGCAGTGCATATCAAGAGTTCAAGTCGTCAAATGCGTCGTCACACATACCGGGGTTGGCATCTAACATCGCTAGGTCTACAAACGTATATGTGCATATACGCACTCTCTATCGTAGTACATCTTACATCTATGGACGGCAAACAACCTCTTCGGAAGCGGAGGCCACATGGTACTGACGATTTTATAGCTGCCAACAGCAAGCACATACACTACTGTGTTTCTTTCTCTCTGTCTGTCTGTCTATCTATATCTATCTATCTATCTATATATCAATCAAACTGGCTATTGTCTATGCATTCATCTCCTCACTGCCTTTTACGTGAAATTATTGTTCAAGAAAACTAGAAGAGATAGCGCTCCAGCAGTTAATAAACATGTTCCGTAAGGCTATTATAGCCTCTTGAGCTCCACCTTAACAAGAGGCTTTTGCCTCGATTCGGCGTAACAGAGGACGTAACGAGGTAGACAATAAATCGATAACGACGAACCGAACCGACTGCGCTGCTTGACAACCCAAACAGCGCCTGCCGCCTGCTACCCCCTACTGAAGGAAGGCATATCATCCGTTTATAGGATTTATTTTCTCGATTTACTAACCGGCGTTTGTCGTCCGTGTCCTTTTCTAAATCGTACCGCTACATGACAGCAACCGTAACGCGACCGCAGCCACACATTAAATATATATATAATGTGTGGCTGATTGAAAAGCCCGCCCGCCATAACGGCAAATGCACACAGCATATCTCTTCCTCAATAATTTCTCTCTGTGCTTCTCTCTTGGCGGCAAGAGCGTACGAGTCACTGAAAATAGATTTTGTCAGGTTGATCGTGGGATTACCAGCCGAAAATCGTCGAATCGTGGTAGTCTGTTGTGGGTCGGCCACATCGGATCAGCGTTGTTAGTGTTGGCGTTAACGTTGGGCTGGGCATTTTCCCTCTCGTCCTTCTCGTACCGAGCAGCGGTATTCGAAAAACGAGCAAGGAAACGGCGGTTCTTTTCGTTGGATCTCTGAAAATCCTCCATGAAGTCCTAGTCGGAATCTATTTTCGTAGATCGCATGTTGCTTCCCATGATGTGTCGTCATGCTGCGTTCTCTCTCACGCGGGCCAAAACAAAGCAAACGGATGCGCGCAATTTCCCACCACCTCTAGTTTATTTTCTTCTATTTCTGCCTGATTGCCCTGGATTTCAGCTGACTTGACTGCCAGTACTGATACCACTACAGTTACCACTACTACCACCACCATTAGGAGAGGTAACACGACAAAGGTAAGGCAGCACCGTAATCGGCAATAGAAGCGATAACAACAAGAACAACAACAACAATGCAAAAACGACGGCAACAACACAAAAGTGACGGAAACTACGACAACAACAACGACAGCAACAACAACAACTACAATGACAATTCCAAACAAGATGACACTAAACAGAGCTTGATTGACTAAAACAATACTATTGAGATTCGTCGGCCGGACTGGCCTGAATAGTATTCTGAAATTATAACCATACAGTAACAACAGTGAAGCCAGCCACTTTCTACTTGGCCCCACGTTCGCACTGCACGCTCCTTCTCGAAACAAACCTCGCTGCCAATAACAATGCAATTGGTACCATAATATAATAATAATAAGTTCTAATTAATCGAAACACAACGACTTGTTCTCGCTATTGTTATTATTATTATTATTATTAGTTAGTAGTGGCGAGTGCTCTTACTGCTGTGCTCGCGTTTTTTTTTTAATTAATGTTGCTGCTGATAATGATGATGATGCTAATAATGATGTTTCGTATTTTTGATGTGTCCTTCGGTATTGTTGCTGTTGTTGTCACTGTGGTTGCTACAGTTATTGTTGTTGGTGTCATTCCGCACCGATACAAATTCTGAAGGCAAGTTTCCGTCCTCCGTCGTTGGGATCATTGGCCTTTATCGAACCATCGCCAGTTGACTCCGAATGCATTCATTCATTCATTCATTCAGCGGAACGAAACAGAACAGAACAAAGTGTCCGAAGCGGCTGCTGCTGTTGTTGTTGTAGTTGTTGCTGCTGCTGCTGGTGCAGGTCTCATATATTAGTCGTCGGCATGAGCCGTGACGCCGCCGTTCTAGCCGGCAAGCACGGCAACAACAACAACAACAACAACAGCAGCAACAAGATCCATCCCCATAGTCACCAAGACAAGTACTGGGAGGCTGCAATATATGCCGTGGGGAGAACCGTCATTTACCGTCGTCGTCGTCATCATCTTCTTCTTCTTCTACTACATCCTTCAGCCAGCCACCCCATCCCTACCTGGTCCCCCCCCCCTTCAACCCCACCGGCCGCGTTCCGTAATTGCCTAGATGCGCGACGGTGACTGACTGATGACACACCGAACCGAACCGCACTACATCGAAGCGCCTGTGGCTGTGTGTGTGTGTGTGTGTGACTGTATGTATGTATGGGTGTGCTTCTGCGTGACGATCGGGGGTATCGGAGGGATGGCGGGGAGCGGAGGGTTTGTATATATAGGAAAGGTAGAGAGGGCACGTCTGCGCGATACGCACGGCAGCGCCCACGAGCGGCGGAGGCGGCGGCGACGAAGTTCCAATCATCACGCACACCGGCCGCGCGTCTACAGAACTGAGAACTGTTTTGTTGTGCCGCCTGCTGGTTGTGGCGGTAGTGTTGTTGTTGTTGTCGTTGTTGCTGCTGCTGCTGATGGTCATTGACAACAAACTGAACAAAACGAGGTAAAATAGGGGCAGTGCAACAGAAGCGAGCGAGGTAGGAAGAGAGAGAGAGAGAGAGAGACGGGGGGGGGAGAAATAGATACCCACCGAATAGAAGAAGCAAGATGGGGAAGGGAGAGAGCCCCTGCTCTCATGAACTACGGGCACGCACTACTAAGAATCAGTGTTCGTAACGTGACGTGTTAGAATTCGTTTCGATTGCACAATACGAAGGAGCGATAGCATCGAGGACGCTGGGAGGGGGAGCTGTGCTCTTGAGTTCTCTTCTCACGATGCAGTAGTCGTAGTAACTGGAAGTAGTAGGGGTAGTGAGAGACACATCGGCTAGCCCTTTTGTTTTTGGTTGTCGAGCTGACCCCTCTCTACGGCCGCCAACATTTAACGTCTACGGGACTGCTTTCGTTGCACTGCTTCGTTAGACAGACCCCATAACATTGTTTCGTTAGACGGACCACATGCAACGATGGGGCTCGAACCCTATGTGGCACCTATGTGTCTCCTTCTACGGTCGCGGCTGAGACGCACGCAAGTGTACCCAGCACGCCCACTGACCGGGCTCGACGTGGCATCATCCGCTTGCCTGGTGCAGCGTCGCTGGGAATCTACGATTTGCCGGATAGACATAGCCAGTAAGAAAGAGAGAGAGAGAGATGACCGATAGTCGTAACTGCATTTTGTAAACGCTGTGAACGAATGCTTTGTGACTATGTCATTTTCGACATGAATCATCTCTGTAGGCAGGCTCTCACGCATAGTGCGCATTCTGAGATAACGACGCTGAATTTGCCGTGAAAACGCGGTTTGCCAGCCGGTCGGCGGCTTTCCGGAGAAGTGACTCTTGGTCCGAATATCTACTACGAAGTCATCAATGTGAATAATAAATATTGATATATTTATGTCTATATAACCTATACGAGTTATTAGTTAAGTAGTAACATCGATAATTAGAAAGTAGCCCGGCGCTGGTCTCTTCTTGACCGGTGCTGTCGTGCGAGTCGTAACGCCACTTATCAACAAATATACAAATAATTTGTAAGACACACTCGAGATGACCTAATGATGAAGGCGGGAGTGTACATTGCATTGACTCCCCTAATCGTAGCTCGGATACGCCAGCTTCTTAAACAGAAGTCACCTCGAACAAGCCCTGCGTCTCAAACAAGCCCGATGCGGTCAAAACGCGTCTGCTGCTTAGAGACAGACCGAAAAAATAGACTGCGAATATCCGTTCCACATTTCAACTGCAGTTATTCTGTAGCAGCAGCAGCAGCAATCACAGCCACAGTAGCAACAACAACAACAATAAGTTTGCGCGCGTCAATTTGCACAGCGACATCAAACGTCACGGCACGCGATGATGTTCGAAACGGTAACGTCTGAACGCACGTAACAGCGTTACGTAACAGACCTCGGTAGCATCATTGTCATTCGATCGAGCTTTCATTCTACCAATTTCTATCAATCGTGAGTCAATAACCTTTAATAGCCAGATAGACAGACAGCTAAGAAGCTGGCTAATTCGTTCGCCGTCTGAAGAGAGCATTGATGGTGACGCAGTAGCTTTAGGTGACGCGACACGGCCGTGGAAGTCTCGTCTCCTGTGAGACAAGCTCTGGGCCATAGAGCGTCGTTAAGCGCCGTTGAGTAGTGCTGCTAGCGAGCTAGTTTCGATACAGCTCGACCGACGACGAAAGCCCAGAAGACAAATAAGCTAGAGAGAGAGAGAGAGAGAGAGAGAGAGAGCAGGAGGAAGGGAGGAGACAGATCTAAAGGAAAAGAAAGATCCAAAACTGAAGATCGACCATCAAGGTAAACAACAATTCTGCTGTCGTTAACTATCTCCGATAGTTAATGTCGTCGCTGTAGCGACAACGTCCCGGGCCATATATGTACACTCATCCGTAAGTAGAAGGAAAGAGAGAGACGGGGGGGGGGGGGGGGGTGAGGGTATTATTCTTCGTGAGGTATTGAGACCTTTCGGTAAGAGAGTTACGGCTAGTTGGTTCACAGTCGGTCGGTGTGCAGCCGCTCGGAGCTCGAACGGCTGTGACAGGAGAATCCGGGGAAAATATTTATCGACAAGACATACGACTTCTTCTTATCTCTACCCGTCCGTTTCGCTTGTGTATGTGTGTGTATCATCTATTCGTGTATTGAGCCGAGCGCGCTACCAAATACCTCTCCCTCTAAACAACCTGTTACCGTAACTGGGACAGTAACAACAGCAACAACAACAACAACAACAGCAGAAACAACAACAACACCGAGAACAGCAGCAGCGACCACGATGACAACAGCAACAACATTAACAACAACGACAACAAAACAACAGCAACAACAACATGAGGAGCAGCAGACACTCTGCTGAAAAAAACAACGATAACAAGGATAGCAATAAACATGCGACAAAAAAACAAGGGCAGCAGCAGCGGCTACGCCACTACCAGCTACGGCATAAGCGATAACACCAGCAGCCAAAAACAGCAACAACAACAATTAATCAAATTAATTAGCAGCAACAACAACGATAACAGCAAGGACGACAACAACAGCGACAACAGTAGCAGCAATAACCGCGACGACAAGAACACCAACAGCATTAACAGTAATGGCAACAACAACAACAAATAACTGCAAAATACTACGCCTCATATGGGCCTGCACTATCTGCGCGCATACAAATTTAAAACGCTACTGCCTATAACAACTACATATACTCCCCCAGCAAAGCAAAAATAGGTGAGAAATCTAAATGCATGCGTCAAACCATTAGCTCAGTGGTTACCCACTGTGCAACGCAGCGTTTCATTTTCCAAGACATACAGACTTGCTCGCCGCATAGTCAATCAGACAGATTACCTTTCGGTTGCATTCCCAGACTCTCTCTTTCTCTATCTCTCTCTCTCTCTGTGTGTGTGTGTGAATTTACATGGAGAACAGTGTCCCGAAAGTGTAGCGCTTCTGTTAGTGTGAAGAGCACTCGAGCACTAACTGAATGGTTTCTCGTATGCCAACTTGTTGCTCAAATGAGACAAATGCAGAACGGCAAACGGTTGCAAATACCACCATCTGCTGCTACAGCACCTCGCTCCGTTGACGTCGAGAGCGTCTCTGACGATTGGACGTGCGAGATTATGCGACAGCAACCCAAAAAGAGAAAGAGGATGCCAGATTAGTAAAAGGTAGTAGCAGCTTAGATCAAATGTTTTGGTTTTTGTTTCGTGTGTATCTGTCCATGGCTGTAAAACTACAGCAGTCACAGCCGCTGCAACGGAGAGCAGACAATGTGGCCGGCGTGTGGCCAAAGTCCTTTATAGCTTTCTGGCTAGTTGGCTGACTGGTTAGTGTATCGTGGTCGAATCTCATCGGCTTAGCGGTCTGCTGCGTAAGCCTTCACAACTGACAGATCCGGCCGAGATAATTTCACCCCTTGCTCCCTTACCCCTCCAGCAGCAGCAGCAGCAGCCGAAGCAACACTAGAAACCCCTTGTCGTCCTCGAAGAGCATACCAGGCCAATCGATTGACATGAATCAAGCTGTGGTTAGATTTGTGTGTCTAGTGTCGAAACTTGTTATGACCCTCCGATCACTACTCCGAGGATGACGTGGATGTACTGGCCACGTACATACATCGGCCACGAAACAATGCTGCTATAGATGACGCTCGCCAGGCCGTATTCGTTGTCGCTGAATGTCGCCCACACGCATATGGGCTGGTGTACGCGGACGCGTCACGTGTCACAGAGTTGCAGGCGAGACACAAGGATAACGTTTAAGCATTGGACTCCGAATGCTGATTTAGGAAGCAGCGCCCAGGCGACGAAACGCCATCGTCTGACTAAACCCGCCTTCATCGGCGTCTTGCCGAATGATGCCGTTGCAAAAAGCTTCGAGAAGCAGGCGAAACAGATGGACGAATGAACGATTGGACGTACGAACGGTCGGTCAGAGGAATCAGATATCGACGTAGTACATTAGGAGGGAAATTGCCTCGTTAAGTCGATAAGTAGAAGGGGTTTAGCGAGGGAGGAGGAGGAAACAGACTGGGAACAGTCAACTGGATAACAAGAAACGAGTCAGCAACAACAACAATTACCACCACCACAGCAGCAGCAGTAGTAAAGGCAGAAACAACAAAAACAGCGACGGAAACAACCAACACGGCAATAATAACAACAACAACAAAAACAACACGGACGACAAACACGGGCGAAGACGGGCAATTGAACCAACAACGAGATTTAGGACAATGACAACGACAGCTGCGGATGCTAAAACAACCTCGTTTACGAAGGGAAGCAGTAGTCCGGCTAATATCGTAATCCTGCATGCATGCGTGTTTCTACGAAGCAGAAAAAGGTATTCCTGGTACACTGTTTCTGATAACCTAAGACGATCAACGACGTCAACGACGCAACGCCGACGTCTCCGCTCGACAACCGTGACGGTGTCGAAACCGGAGCAACCGGCACCGTTCGTATAGCGTCGACTGTTTCTGTGCTCAACTATATAAGAGCCGAGCACTTTCTGAAGAAAAAAGCGCTACACGAACCATGTATTAATGCTGGCCTACAGCTCTATAGTGGATGAACAACTAGCATTGTGAACAGCAACGCAGCCGAGACAGCTGCCGGTGAATACCGAATACGTCTCTTAGATCGGTGGGTAAGCTAAACGTAATAATGTTCCTTCGAATCTTTCATTCCAAATTTTGTCATCCTTTCGATGTCGCCATGGCTTTGACGTTGAACGTCGTCAACAACAACAATAACAACAACAATAATGCCAACACGATCACTATTGCTAAAGTTTCAACTCGAAGGAAAGACGTTTGCTTCGCAGCGAAAATTGCGCAATACGGGTGTCATGCCTAGTTGCGGATTCGATTCCAACACAGCGCATGATAGGAGAGTGCCGAGAGAAACTTTTCTTTGTATGATCCGATAGCAGCATCTGAACCCTACATAACTGAATGAGGAACAAGCAAACAGTGAACGTGCGTTTATATGATCGTTTTGTTCGACGACAATAGACCTGCATAAGTTGCTCTAGCGAGGCCTATAAATATATATATATATACAACAGTCCGCTACTGTGCTGCTACATAAAGATGTACATATACGAGCACTACATGGGTGTCGACGACATGTTGCCTCGTACATGCCAAGAACATGCAGTACGAGCCCATGTTAAGTACATGTTGCCGTCACGAACAGAGACGCTCGCGTTTAATCAAAAGCCGTTTAGTCGGACCTTTCATCGTCCTACAACTAGGACGCACTAGGTGTCCTAGAACGTCATAGAACAATAAGGCCAAATGAAAGCTACCATCTTAGAGTTTCTTTGACAGTCTGAGGATATTTTTTTCCGGAGCGGACACCGTGTGGCTGGCAATGGACCGAAGGCAATGGGCGCACAGGCATTTACTGGTTCATTTATTCGTTGAAATGAGTGCAGTCGTTCACCCGCTTGAATGCGCACAGCTTTCCATAGGACAAAGAAGACAGCAAGAGATACGCTGGACAGATGATGTCGCAGGTGGATGGTTTGTGTGAACGTATATATATATATATATATATATATATATATATATATATATATATATATATATTCTATATATATATATATATATATATATCTATATATAATATATATATATATATATATATATATATATGTGTGTGTCTGCACTGCCAGTGTATCAGCAGAATGGTTCGAAAACTTTGTAAAATGCGCTCATACCAGTACAGCGCCAGCGCCCACTTCGCTTGCTGTTATTCCCGCATATTCGCTGCCCTGCTTAAATCAGATTCTCAGCAGCGGCACAACCTCTTTATCACCACCATCCCGATCATCATCATCATCATTCTTTTTATTAATATCGCGTTGACTAAACACTATAATCGGCCACCGGGCGGGTGCTTTCTATATGATACACATCATATGTACATATATACACATATCTGTTGACGCATAAAAACAGAAAAGACAAATCGAGCGCAATCGAGGCTCATAATGAATTGGTATTTGTGCTTTTATGTCGAACAAATATATTATACGTCTTGTTGTTGTTGTTGTTGTCTATCTTGTGTTCTTGTTATTGTTGTTGTTGTCTATCTTGTGTTTTTGCTATTGTCTATCTTGTGTTGTTGCTATTAGTCCTTGCTGTTGCTGTTGTTGTTGTGGCTGACGTCATTATTTTGATTTTTTGACGTCGGCTAGTCTCGTGAGTCCCAGAGACCCCAGATAGACAGGCAGCGAGAGAAAAAACAGAGACGTGCAACAATATGGTGGCAGGTCGCCGCAATGACAGGAATGACGCATGCAGCAGCAGCAGAAGAAAACGTTTGATCATATCGGCAACGTTCGATCTACGCTCGAGGCACGCCAGCGGTCCGACAAGTTTTGGCCGATGGCGGACGAACCGAAGCTGTGCGAACGGATCGGAAGCGGTCGCCCAACCAAAGCCGTCTCTTCTTCACGTCCACAACAGCAACAACCATTTTCGCTGTTAACTATTATTACTACTACTACTACTACTACTACTACTATACATTTCTCCCAACAGCTGTCACATGTGTGTGTGTGTGTGTTATGAAGTATGAGCGTGTAGACCATATCCTTGTGCAGCTTCGTTTTATTGGCTCTTTTTGTTTCTGTTGTAATGCCGCTTCAGTAGATCGATATGAACGCTCATGTATTTTTGTTCGTAGCGTTGTTATTTTTGGTGTACTCCTATCTTTACGCATCATATATATATATATATATATATATATATGCGCCGCAAATCAATATCGAAAAATTAGCATTGCAGCCAAGCCAAGCAGGACATATGCCTACATGCAAATCTATGTGCATGCATGCAAACATTGGAGAGTCGTGTCAATCGAAGTAGGGTTAGTGAGGCCATTTTCCGTACTTTCAAACCACAATAACAACAACACAAACGTAAATAATAACAATAATAATAATAATAACATGACTAGCACAAAATAATAGCAATAGTAACACCATAACTAATACTACCAGCATTACGTTCTTCATTGCCAATGCCATTATTGGCGTCCGAGTTGTCGCCGTCGGCATCGCCGACGCCAACTTCATAATTAACGATCCGGCCGCTGTCAGGTCACCATTGCAGCGACGATTGAGCGACTGCACTCAGCCAAAACGACTAGACGTTCCTAAGCTCTGGTTATGGATGGATGAATGAATGAATGAATGATGCGGCCAACAAACAGAACAACTACTCTAACGATACCAACCACAGCAACAACAACAACAACAATGACAGCAACAACAATAGCAACAACGACAGCAACAACAACAACAGCAATAGCAACAACAGCAGCACAAGCAACAACAACATGATAGAGAAACCCGTGTGAGGAGAAGAGAAGTTTCAGTTCATAAGGTTCCATCTATCGGGGTGTAACCTTGTTTGCGACCACTACCGGTTAAGAGTGTTAACCCTCTGAAACAATAATAACAATAGTAACGTCAACCACAACAACATCAACATCGCCTGTTAGCAGCAGCAGCATGAGCAGCAGAAGCAGTAGAATGTCACTGTTAATTTGTTCGGTACGTCGTCGCGGTCCATTGTTGTTAGCCCCCTAGCCTTCTGATTCAGAAAAATTGCTGCCATGCTGGTGCGGCATTCGGCGTAAGCTATGCATCTATGTATAACATGTTGATATGCACGGCAATATAACGAATAGTTAGGAAATACAAATTTTCCTCGATCGTTGTTGTTGTTGTTGTTGCTGTTGTTGTCGTCCTCGTTTTTGCCATACATGAAGCTCGCATCACAGCTGTTTAGTTAACAACGTTTGTTCGCACGCGGATTAACAACGACGTGGCGACGAGACAGCAATAACAACAGCACAATAGCAGCAACAATAACAACAACAACGAGAACAACAACAACAACAACAACAGCAGCAGCAGCAGCAGCAGCAACAACAACAGCTCAGAAGGTTTAGTGTCACTGCTACTCCAGAGTACACACCGCGACCGGAGGTTTCCAAAACAGGAAGAAACAATGGACCAAACACCGGCTCGGCAGTCGGCCGCCGACAGCCAGCAGTAACAGTGCAAGTAGCACAACGCCAGCACCTTCAAAAAGCAATCGGCCAAATATGGCCGTGCGCCACCGCCGCCACTGATGATGTCGACGCCAACGACTTCGAAATGAAGCCTCGGGTCGGGACGAAGACAAGGATGGACGATTTCGTCCACCACCACCACCACCACTACTTCGAACCGTCGTTTGTCCCATCGCTGGGTCGCTCGGCCAAGCCGTTCCGTCCCGAGGTGCCGACGTCGTAGAACGAAGTGGAGCAAGCGCCTGGCCGAGCTAAGCTCGCGTCGGTGGCTTCGGTACTTCTGTCAACTTTTGTTGAACTTCAGAGTTGCCGAACTGCAAATGACATCGCTCGTCATGAAGATGGTGCTGCGCCGATGATGCCGGCGATGGTGAACGGGATGCTGGTGATGATGATGATGATGATGGTGATGAGGTTCGTGATGACGATGATGACGGCGATGGTGGTGGTGATGAGGTCCATGGGTGATGATGACAGTAATGGTGCTGCTCTCGTTCGATGAAGTTCGGAAGAAAACAACGAGCAGAAGCCGGTGATTGTACAACCTATTGCACACCCGTTGGGGACCGACCGCAGCGGATTAACCGCCCGTGCTACCGCCCGACTGCCTTCGTTCTGCTGGTACTGGCACTGCCTCCTTCTTCAGCCAGCAGCAGCAGCAGCAACAGCGGCAACTTCACCAAACCAGAACTACCTCACCTTCACCACCACCACCACCAGTACCAGTGCACCACCGATCAACGACCGCCGAAGGAAACGCGACTGAATCGGGCGCAAACTCGGTGGTGAATCGCTCCTCGCTCGTTCGCCGATTTGTACTGCTCGCTGCTCACCTCAGCTACTACGCGCGTTGCAGTGCGGTGCAGCCAGCTGCAGTCGCTTGAGAGACTATGACAAAACTTTGTATACGCAGAGGACTGCCGATATTAGCAGCAACATCATCAGCGCCGTCTTCTTCATCATGATCAGCACCACCCTCATCATGTTCATCATGTTCATCATCATCATCAGCAGCACCCTCATCATGTCCACCATCATCATCATCATCATCGTCCCCGTCATCTATCACCACACCACCGTCTACCATTCTAATCCAGTAGCTGATCTAATCGGTTAATCCGATTGTCGATGCCTCGAGCTGCTGCTGCTGCCGGATTATCTACAACCAGCGCCGTCCTAGCCGGATGAGCACCGATGTGTACAAATACAAGTCATACATATGAAGCCGCTGCCGCCTCTGCCGTCGTACAAACGCCGGTGACATACATGGTGACATCGTGCAGTGACAGACGACATACAGATACGGATAGGTAGACAGATACATTGATAAGTCGTAGGTAGAAAAGAAATGTAACAAGTAAGAGCCAGAGAGAGAGAGAGAGAGAGAGAGAGAAAGAGAGACAGGGAAGCGGAGGAAACGATAGAGACAGAGAGGGGAGAACATAGAATGGGGAGCGCGCGGGAACGAGGGGTGATATATGGACTGTTTTGGCCTATGACGGGCCCTGCGATTCGTCGATCTACTGATACAGGCGCACTAGACACAAGCACAGACCGTCAGGCAGGCCGAAATAAAGAATGCAAAAAAGCGAGATATAGAAGGGGAATAGTGGCGGACAGGCGGTGTGTGGTTGGGATTGGGACTGCTGGGGGAAGAAAGAAACAGAACCGAGGGGATCTTTTTCGTTTCTGCACGACGACGACGAAAGTCACCCCTGCACTCGTTCGTTCTAGTGGTAGTTCGCGTTTGTCGCGCCGCTGTAACGACGCCGACGAAACACGGGCAGGTGTCCCTGTCGTGCCAATTGCCCGACCAGACCAGCCACCTCATACCCATCACATCGGACCGCGTCGAAGCAGTACTAACCAGCACCGCAATGGAACGCAACTGAAGTCGTCGCCTGCTGAAGTTGCAGCATCACTGATTCGGTGTTCTCGCTCTCACTTGTTGTTGTTGTGGTTGATGATGATGATGTTGTTGTTGTTGTTGTTGTTGTTGTTGTTGTTGTTGTTGTTGTTGTTGTTGTTGTTGCTGTTGTTGTTGTTGCTGTTGTTGTTGTTGTTGTTGTTGTTGTTGTTGCTGTTGTTGTTGTTGCTGTTGTCGTTGTGCTGGCGGTCACCAACCAACGGCTTTGTTATCTTTGATAACGAAACGATCACCGCTAGCAGCTGATCTATGTGTTTTCGGTTCTTTCTTCAGTTCGCCACGTCTACTACTTTTTTCGTCGTATTCTTCCTCTTTTTTGGTCGTCCTCTTTTTGTTTCCTACTTTTTGGACGTCAATCGAGCTGTTTGTTGGTCATCAGATTAATGTTGGACTTGACGAGAGACGTGTCTGTCTGTATGCAGTCGAACGTGTGTTATAATAGACACACCCTGGTCTGCAGGCTCAGCCCTACGTTTCCTTTTATGTATGCATGTATATATATATATATATATATATATATATAAGCATCGTCCACAAACTAACAAAACGAAGTGTGTCGTCGTAGCCTTAATCCTCATCGTCGTCGTCGTTAAACACTTGGAGCGTGTAGTTCTTGTTCTTGCTCTTGGTCGCCACGTGAGGTGGGTTTCTCAGCGGGTTCCTAACCGCCTTATCCGCGCTCGCTTTTCAGCTGTTATGGCCGGTGGTGTCATTGTTGCTGTTGTTGCTGTTGCTGTTATTGTTGTTACTCCTGTTGTGATAGTTATTGTTGTGGATGTTGTTATGGTTGTTGTTGTTGTTGTTGCTGCTGCCGTTTCTACCGCATAGTTATGTAACTACTGCTGACATGGCAGCTTCCCGCAATCGCACATAACTCTGTGACAGTGTGAGGCCAGTGCGCAGACACTTCAAGACGTAAGTGAGCTGAGCCGAGCTCAGGCTGAATTAAGGTTAGCACGCCGTAGCCGACGCTTTCAAGCCCGAATACTTCGTGCCGATACGAAAACAACGGCGACCACGATATCTATATCAGAAACGCCACGACCATCATTGTAATTGCTCAGAGAATCAGTCAACAAGTCAGCGGGCACATCATGTGCCTCATGATGTACCCCACCATCATCATGATCTCTATACTCAACTTCATCATCCTCATTCAATTCGCGGTCGCTGTCGGTCCCAAGCGACGAACAGACAGAGGGACGGTCCGATTGACGAGCTGACGACAAATTGCAAACACGTCTTTCCTACTGGCCGGTGTAATTTATCATATCGGATTATATAATACCTCCAGTCAGCGTGTCAAGAAGGCAACGTCGAGGTTTGGATCATAACTAGATATGCAGATAGACACATAAAATATATGTGTGTAAAAAAAGTGTGTAAACAATTAGTAAAAAATCAAGAAAAAGCGGCGTAGGCCAAATATATATATATATATATATATATATATATATATAGCCCTATTTTTATAAGTATTTTTCAGTAGTTTTGCACATAAGTATGTGCTACGCATACAGTACGCGGCTATTTTCTAAGAAATAATAAAATATTATTATTATTATTATTATTATTATTATTATCATTATTATTACATGAAATCGCTCATGTAATAATAATGATCGGTTGAAATCAACAGCTTCGTATGATCAGAGATTCGTCGGCATCGTTGCGGACATAAATCGCCTGTATAGATCGTATGTTGTTGATTGGGCTAACATTCACATCGACAAAACGAAACCAAAGTAGAAGCTGCCACAGTATCATCAACACGATGGGGTTATTTTTCTTTGTCCCATAACTCTCATCCGCCCGACATTGTCGCGTTGTCAACAATCGACCGCAATAACAACAACAACACCAATCATGTTGATGATGATGATGTAACTGTTGCTGCTGCGATGGTACTGCTGCGTTATGGGTAATGTTGTCGCTGAGTTCTGAGTGTCGCCGTTACCACAAAAAATGGCAGTAAATCGCGCCAATCTCAACCATACAAGAGGCCAAACGAATGCCGCCTAAAGAGCGCCAACATAGCCGCACACGTAAAAGAGAATACATACATATATATATATATATATATATATATATATATATATATATATATAGATACACATGTCGATTGTACATGTCAAATGTTATATATGTGTGTGTGTGCGTGTTTAATGTAAAGGCAAAACACAAAAGCCAATCGCGTACGCCCTTGTCCGTAGGCCCGCCAACTACATCTAAATAAAGTGTCAGATAGACCCACACAGATGTGTGGTCCGGCCTCCGACCGTAGCAGTTTCGCCTTCCGTCGAGGTCTTCTCATTGGCTTTCTCGCGTCTCGGCGCGCCGTCATAAATTCATACGCTCAGCTGTTTGCCATTTTCACCAAGAACGACGCACCAATTAATTACTTGTTTTCATAGTGGTTTCTGCCGCCGAGATCACAGTCAAGTAGGACACAAATATGCTATTTCTCTCGTTATATACATATATAAATTCTGCAATTACTGTCTTCCTAAGTAAATAATTGAGCTCGTATATATATATATATATATATATATATATATATATATATATGTACGTATACATTCAACTTCTGTAATTGCTGCTATGCAAGAATTGTAAAACTTACAATCGATTGCTTAAACCCGCTATTAGCGGTCGCAAACATTATAATGGGCAAGTGAACTAACCATAATTATAATTGTGTTAGTAAACTAGCAAGTTTAACGGTTTAGCACGGTTCGTATACGAGTGATATATGTATGTATGTGTGTATATATATATATATATATATATATATATCACAAATAGGCAAACATATACATGTGATATATATATATATATCACATGTAGATGTATGCCTATTTGTGTGTTCACGAGATTCGCTAGTATCTCCAGCGTGAAACCTAAACGGAACAACGATGAAGGCTCAAATGAAAACACGCGCCACAATAGCGCCTGGACAATGAAAATATTGGCTCTATTTAAGGCGAAAGATTGACTACGCCTTCGCACACAACAACAACAACAACAATGATAATGATGACAACAATTGCTGAGCGACAGTAGGGTCACCAAGGGCGGTTATGTCTCATCGAGACGTTGACCGATGAACAAGGGAAGACCGTTTCTTCTCCTTTCACCCCACTGCTGCAACAGCAACCAATAACTACCACAACTAGAAATACATACGAGGGCGTTTCCATTATATATATATATATATATATATATATATATATATGTGATGGTATATGACACGTTCGCAAATATGTGAATCAAAAACAAAGAAACGAAATATATATATATATATATATATATATCCCGCCATAAAACTTCTAGTCATTGCCCGTAAATTGCCGCGCACAATAGAGCATTCTATTCAATTCACGCATACACCCACACAGACACACGTATCACACAACAGCAACAGAAACAATTGTAATGTGAAATCTACAAGCAAGTTCAAGAAGCTGTAAGTTCTAGCATGTGGCATTAATATTGCGCTTGAAATGTTACAGAACTCAATGCGTCGTTATCACATCTTTCGGAACATTCCTAAACTCCTACAATGTAACAAATCTCGCACAATGCGCATGTACATATGTTAACATGATAATACATTATTCCTACTTATATACGTTGCTGTAAGGAATCATTAATATATATATATATATATATATATATAAGCTCTTCTAAGATTAACAAGGTTTCATTGACCATGTGCATCGCTAGGCGCGGCAAATTGCCATAACGCCCAGATGGATATCGAGCGGCTGCTTCCGCGGTAAATGTGCGCCCACTAAATGAGCCCAGCCCAACCGCCTCCGAATTTGATTATCGATACATTGATGGCTTCTGTTGAGCAAACACAATGCATTTGGCCACGTTACGGAAGGCGTAACAACAACGACGACGACGACGTCAACAACAGCAACAATAATAACAATGTTTTGGTGGCGGCTAGCGTTTCTAGTTGCCGAGCACCAACCTGACAAAACACTCTTGATTGAACACCTATCGAATAGATAAAGCCATTCATGATGATAGATAGAGCCACTCATAATAATAAACAATGTTATTATTACTGTTATTATTATTACTCAATCGTGTAGCATCGCCCTACCCGTTGTCTGAGCGTAATTTCGTCGTCTTCGTCTTCTGCTAACAGCGTTCTTGTTTTAGGTCGACGAACGACGCGTCCAATGAGATGTTGGCGGTGCACTCATTGTCTTCGGCAACTTATAGCTTTCCCCTCGCACTCGTGCAGTCGGATCGGGTCGAAGGAGAGCTAGATTCGCCGTTAATAGCAGAAGCTCTTTCTCTATCTTGAGACTATTCTGCTTCTTCTGCCGACGTGGTGTATTATCAGTATTACTCGTACCGTTATCATCCGTATCACCGTCGTTCTACGTAAGATTCTTCTCTCGCGATTTCTTTGTCGTTCCGGCGTTCCCTCGCTAAGGTAAGCGCGTCAAATCGGACGGGCTCCATTAATTGGATCGGGCGTGAGTGCTAGGAGGACGTTTTGTGACGTCGGATTCGACGCCCGCAGATCAACCGGCGTCAATTGGCTTCATTTGTCTGAGCGACACGGCGCGGCCCTCCGAATGGTGGGTATCGCTATTTGCCTGCTTACATCTCTGCTTTACCTCGACTTAGTGCAGCACACACGCATTACCGAATGTGCTATGTTCTTCGTTCGTGCTCCATTATATAAATACATATATATATATATATATATATATATATATATATATATATATATATATATATATAAGAAAGATAATGACCTTTTCGGTTTTTACAAACTGCGGACACCGATTTTTTTAGCAATTATTCACATGCATCAAGCTTAATTAATGGTTGTTAATGGCCGTGGAATTACTAGCGCACACGTTGCTCTCTAAAAAACCTCACAAAACAAAATCTAACAGCATTAAATGGCAGGACTTTGAAGGCGAGTGAATGTTGACCCGTTGCGCGAGATTGCCCGCCTGAGACATTTCATCCTCACAAGCTCAGTTGTCTCGCCGGCTGTGAGACACCGTCTTGTCGGAACAAGCATTCACTCGCATCGATTCTGTCCAATTTTGGCCAGAAAAATGAACCACAATGCTGCAATAACGCTCGACATTCACCGTGAACTAAAAAAAAAACAAGATAGGGTCCAATGATTCATTTGGACCCGAGGCCGTACCAGACTGCCATATATGGCACATGTAACGGCTCTTCGTGAATCATAACAGTGATTCACGCGTGCCCAGATGCGACAATGTTTGTTTGTTCACACTACCATTCAGAACGATATGAGCTTCGTCGAAAAATATCATTTTCGTCACAAAACCAGCATCACGCTGCATATATCTCGGAAGCGCAAGCCAAGTGGCGAAGTTTAACCGCTTCCTGGTAGTCCGTAGGCGTATTGAAAAATTGCGTCAGCTGAATCTTATACGAATACGTTGGCCTCAAACTACACCAGGTGAAGGTGCGCAAACCACCCAGCTGTTGGGCACTTCACCAAAGCAGTGTTTCCGGACATTGTTCCATACTGTCGGCCTTAGCGGCGCGATATTTATTGTTAGGACACGCTATATATATATTCTTCTTAGAATGTTTATCTATCTATCTCTATGTCTCGCTCCGCTAGTTGTTTATCAAGATTCAGATTCATTTGTGCCACGAGCTGTTGTGTTCCTCTGCACCAAGTGCGTTCGTTATCTCACTCGGTGAATGCAGGGAAGCCGCACAGATTGTCGGATTGGCGGATGAACGAACGTGTGCCGACCCTTCCAAACTGAGGACGCTGAAAGTGTCTGATTTTGTTGTCTCGAGACGAGAACAAACAACACGCAACACCCGAAACAGCCAGCTTTAAGTCACCTTTGCAGCCGCCATGTGAGTTTTAATATCACCCGCAGCTGAACTGGTGACAGCTAAATTCACGAAGAACGAAAGTAGCACAATCGCAATCAGCCGCAACCCAACGACCAGCCTGCATTTAGGCCCATTGTAGTAATATTGCTATTCCTGCGAATACTGTAGTATTATTAATATTCGTAGTAGCAGTAGTAGCACTAACTGTATCTTAATTATAATTAATAATAGTTCGGTTATCATATCTATGCAAAGAAACTTCAGCAGCAACAACGACGACGACGACAGTCGCCATCAAAAGCATCGCTTCTAGCTGTTAACACACTGTAATAGTTTCCTTCATTGTTTTTACTATATATATATATATATATAAAAATCAAGGTAGAACATATGGTTTTAAGTCATGTCTACATAACCGTGCCAACCAACGAGGGAGAATCGAGGGAATCAAATTTGTGCACATACTGGAGGACGTTCGAAGACCTTGGTAGACTAGATCACAACGTGGCGGCGTGGCTTAGAAGAAGCCTAGTGAGAAATGTGCGCTAGTCATGGTTGCCAAATCGATCGTTGTCGTTATTTTTCGGTCGAATTTTTTTCGAGCTGTGCTCATCATTGAGACTAGATGGATGAGGTATACCGTTGATAGTCAGCGGCCATGCTGCTCCTCAAGGACTGGGGAACAGATATCTCAGCATGTCGGTGCATTGAAGATATGCCTAACGGTGCGTTCCAAGCCCACTTGGGGTCGGAGTATGGTCTAGAATTTAAAAAAACACCCTCGCTTAAAATTGGTTTGAATTTTAGATATGTGTCTACAGGTGCGACATTAAGCGACTAGAAGGATACGGGTGAACACAACAGTGTTACAACAGGACGATTATGACAGTATAGGCTACATGCGGCAACAATTATATATATATATATATATATATATATATATATATATACCAAGTTTTCCTAATAGTGTCCATGAACGTTATTAACGGGTTGGTTGTTGAAGATGTGTTTTTGCCTGGTGTTGTTCTGCTACTGGCGTGAAAGGCATACCATCTTGATAACTACGCGCTACTCACCTAACACTGTAATGTTACTAGTTGAGCAACTAATCTAACAGATATACTTTAGTTCAGCGGCCGTGTCTGTAATATCCCTTATATATATATATATATATATATATATATATATATATGCACGCATCCGCAATCATTTGCGATATAATAACATACCAACAATAAAATGATATTAATATATTTTTTTCTGAAGAAGAACATAACTCGTATGTTAATAGTTAACCCATCGGCGTCGTAAAACGGAATAAATTAACAAAAAATACACCTGCCGTGTAGGATCGTGATTGCGGGAAAGGCCAAGGAGCTTGTTGGAGAACAGGTGTACTCGGCGTGGCAACTGCATCCGCAGCCAGCCGCAACAGAATCTGTCCAGGCCTAAACCAGCTAGATATCGATGGTTGTTTAGCTTTGTTTCTATTTCACCGTTACGTCAACAGGCAGATAGGATAACGCTACTCCAGCTGCAGTTCTTCTGAACGGCCGCCAATGGCCGACGTATCATTGTAGAGAGGAAAGATAATTAAAACAAACGAGATAAATGCAGAATAACAACAACAACAACAGCAGCAGCAGCAAAACAAAACGCATCTCATAGTAGCGGCTACCGTAATGAAACAGCAGTAATGAACGTTGAAAAATAGCACGCCGACAATGCAACAATAGCACAAAGCAATAAAATAGAGCAGTTAGGCCAGCTAGCAGTGGCAGCAACAACAATAACATCTTGAATGAATCGAAACAACAGTAGCAGCAGCAGCAACAAAGCAACAACAAAACGTTTTGAATGGATTAAAACAGCAGCCGCAGCACTATTAAGAACAGCAATAACCGAATAGCATCTGAATCTCAAAGCAATAACCGAATAGCATCTGAATGCGACAATCTTGACAATACGGCGAAACGGCGATGACAACTGCGAAACGTACGACCGAAGAAGAATAGGCACGTAATCGTGCCCCTCGACACGGCCAGATGGACAGAGCGACAGCAGAGAAAGGCATTCGTTTCCGTCACGTGATCTCACTCGTCACTACGACGACCGATTTCGGACTTTTTTCGGTTCGTCACGAACACGAGGTCTCCACAACGAGACGCTCCGAGTGACACTCTTGCCCGAGAAGAAAAGCCGGCTGCCGGACTACGAAGCCTACCTCCCACTGCTGACGGTAGATTCGAGCGTGGACAGCAACAGCCAGCTTATAATGACTACAACAACAGTAACAGCAATAGCAATCACGACGACAGTAGCAGCAGCAGCAACAACAGCAACAACAACTATTACAACAGGTATGTGAATTGGTCCGTTTTTCGCATCTCGCGGACTCGTCCCTCCTCTGATCGTCTTCTTCTACGACTGAGTTGCCAGCCTAGCAATTATAGACAACATTTTTCCCCCACCCAGCCGAATGATCACAGTAATGATTGACAAGACCACAACAACCACGAATAATCATAGTAACAACAAGAAGAACAACAATAAAAACAACAATGACAACAGCAACAACAACAATAGCCAACAACAACAACTATAACCAACAACAGCAATAACGGCGACAACGACAATAACAACGAGGACGACGATAACAACAGCTACAACAACAATAACCACAACAACAACAACAAGTTGATTTCACATCAACATGTGAAGTTGATGACTTCACATGCCGGAGTGCCTCGCAGCTGGCGAGCCAGTGAGTCAGGCAAAGGTTGCCAAGCAGGCGGCCAACAGGAACAGCCGCCAAAAAAGGAACGAAAAGGCAAACCAGCAAGCTATGGATAGCTCCGACATGGGCGACGTCGGACGTCGCGCGTGCGCTTTGGAGATTTTGAAATTACGCCCCTTCATTCGTTGGTAGATGAGGCCACTAATTGGTCTGCCTCCTCCGCCTTCGGTTGGTCGATATTATTGTTTTTGTTGTTGTTGTTGTTGTTGTTGTTGTTGTTGCTGCTGCTGTAGTTTTGTCGTCGTCGTCGGCGGACTGCGCAGTGTTGACGGAACCCACCGGTTATATCCAGTATCCGCCCATTTGTCTATCTATTACCTATTTATGGACATATATATATATATATATATATATATATATATATATATACAGCTACATTTACATTTATATATGCCGCCCACGACTATATATATATATATATACATACGCACACTTTTAGACGTGCACATGCACGCCCATGCGTGTCTTGTGTGTGTGTTTGCCGTTTGTAGCCAAGCATCCACATATGTATGGGTAGGGGGGCATACAGGTGTGCATGTTTGTCTATACGATGTATTTCTTGTACATACATGCGACCGGGCATATTGTATACGGCACGTGGGTGGAGAGGCAAATGTATTTTGATGGATAGGTGTTTATAGCTGGGTCGCTGTTTGTTCCTAGCCGCCAACGGTACAAAGACGTGCGTATTTCGACGGCCTAAAAAGGCACGATAGACGGCCACAAACACACATATATATATATATATATATATATAGTATATATATATATATATACTATATATATATATATATATATATATATAAATATATATAAATATATATATATTATACTATATATATATATATATAATATGTTGTATGAATGTATATATACATTGTGGGAAGCCATTTTCCATCTTTCCGTATGGAAAAGTAGCTCTCTCCGTAGTTTCGCATAGTTAACTCTACATTGCAAGCTTCTCTCATGTCCGCCAGTATGGTTGCAGGGTGATCGCGTTAAATGACACCTTTTATATTGCGAAGTCTTTTGTCATTGTTCGCTCGTGCCAAAGTTCTACCGCCAAAGTGGCGGATGCATTAGTCGGATATATATATATATATATATATATATAAATGCAGGCCTTTCTAATCGTTGTTGCGGATCGGTGAACTCATTGTTGTTGTTGTTGTTGTTGTTGCTGCTGCTGCTGCTGCTGCTGTTGTTATTGTTGATGTTGGTGTTCTCTCGCATTAGCTGACTGATAGAGGAAGAGTTGGCTCGACTTAATCCTATCGAGCAATTTACCTATCTGCCGGCGACCGGCCTACTCTTGATCCCGACCCTGGCCGGTCCCATTTCGTTCATCACAACTCGTCCTGACATCCGACCAGATAACGACGATGACGACAACGATAACGACGACAACAACAATGGCTTCAGGAAAGGCAACAGGAAAACCACAACAACGACATCAGGACTGTCGAACAGGACACGACGACGACGACGACGCAGAATCATCGCCGTCGCTACAGCACCGCGGACGATCAGCAGCAACGACAGCAGCAGCAGGACACGAGTAGTCCTGAAGCAGTAGTGCACGAAACGGCTAATCCTAGCAATTTCATGCTTATTCCCTGTGCATATTCGTCCATGCGTGCATTGCCTCCCATGTAACGGATAAATGGATAGAATAGACATATAGATAGGTGCATGAAGAGATAGACACATGGATGGCTGGATATTCGCCATTTCGCCGCGACAGAAGAAGGCGCCGACGCTACGAAAACGCAACGCCACCCACTAACAAAGCCAAAGCTGCGTCGGCGTGGTGGCCGTTGTATAAATGTGTTCCTTTTGCCGAAGTACGCTGCTGGTAGCCAGTTCACTGCTAGTGACTACCACGACCTCGGGGGTTCGTGGTGGGGTGGATGAGGCGGTGGGAAGCGACAACAAAAACCCCACTTAGTTCCCCTGCAGCTCCAGCTGACAGTGCCCTAAAGACTATGTCCTCCCGAAAAAGAACAACGCCGAGCGATCGATTCAGCGCCCTGCGAGCCGGCTAACAACAAAACTAGTGCAATGCACGATGCATGCGGATTAATGGGGACAGCTGCACGTATATATATATATATATATATATGCATATATATATATATATATATATATATATATATGCATAAATATTGTGTATATCTGGTGTATGCAACAGTGTTTCTGCATGACCGTGCGCATGTACGCTATGGGTTGATTCGCTCCTGTTTGCGTGAAATCCTCTTAACTGGGCGTTGTTGTCGGCATTCCTTGTCGACAACGAACTCGATTTAGCCGAGCGAGGCTACCTTCAATTATGTCTCGGTGTTTTGCCTTATTTTCGCGCGTACGAGGTGACCAGCATAACTATGAGACTGGTGCTACTCGTCAGAAGCACTCGAACATGTCATGGTTCTGATTCTGGAACATGCAGAGCTGCCCGTGGCCACATTATTGACTGAAACCTGACTATATTCAAGTTGGAAATTATAGGCGTTTCTTTTGATTTAGTCATAACGTGACTTGTGTTTCATGAGAGGGTAACTAGAGTGCAATGCTCTTCGATTTCCTATTGAATATAATACTATTAAAGTGTGTATGTCTGAAACTGAAAACAAATGAACAATAACAGCAACAACAAATGCGAGCAAACTCAGCCTGTCTCAATCGTATCGCTGCCACTATCATTATGGCGCTATCATCATCATCCATAGTGCGAGCGTATAACCACCTTAACCATCGCAATGAGCGCTATAATGACAATAAACCTCATTATCATCATCATCATCACCATGTTTGTCTTTGCTTTGATGTTCGCCATAGAGTCATCATATCGTCGAGCAGTCGAAACTATAGAGGCGTCAGAGAGTGAGAGTCTCCACCTACGGCGGTCAGTCAACTAACCAACCAGCCCGTCCATCCATCCGTTCGACCGTCATTCAGCCAGTGTACTCTATGAGTCAATGAGTTCGTAAACATGGTAGCAGCGGCATCAGCTAGCTACGTAGCTCCAGCAGGGAAAGCTGGTCAACGTCTCGAAGCCAGCCAACCGGCCAGCCAGGCTGCGGACGCACGCAGGCAATGCGAGCCACACCAGTAGTAGTAGTAGTAGTTACAGTCGTAGCAGTAGTTATAGTAGTAGTAGTAGTAGAAGAGTAGCAGGCAAGAGTTGGAACGGCACCAAAATGGACGCCTGTAGTTGCTGCCGCCGCCGCCGCCGCCACCGACGACGCCCCGCTGCTGAGGCCGACGACGCACGGCGCCAATAATGAACAAAAGCAGAAGCAGCAGCAACAGCAACAACAACACCGCCACCACCACCACCAACAACAACAAAATCAGCAACAACAACAACGCCAGGAAAACAACAACAACAACAACAACAACAACAACATCAGCATCAGCATAAAGTCGTCCTCATCTTCAACGTCTATCTATTGTCTTCAACGCAGACAGACAGACGGACGGACGGACGGAGGGACAAACAAGCAGACAAACAAAACGCCGACTGTGATGATGACACCGTGATGATGATGATGATGGTGATGATGGTGTCGTCGTCGGCACCGCAGACCACGGTGAATGGTGCGACCATGATGAGACCAGCAGCGTCGCTGTCGTCTTCCGAATGGTGTCACCGGAACACCCGTCGTCGTCGTCGTTGTCGTCGTCGACAACAATAACAACGACGATGACGACGACAAAGACAACTACAACAGCATCAGAAATCGCAACAACAACAACAACAACAACACCTACCACAACTAAACCAGCAGCAATAACGACACCACCAGAAACAGCAGCAATAGCAACAACAACACCAGCAACAACAACAACAACAACGATGGTAGTAACAATGATGACTGGCCACGGCCAGCAACACAATGAACAGGCGGTTGTTTCCACTAATGTCACCGTCGTCATCGCCGACGTCCACGTCGGTTTTGCAGTGTTGTTGTTGTTTTTGCCGTTGTTGTTGTTGTTGTTGCTGTTTTTGTTGCCGTTGTTATTGTTATCGTCGTGCTACGCCTGCTGTGGTGGCTGCTAATGGCTACCGGCTGACCTGAGTGAGCTGCTGTCCTGTTTACGCTCCTCCGATCCTCCTCCTACTATTACTACTACTGCTGACAACAACGACAACGACGACGACGATCATCATCATCAATATAAAATTATTTCTGCATCCTTAATAAAATGCCTATATATATATATATATATATATATATATATATATATATAATCCCTTATAACCGTAGTGATCAATCATATTTATTTTACTTAAATAGAATGTGTACAAGATAGTTCATGTTTTTATTAAACATAAATATTTGTTGTCCTGCCGTTCCACCGAGAGAAAAAGTGTAAAGATAGATAAAAGATAACCATAGTAATAGTACGTAGTAATTATACTAAACAAGAGACTACACATTACGCCTAACGAGGGTGATGACTATAGCAGTCAAACACAAGTTAACGCAATAATAATAATAATAATAATAACAACTACATTAATAATAAAACATTTGAATAATGTTAACTACAACAGCAACCAACCCAAATTCACTCAAGATGAGCTTAACTATTCAAATAGGCAGTCTAGTGTCTTTGCTTTCTATGTTTTTGCTGCGGCTACGGATGCTATCGTCGTTATGGTTATTGCTGTTGTTACTGCTCACAGCCTGTTTCTTCTTGCTTTGAAGAAGCACACTCAAACAGTGAGCGGACATCTGATGTTTTTGCGTGTTCTTTTCGTTTCTCAGGAGCTGCGTTACTCTTTTATCTCTCCCTCTCTCTCGTTTCGATAATAATCACATTTGCTCCTCTCGTTGCTTTGTCAGCAGTACTGTCTACCCGGCATATATCGTGACGCGGGCGAAAAAAGCTTTCTCTCCCTTTGCCTATATCTCTCTTTTTCCCGCCCGTCGCTCTCCTCACGCGACCGCACTTTATTTTTGACGGACGGAACAAACATCACCATTATTTCGATATTATTGTATTATCATTAGAATAGTAATCACCACCACCATCATCAGCGTCATCATCATAATCTTCGTCGTCAACGACAACGGCCATCGCAGGGCATGGCGGCCACCCAGGCCGATAAAAGCTGTGGAGAATTAGCTTTGGCCGTGAACGCGCTTTATCAACGGAGACCACCGTTGAAATTGAACAAACAGTGTCACGCACTTTACCGCCATAATGGATAGAGCAAACGGTTGTTGGTTTGCTTCACGCCAACCGCCGGAGTGTCCGGTCACGACATTTACTACTTCACCCCCTCCGCACCGCCCACCCCCCCCCTCTCCCCAAATCCCCTTCCTAGCTTTTCGTCTGTGTTCCTTAAAGATACGTACATGTATATATATACAAGTACGTATATATATATATATATATATTAATATATATAATATACATATGTTATAAGATAGATAAGAGAGGGAGACAGATAGAAGAGAGGGGTACTACAATAAACATTTGAGAGTTAGATATATATATATTATCGTTACTCGATCTTATGTCTATAATATTTTTTCTACATATGTATATGGATATATATTATATAACATATAAGAGTCTCCCAGAATTCGTTCAACAAAACTTTGAGGGTTAGTACAATCGGCAAAAAAAAATCTATTTTTACAATGGGACAAGGGGGCAGAAATGTCTTCTTTTGGAGTGAGAGCGAATTTCCAAAAGTGGTTTTGTATCAAGCTTTTTATCCCTGACGTATCTTGAGCAACATCTGCGAGACTGCGAGAGCCCCAGTCATCCTATCGCCCAACCATCATACCTGCGTGTTTCGAGGAAAATTGGCGTCTGTTTGCATGTGTCGATCGCATCTATGTTAGCTTAAAGCAGAACAAATGTTGTGCTGACGATAATTCTTAAGAAATACAATTCTTTGCAATTTGTGGCTTTTGGCTTTCACGCTCTATTTTTTAGAAGACATCCGCCCTTTATTCCACTGGAAAAAAAGATTTTTTCGCCTAGCTGTACAAGACCCCAAAATTTGTTGGACGAGTTCTGGAAGACCCTATATATATATATATATATATATATATATATATATATATATATATATATCAGACTACTTTGCCAATCATCGAACTAAAGCTTTAATTCGCTTGCGCAGCCAGCAAACTTCGTTGCACCTGGTGTTCACTTTTCTGGCTCTATGACCAGCTTTGCTTATGACTGAATAAAGATTAATTAAAGTACCTCGTATGCTTACGCAACGCTTAACAACTCTCTGTGTGGGCAGCAGCCTAATCAGCAACCGGGAATTTAACATGAGCATGAACAGTAGCAAAAGCTACTGTAGTACTATTAATACTAATAATAGTAACAGCAACAATCACAAGCAAACAACAAGGACAATACCATCATTAATACCAAATAGCAATCAATCCTTATGGCATATTAATAACCGAATCATATATATTGGGTGTCTAAAAACGTTTTTTCGGTTTTTTAATGATTCTCTACGGACAAAACCGAAAAAACTTTTTGTAGCTCTATATATATATATATACATATAAGCTAAGATAATAAGCAACAATAACGATACCATCATTAATATCAATTATCAATAATTCCTTCTTTTTTATAGATATTAATAACCGAATAATACTGTTCCTTAATTAGTCAATCAATTCAGCGGTCATTGGACAACCATAGCAGCAGCAGTAGCAACAACTACTACAAAATCACCTCAATACAACGACGAACGCAGCACGTAGTCACTGATGATGCTAACTCAATATGATGGCGCTTCGCGACGGCCCACCGCAGTAGCAGTAACAGTGATCGTTGATGATATACGAGTCTGCATCAAAGGTCACCGCGAGCGACTACGAGTTAACCAGACAGGCAAATATGTTCGCGATGTTTGCGAGACAAATACCGGAAATATACACGTGTCCCGCGTATTCCAACGGAGAGAGAGAAAACACGTAACTGGATAGCAGATCAATGGAGTTTGACTGGTTCAATAGATCAGATGGAATGGTTCGAGGGAATGGATAAACTAAGATATAAATAATACTGCAAATTTAAACTCGATGTATAAAGATATACAGAATACTTAAAATAATGAGACTTTAGCCTTTCGGAACAGCAAGTCGAAAAACATCTAGAATGTTAATAAAAATGTACTTATTAAAAAAAGCAATCAAATAATACTAAGGTGTATAATAAATCGAGCCCGGTGGCGTGGTGCATTTGCGTCGACCTCGCGATCGGAGAAGACACATAGGTGCGCGGGTTCGAGCCCCACCGTGTTGTGGGGTCCATCTATGAAGCAATGCGAACAGCAATCCCGTGGACGTTAAACCTTGGCATGAGGGTCAGCCCAAAAAAGTTTTACGATATAAGTAAAGTTAAACTGTGTGACAGCAAGAAAAAGAAGCGAGCGGCCGCAAAATCGACATCGCAATAAAGTTACACGGTGAAGAGAACAATGAGTTGTTTTCCTTCTGTCTTGAACGCAACAGCTCAGTATCAGGAGCAGCCAACATGTGGAAGACAACGATGTTAGACACGATTTATCGCCACTAGCATCGCTGTCACTTGTTCCTGTTACTGATATTGGTGTTGCTGCTGTTGTTGTTGTTGTTCTTGTTGCTGCCACTGTTGTTGTTGTTGTTGTTGTCGCCGCTGCGGTTGTTGCTGTTGACGCCAATCGCATCGAATCCTGAATTTAATCACCGCCCCGTAGTAACGCGTGCTAGATCAAGATGCTAAACATCTAGCTGCTTGAGGGAATCTCTGGCTCGTGGGACTGATCCGATCTTCGATCGTTGACATACGATATGCCAACGATACGCCCGGCGGCAGAGGTTCAGGAAACGCGGGCTACGACGATACCGACGAGGGCGACAACAACAACAACAACAACAACAACAATAGCAATAATAACAGCCACAGCAATAACAACAACAGCAATAACAACAATCACAACAACGGCAATAACAATCACAACAACTACAACAACAACAACAACAATGACGGCAGCGACGACCACAATCAACTTGATCCTTGACCATGATCCTCTCGTGACGGTGGCCACGACGCAGACCACCGGTGGTTGGTACAGAGCTGCTATAGTTGATCCCACCCGGCTGCTTCGAAGAATCCACAGGATAGAGGAGCCAACGCCACGAGCTCACACACATATATATATATATATATATATATATATATATATATAGAGAGAGAGAGAGAGAAGAGAGAAGGGAAAACATAATAGGGTTTCGGCACTGGCTAACCGTGGCAACCACCACCAGATGGATCCTAAAACAAACAACGGATTCTACACTCCCCCTCCGCCGTCCTCCCGATCCACGGCATCGAACGAGAGAAATCTCTCGAGCAGCGTCTCGAATGACAACAGCGAGATGGACTTTCACAACGAGGGCTGATCTTCTCCTGTTCGATTCAACCGAATGAAGAGACCTCTTCGTCTGTCCGTTTTTCTACCGTATTCGGCCGCTTCTACACCTGGCAGCTTACAACTAGACAGCCTATAATAGCGTAGATGCTCCACATGTATGCTGCTGTCGTTCTTGTCGTCGGTATCAATAATAATAATAATAATAATAATAATAACAATAATAATAATATTAGAACCGCAGCACATTTACCAGCGACAACGACAACGATTCAGTAAATCGAAGACCTAAGTGGAGCCAGCCAATGACGACCGGATCAAGTGGTGAATGTGCGGTGGTGGCATCCGCGTGGAGACATCAACAATTTCCTAGCTTGTTTTGGTGATATGGTTTAAAATGAATGACGGCTACCTGGAAAACGCTACCCCTCGCGACACAGCTTTGGCGAAATAATAGCCCAGCCAGCTGAACTTGGCTGAACAACAAATCTCAACTAAGCTGCTGGCAGGAAATGGCTAATGGTTGCTTCGTTGGGTTGTTTTTGTCGAAGTTCAAGCACGAAGAGACTCGTGTGCTATCTGCAAACGATGCGCTGTCTAGCGAATCATGTGTCCGACAATAGCGTCGACGTCCAACAACAACAGCAGCAGCAGCAGCAGCAACAATTAGAAAGAACCACAGTATTAGTGGAAGAAAGATCAACCGCACAATAGAGAAGACCACAATTAAACTGACATGATAACAAACAAGAATAACGGGCGGAGAGAGAGACGAATACATAACTATTCTAACTATGATTGCACAACATGTACGCGGCCAGCACGACGGATAAGCTACACTGCTTACCCCACACTTATTCAATTATCTAGCCAGCGACTTAAAGTTCTATAGAGCACTGGACCGCTTGGATCTCGAAACAAACGACAAATAATACCTACAACACTTCCCCGCGTGCCGGGGCTGCGGAGACTCAGATTCTTCGGCTCGAAGCGCCCAAACAGGCCAATCCAACTCCGCGTGTCGTTCTTACGCGAATATGTGCAAGACGCGCAGTGATGCGCTGTGAACCAACAGTCGGTCACGTAAGAAGAAGTAATGCATGAAGGACCGAATGGAGCTACAACCGGACTGAAAAAAGCCGAAAGCCGAAAAGGAAATGAACACATACAAAACAGAAAAACAATGCGGGCCAGGGCGGGACGGGGCGGAGAAGGCAACAAAAAAATCGTACGTGAAGCTTCGACATGAATGGAAAGATAAAGCCTAGAGAACTAGGGAACACGCGCGCTAGTGGACAAAAAAAACATTATGCTGCATAACGGCACAAATTCGCTGCAACCAACCGGAGGGATACTTTCGTTTGGCGTAGCAGCAGCAGCAGAAAAAAGACCAAGTACGCCTTGGTTGGCATTACGAACCTTGCTACAGCCGCTGAACGGTCGATGTTGCTGCCACGGTCTATTAAGCTGTTCCCATCGATGGTGGCCTGACTGCCTGCTTGTATTCCGCGGTCACCATCAAACATGGAGAAAACGAGCTACGCCAAAATGGACTCATTTAAAGCGGTCAATTTTAATAATCAACTACGATGGCTGAGAAACAACAGAACAGTAACAACCACAATAACCACATCAACAGTAGCAACAACAGCAACAACAACAACAATAATAACAACAACAGCAACAACAACAACTCATATATATATATATATATATATACAGCTAGAGACAGACAGATTGACAATAAGTACTAGGTAAACGGTCCAGAGCGAGTCCTCCCTCGCTGCCTCGTGTACGGTTGGTTGGCTTTTCCCCTCGTTAGTGCGCTTTCTGCGCGAGCCAGGCTAAAGCATCACACGGATCCGGGCTCGGCGGCTGTTGGTTGGTTCAGCCTCATCTCATCCTTGGGTGGCGATAGTGAGATCGATCGATATAGATAGAAATATCGATATATATATATATATATATATAGACAGACAACCAGTTAGGCAAATGTACGTTCGGGAAAATAGTGTCCCAGCTCCGGTCTGTATGTCGTTGGGGGTTCGTGTGACGGCGTTGTAGCGGCGAACGAAAAACGAACAAAAAGAGGAAGAACAAGAATAAAAAGAAGAAGAACAAAAACGTACCGGGAAAACCGGGAGTACCGAGCGAAAAAAGCCAACTTCTGTACGGCGGAGGCAGAATCTACAACAGCAGCAGCAGTAGGAGCAGTAGCAGCGGCGGCGGCGGTAGCTGCCCTAATGGCCGCATTATCATTGACCCGTTGTTGTAGTTGTTGTTGTTGCTGTGTTGAATCCTCAACTCGATCCAGCCGTGCGACTGACTGAATGCGTGAGCTCACCACATTCCGAGCTGCTGGAACCTGGTATGCAATATGCTAATGCTGAAGCAGCAGTAGCTGAATGCAACTTCTGTTCTGAGGCCGGCGCGATCGATCGCGAACGGCAGAGAACAAACGAACGGACGAGCGGACAATCCGGACAATTTGACCCATTCGATCGGGATGAGGTACTGTTGTTTTGGCCAGTAATGTTGGTGATGCTGTTGTTGCTGTTGTTGTTGTTGTTGTTGTTGGAAGTAGTGTTATTTTTGATGTTGTTGGCAGTGTTGCTTCTGTTTCTGTTGTTGTTGCTGTTGCTGGTGGCGGTGTCTTGTATTGTTTCGGTTATTTTTAGCAATTGTTTTTATTTGAGGTGTTGCTTCATGTTGTTGTTCGGCAGGTTGTTATTGTTGTTGTTGTGGGGGAAGTTGCTTTTGTTGTCAGTTGTTGTTGTTGCCACTTTTGATGTTATTTTAATCTTGTTATTGCTGATGCCGTATATCTATATATATATATATGGTCGTCGGGAGCTTTTGGCGATTGGAAGTTGTTTATGTACTCGTTTTACAAAATGTAGCATTGTTGTTACCACTTCCTTTACTACTCTGTCACAACTGTCTTAATTACTCGGTCTTATTATTGCTTTTATTGGTTTTTATGTTTATGTTATCATCGTTGTTGTTGTTGTTATCACTGTCCGTGTTATCGCTGTGACCTATACTAGTCGAGTTGTTGTTGTCGTCGTCGTACATCGACATTTTGCGGACTTTCGTTTGATCGGTCACTGGTATACTGTAAATACACTGCTGCAATAAATTTCTCTTTTAGGCTAGGACCTCACTTGCGTACTCTTATGTATGTCCCTCTGCATTATGTCCCTCTTTCTTTGTCCGTCTGGCTGATAAACTGGTTACGCGCTGGCCACCACTCGGCAACGTCTTGTCGACCGCATGTTGACCTCGACCGCATCACGGCAGTCCACACGGACTCACCTCGTCGATAGTCGCCGAGGAACCTAACTCGTCGTCAAGGCTCGTCAGCAAACGGGATCGACCGATCTGCGGCCTGCTACTATAGTGTGCACTATGGGTTTGTCCGCACTCAAGGATTCACACACTCAAGCACACTTAAGCACAAAGCGCAGCCCCACTAGCACACAGTGACGCGTTCGGAGAGACGGAGAGCCACCATCGTCGTCGTCGCTATGCTGACGGACGACGGGTTGTCTGTTGTCCTGATCGGATGATCCAGATGATCAACACATGTCGTGTGGGGTGGGCTGGCTAATGATTGCTTCGTTTTCGTTTTTCGTTCTTCTGCAACCGATTTACTGTGGCCCACTATCGGATAATGTTGTTTTCGCTGTTGTTTCGGTGCAGTAGTAGAAGTAAAAAAAGTAAGTAGTAGTACTAGTAACAAATGTAGTAATAGTAGTAGTTGTTGTTGTTGTTTGTTGCTATTATTGTTTTGGTGCTGTTGTTATGTTTGTTGTTTTTGGTGTTTCTGCGGCTGCCGATGCGCCTCTTGTCGCCGAATAATCGGGACCGCTCATAGACGCATTGCTTGCTTTCGAGACGCACTCTACATGAAACACCGGCCCCTTTCGTGCCGTTACCCCGCCCTGCCGGAACGCGCACCAGGACAGAGAACCCCGGCATCCTCCGCTGGCAGCTGTGAGACATCTGCATCAATACAACTCTGAATACATACACAGCCTCGTAAATCCAACATAAATAATGATAATAATACAATTACTACTACTACTACTACTATGACGACTACCACTGTGATTAGTCACCCCCCCCCCCATTCTACTAGTTAGCTAAGGATGGGGAGACCCTCCTGCTAGTTTGCTGGGAGTGGACCCCCTACTAGTCAGCCAGGGGTGGGCTACCTTGTCGTCCAGAACCAGCAGACAATGATAAAGGCAACAGAAGAAGAAGCATAAAAAACAAAGGAAAGTAAAAAAAAGATGATGACTACGACTACAGTCACCAAACGAAGAAACCAAACCGACAACACGACAAACCGTGACCCCGACGCGGCCAAGTCCCAGCGCGATCAGAATGGATCAATGCGCTTTCAAGCGGTTTCGTTTCTAGCTGAGAGGATTTGAGCTGGGGGGGGGGGGGGGTTTGTCTCGTAAGGTACCACTGTCATGAACTACCACTACAGTTACTGCTACCACAGCATGCACAGCAGCAGCATGGCTGTGCAATATCGACGAAATGCACCAGCTACACCAACAGTTCGCCCATTTACTAATGCAGGTGACGCCGTTCGTGAAGGTGACTCGATGAAAGAATGGAACCGAAGAGTACGCGCCACTCGGAAGACAAAAAGAACAGAGTAAAGGCCAAAAAGAAGAACAACGCAACAAAGAAAACACAAGGCAGCAAAACAGAGAAAGAAAAACACAAGACAACGGGAAAACACGTCGTCGCAGTCGCCAAAGTAGAACAAAACCTTTCCTTCCCTTACCTCCCCCCCCGCGCTCGAGACTTGAAGAGCGATGGGGTGAGCGCATCTTTATCAGCATGAGCAGCGCCATCTTTGTTCTTTTTGCTGTTGTTATTGTCTTTGTCGTCATTGTTGTTGTAGTTGTTGTTGTTGTGGTTGTCTTTGTTATAGTTGTTGTTGTGGTTGTTGTCATCGTTGCTGTTGTCACCATTGTTTGAATGGTGCTTGCTGTAAATAGTTCGAGTTCCATTATCATTGCTTGCGCGTGTGTAATGTATGTATATATATATATATATATATATATATATATAAGTGTGTGTGCACATGTGCTTCTATGATCTTCGTATCTGTGTGTGGTCAATTCAAGCGTCAGCTCAACCGCCCGGTTCCCACTGCGGTCCGAACCGCATCTTTGTACCGCCGCTAAAGACACTTCGTCAGCTTTCACGGTGCTTCACGCCCCCCCGCGCCAGTCTTCGACGACAAGATAAGCGCCACACGCAGCCTTAGCTTTTTCTTCAGGGATATCGCTTCAGTTGGATTTTCTATTGCTGTTGTTGTTGTTGCTACTACTGCTGCTGTTATTGTTGTTGTTGCTTCTTCTAGATACGGTTAATGTTACTGCCATTGTAGTTGTAACAGTTGTTACTACCTGCTATTGTTGTTGTTGTTGCCGTTTGTTGTTGTTACTGTTGCTGCTGCATCTTCTGCAACTCCAACATCTTTGTTGGCAGCAGAGTAATTAGCAACAACGATCATAACCATCGTCGTAACGACCACAATGACTGGCTTTTCATCTGAGATAGTGGGGTGCTCCAGCAAGCACTCCGCTACCCACAAGGAACCTGAACTCCGTTAGCCTCCGTTGGCAGAAGACGACAAAAAAGTTGGTACCGACGGGCTAAATCGACTCAGCTACCTGCACTTGGAAAGACATGGCACGCGCCTGATGATAAGTATTCGTACATTGCAGCAGTTGTGTGGTTTGCAGTTCCTTTCTTACTGTCATCCGTAAGCGTCGAAAGTAACGAAAATCTGGTGGCCAGCTGCCCATTGCTATTGTTGCTTTTATTCTGCTTGCTCCCTCAACGTTCGTTCAGCGTTGCTCCATCGTACCCGTACATATAAGTTAAACGTAAACGCAGCAGCAACAACAACAACAACAACAAAACTGAAATGTCTACACCCAAAGCTGACACCTTGCACCAGCCTCGACTGCTGAACAGTACCCCACTCGACACGGCAACGGGGTGGCAAACCCCATTACCTTTGGGGTTTTGTTAGGAAGAGTGGTGGTGGTGGTGGCGGAGGGTCTAGACATATTCGAACCCATTTGGTCTAAGTTTTTATTTTGGTCCAAGCTATTCTCCTACTACGAGTTCCGCAATCACTTCATCTCGACCTTCGGCGGCCGGCCGGACCCGCGCTTTCTCGCACTGGCTGATCTAAATGCTGGCCTTCTGCAGCAGCAGCAGCAGCACAAGAAGAAGAATGTACCAGCAATACCAGACAATACCAGCTCGGCTGCATCGAACTACATGGTGGTCGCAACGTCAACGACGATTGACGACGCCTACGAATGCCACCCACCCAAGCCGGACTCGACCCTGCGCTGGTCTATTGTTGTCCGGCGTGGTCACCATGACAACGCCCCCTTTTTTGGATCCGCACGTTAGCTGCCCAAAGCACCGTCGTAACGCTAACTTTTAACACTAATAAAATGGCTGCTACCTAACTACTGCTACTGCTGACTGGAGTCAGACAATCTTGCCAGCTTAGCTTTGGCAACACAGAAATTGTCTGCCCGCCACCGCGCTGACTTTGTCATCACATTGGTAACGACGCAACGTTGGATTCTTGTTTCTGTTGCGTTTTACGCAACAGGTCTACACACATTATATATGTATATATATATATATATATATCTTGCATCTCCGGGACAAAACACAATAATCTTCACGCATGCTGCCAACGGGAAGCCGAAAACGCAAGGAACGCAGATGGCACAACCTTCAAAAAGGGCTTACTCGTTGGTTGGAATCGTCCTACGTGTACGATTATATATATATATATATATATATATACATGTATGAGAACATACACACATTTGTGCGTAATAGATACGTGGGTGCACAAGAAGACGAAAATACTTTTTACTTTCGGGACCCTTCTTGGCTCGCCCATGTCGCATATTCATTTGCTAAAGATAACTGTGGTAGTGGTGTAGACATGGTGGCAATGATATGACCGACTGTACCAGGTATACGACTGAATGGAATCGAATTCGGCAACGCTAAAAAGTTTCTTTCCAATCGAATTAAATTGGCCCGTAATAGTGCTGTGGTCCAAACCCGTAACGCGCCATTTGGCCACCAAACAAAAACTTTCTTTTTTGAGTAAAATTTGCTAAGATCGATTTTCCTTTCCAGTTTGACTCTAGCTACCAATTGGCTTGCGACGTCGGTAACTATATATATATATATATATATATTGAAAAGGTAAAGAACAATATATATATATATATATATATATATAATGCAAGTCATTAATGGACTAGATCTATACGTGACTTATACTCCGTCGCGAACAGCCGAAAATGCTACAATTACCACTCGCATATGCGACAACGATGAGCCAGCACATCATCAATGTCAGCAGCTACAACAGCAACAACCCAAACCACGAATGCAACGATAACAGCCGCTCTAAAAGCGGAAATAACAACGACAACAATTACAGCAACAATGCGTATGGGTACTAAAAGCTGTGATGAAAACGGTAATGGCGGTCATCGCTAGTAAGAGAAGAACATTATTACTAACGACACATATAACAACAATAGGAGAAGTAACAATATTATTAACAACGACTATAACAACAAGCACATTAGCAGTAGCTACTGATCGAGTAACAAACTAACGAAGCCGAATGCATCATTGTCGGTGGACGCCCAAAAATGACAGTGGCATAAACAACAACAATAACAAGAGTAGTAACAACAGCAGCAGCAGCAGCAATAACAACAACTAGCAGCAGCAACAACACCACTAACTGCGACAGCAACAACAACAACAACCCGTTCGTTCGGTGCGTAGCTGGAGCAGGTTGGTTAGTTGAAGTTCATGCATTGCCTTATCGGTCAGTCGGTCACTTTGTCCAGTCCACTTTGTCGTTATCGTTCGTCGTCGTCCTTCGTCTTTCTGTGTCTGCCTGCCTTGTGAGTCTGTCTATGGGTTGTGTGTATGTGTCTGTAGTTCATCATTGTTAGCTGTGGCAGCATTCTTATCACTACTAATAGTCTATTATTTGTCGCCGTCCATCGTCCGTCGCTATATATATACATATATATATATATATATATATATATATATATAAAGTTAGTTATTCAACACACGCGGACAACGGCAACAATGATGAGACACATTACGAGTACGTATGGCTAATGACTGGCTGGATCTTCTACATCTGTGGCACTAACCATCGCAAGCAACTGTTTTATTGCACTCGTTGCACATTTGTGGCTGTTGTTTGTTGCCGGTATTGTTTGTTTCTATTTTTGTTGTTGTTGTTGTTGCTTATTGCAATTGTTGTCGTTGTTGTTGTTGTTACGGCCGCTGTCAACGCGAGTTGCAGTAACAACGCCGTCCCAGAATGATGTGGCGTAGTATTAGTAAAAGTAGTAGCAATCGAAGTAGTGATGCTAATAATAATAATAGTTCCGATGGGACGATTTTGCCATAGATCACCAATGACGAGACACAAGTTCCAGTGACGGAACCCGAAGTATTGTGTTTGGGAAATCAGTGTCGCTGTTGCTGTTGTTGTTGTTGTGGTGATGGTGGGTAGCATCAATCAGTGTCCCACCACTGACAACCCCATACTGACGGTGGCCAATCGACAAACGGAACCGATGGAAGATTGGAGCACATCGAGGGCGAGGGGCTGAACGAACGCATGCGGGAAACAGAAACCAAAATAGAAGACATGCCAAAGCAAACTATCGAGAGCATGTGAGCGAAAGACAGAAAAAGAAAAAAAAGGTCCTCAAAATCAACGACAACAACAACCCACAGATGCCCGGCTGTGTGAATCTCCTGTTAAAGAACTCCATACATCGCCGAGGATGTCTTTGCTTCACGATAGCAAAATAAGAAATAGCTCTCACGAGAGGGAGGGGAGAGCGAGCGAGAGCAAACATTGAGAGAAATCAGCAAAAGGGTGTTGGGTAGGCGGAGCCAGAATCCATAGAGAGCCTCTACAAGCCATAAACGAGGAAAACAGTGGCGCCAAAAGAAACAGCAGCAATTGTTGTAATAACGACGACACTACCAACAATAACAACACCGATACGTACGACAATTCTTGCTTTTTACTGTGGTTATGTATATATGTATATATATATATATATATATATATATATATATATATATATATATATATATATATTTGTATATATATATATATATATATATATACGTTTGCACGTACGTGTTGCATATATGTGTTCGTTGCACACGTGGGCATTAGACCACCGGCCAACAATAACAACTACGGCAACGATCAGGGCCATAGTGTGGTGATAGTCACGCTCATTGATTGATTAGTCGGTCGGTCGGTGGCCAACGTCAAAGGCATCACAACGTCAACAACAACAACGTAGTCAATAACAACAACAACAACAACGTAGTCAATAACAATAACAACAACTGTTGTTGGCCATCACGGCCGCCTCCAACACCACCACCACCACAACAACAACTATCACCAACATTAACATCGTCGGCCATTTGTTGTTGATGTTGTCCTCGTCGGCATCGTTATTGCTCTTGTTGTTGTTGTTGTTGTTGCTGTCGTCTGTGTGGCCGCGTGACTGGCCGGAACACCCACGTGTGCAACACGAACACATATACGCTTACGCGCAGATATGCACGTTCGCGCTCTATATATAATATATATATATATATATATATATATATATATATATATATATATTATGTACCGTCTAAATTATCCGTATATATTAACCGGTCAATTATAGTTACACTAGTCTGCTCAAATTGACTCTCACATTGAGAAAAACAAAAGTAGTTTTATTCCGGCTGCAACTTTTGCCAACACAATGGTAACAATCGTAGGTTAAATTAATACCAACTCTTTGCAGTATTGTAAATATGTATATATTATAGTAAGCGAATTGTGTAAAAATATATATATATATATATATATATACTGATCTGCTTGAGTGTGGAGCGTAATTATGTCGCCTCAACAACGTGCCAAAGTGAACAATCAACAACAGTAGTGCCAAATGGAGGAGTTATATCAATGACGTTAGGAGACGCATAAAAACAACAACAACAACAACAAAAACAGAGTCATCCATGAATCAACATTTTCAATGAGAGAGCATTTCCCATGCAGACCTCGAACAGAACTGGATACTAAACGCGACAACACTTAGTAGAGATTAACAACAAAGAAAGATAACTATTATAGTATTCGAGCGTTAATTAGGCAACTGCAAACTGTGCGGGCAAGTGGCACAAGTCTTCTTCACTGCACTTCAGTCAAACTCGTTGAAGTCTAAATTTTTTTAAAGTATTGCCCACTTGGCGAGCACAACCGAGTGGTGCTCGACAACACCTCGACATTGAAGTTGTTGGCAAGCGTGAAGTTCTCTGAGGTGCCGGTTGTATCCTTCTGCGTACAGCCGACCTGCTGCTAAAGAGAATGACTCTGTCTTGAATTAAGTACGTCCTCATCACCGTCATCGTCATGATTATCATCGTCGTCGTCCGGACGGCGAGCGATGCGTCGAGACGCGTAAGTGTCGCAATTCAAGCATCATTTCCTTTTTGAATGCCGCCGATTCGAACCAAGACGGCAGCGGCAACGGTGACGCCAACGACGTTACCATCCCCGTACCGTTCCGATGCTTTAGTCGAATTCTTCTCGAATTAGCCCACGTGTTATGCCCAACATGGTAACAACGACAGAAGACAGCCAGTAGCAACACACAGCGGCCATAACAACGCATAATCTCATACGCCCATTCACCCGTTCCTCATCATCGCCACTCCACCACGAATACTACTACTACTACTCACGTCGTGCCGTCATAGATACGATATCGCAACAATGGCGGTGAGTGAAATACGGCCCTTTTTGCACCGTACGTATGTACAATTTTTTAGATTAAAAAAACATATTTATAATAAAAAAATTTATATATATATATATATATATATATATCTCTTATTACACGAGATGTGTATCATCACAGCGTTACAGCAAATACCTCGAACTTAAATCACTAGCATACAAGATTGTTTTAACCAAATTTATATATATATATATACGTGTAAAAAACGTATCAACATTTCTACTTGCGCTGCTTCGATTGAAAACGCGGTAGACTCTCTCAGCGGCACAAAGACTGGTACTGACTCATTACTAGAAACGAATGACGACAACAAGTGTGCGGGTGCATGCATCGTAGGCCGCGCGACGTATGATGCATCATGGCGTGCCGTCCGTCAGCTGGCGTACCACCACCGCCCACTTTGTCTTCCTTCTTCTTATTCTTCATCGTCATCGTCATCGCCATCATCAACAATTGTTGGTGTGACTCTGCACGAGCAGAAATGACCGACACGCTCGGAGCACGCCGGAAGAAAAAACGTCGCAGTTTTAGTACTCGTAAAAAGACCAATCGCATCGATATACTACTTCTAGTAGTCACAGCAGCAGCTGCAGCAGAAGTCAAGCCCGGTGGCGTAGTGGGTGCATTCGTCTGCGCCTTGCAACCGGAGGAGACACTTAATAGGTGCGCGGGTTCGAGCTCCCACCGTTGCACCGATTTGTATTGATGGGGGCTGCCCGTCTATGAAGCGATGCGAAAAACAGTCCCGTAGACGTTAAATCTTGGCTGAGAGTCAGTCCGAAAACTTTTCTTTAGCAGCAGCTGCAGCATAAGCCGCCGCATCACATCGAAGCAGTACGAGCAGAGAAGCTGGAAGAGCAGAGGGAACTTTCCTACGAGCCTCCTCCTATTGGCCGTAGGAGGGAAGGCTGTTTGTTGGACTGTTCGTTTTCGACAGCAGTAGCAACAACAACAACAGCGAAACTGGTGCACAACAAAATGCGCGCCGGTGTTGATTCTTGAACGATGTCGTTTTGTTGTTCTTGTTGTTCTTTGTCTCTTCGACCTGAGAATAAGAGGCGCAAGAGGAAAAGGTAGCCGGGATCGCAAGCCGAGACAGAACTCGAGAGAGAGAGAGACTCCGATGTTAAAAAGCACCCAGCATTCGTTCACCGTCGGCCAACCCCAATAAAGCAATACGCCGCCACAGCCACAGGCAGGGCGGCAAAGCTACGATGACTATGATGACAGTGGTGTACCATGTAGAATATGCGTCATGTTTAATAAACAGTCGTGACGTCACCGCGTTTGCAGAACACTTGCTGCTGTTGCTGTTGTTGTTGTTGGTACTGTTCTGTGATATATTGTTTTGTGATCAATCGTTGGTGACAGATGTGTAATGCATGTTAACCTCCGCAACGAACCCCGCCTAGCTATGAATTTCTTCAAAGTGGGCGGGCGGACGGCCGAACAAACAACCAACAACCAAGTCTACTACAGTTGTATATTTACTTGTCTAAGGGGCACTAGGCGCCACATTCTAAGCAATGATAACAACTCGTTTTTATTAGACGAGAATCGTTCATTCAATTAAGAAGTAATCATAATCAAATCGTAATCAAATTAGTATATGACACAAGTAAACTCGTATTAATTTACACAAAAATAATGGTCTGACAGTAAAAATATCTGCTTGACGACTAATTTTAAATGTATCGCAGTGGCTAAATAATAGGCGGCCGGTAAGAAGTGTTGTTAGGTGTATGTTATCTGCTGTCTTTCGTTAATTAACCGGCAAGCGTTATTATTATGATGAGTATTATTATTCATATTATTATCTGCCGTTTTTGATTGTCTTGTTAAAGCCGAATGAATATATATATATCATGCTTTCAATGCATATGTGTATGTGGTGCGTTTGGTTTCTTTAGACGGCCTGTTACACACGGCATCGAGAATCTCGCTTTGTCAACAGTTGACAACGGTAACCTGACAATGCTGCCACCCCTTTTCCAGTCCACTCCATAAGCTCAAAAGAAATCTCTCTATCTCTCTCTTTTCTAATCGCTACAAAACTCGCTAGCCATAGTTTGGTGTGCAGGTAGGTAGGTGCTCACTGTTGCAATCTATAATAAAGCGCCTTAGCGTCCAGCACAGAATATGTTGTCATCATAGGATTTACCATCAAAGAGCAGTAAAGCGAACTTTACTGTTCAGAACTTCAGAAGAGTTCCGTGAGCACACAGCAATAGACGGCAGGCTACACTGTTGAAAACTCAATGACAGTAATAATGGCGCAATGAAAAGCATGAACAACAACAACAACGACGACACCAACATAACCGTGGCGCTCATCATGATACGCTCCAGTTGGCCTCCCATCTCTACTAACTAAAACTAAACCAGCAGTTGACATATTTTTGATCGTCCATTGAACGTGAACAACGTCAAACCATATACATATCTATATAGCGGCGATCACGCCACTTCCAGCCAGCCAGCTGTGACAACAGACGAGATACGTACCGCTTCGCCTTGTTACGGATATGTCACAGAATAATGATGCGCGTAGTCGCGTAGGGGCACGTGGTGACTTCTTCAAACTTCGCAGGAGAACTTCGAGGTGTAGGGAAAGAGAGCAGTTGTTTAGACATGCACATATATGTGCAAGTCAATGTAGGGCACAATAAGCCGCACACACAGACACACAGATGAAGTAGTTTTAATCCAGAGCTGGAACGTCACCGCGATCACCTCATCATCGACATCATCATCATTGTCATCATCATCATCGTCGTCAGCATTATGATGACGGCCTTTCCCCCCGTTTATCTCTCTTCATTTGCCTCATTTGTCTGTCAACGCCGTCTCGTTTTCAACACCAACAACTCGCACTTTCGCGCACAAAGTCGCCAGGATGGTGGTCCTCGCGGCAACAAGGTGGAAAAAAATCACGAACAAGCTCTAGCACGAAGCAGCACACAACAATACCAACCTAACCACTACAACAACAACGGCAACTGCAAGAACTGCAAAAACTGCAACACCACATCAAAAACCAAGAGTCACAAGAGTAACACAAAGCCGGAGTTGTTGTTGTTGTTGTTCTGTATCTGCGGTCACCACCATTCGAACCAACAGTGTGATCCTCCTGTCTTCACCAACAGACAATCTCGGCAGCTTCTGAAGATACGACAGATCTTGCGGCGGTGGCGGTGCCAGCATCAGCATCAACCTGCAGTTTGCAGTCTGCAGCATTCACAGCTGAACCGCTGCAAGCATTCCTGGTAAACCGGACAGGATGTCTTTCTTGTCTATCTATGTCCGTAGTCCGCCTAGCGATTCCAGCCTACCACACCACAGCCCAGCACCAGCAGCAGCAGAGCCACTACTTGCATTGCCTGTCACGAACGACGGACGGTCAGTGGCCGTCGTTGGTCTGATCGGTGTGCGCCAGTTTGACTGACTGACTGACTGTCTCACTGGCGTCGATCATCCATCCTTCTTCGAGATGTGTTTGCGTCTGTTTCACCGGCGCGACGGACCGACGACTGCGCTTCGCGCACGCAGCTCGGACTCTCCACCACCCGGCAGCAACAGCAGCAGCGGCAGCGGCAGCAGCAGCAGCAACATCAGCAGCTCTATCTTCCCTCGTCAGCCTCGCCCATGCAGTCGCGTCTCCACCGCAGGCGGCCGCAGCGACAACGGCGGCGGCGGTGGCGGCGGCGACGACTTCGTGCTGGGAGAGGGCGGTCATTGTTTTAGTTGTTGCTGTTGTAGTTGTTGTTGCTGTTGTGGTTGTTGTCGTTGCTGTTGTTGTTGTTGTTGTTGTTGTTGTGGTTGTTGCTGTTGTGGTTGTTGTCGTTGTTGTTGCTGTCGTGGTTGTTGCTGTTGTGGTTGTTGCTGTCGTGGTTGTTGCTGTTGTGATTGTTGTTGTTGCTGTTGTGGTTGTTGCAGTTGTGGTTGTTGCTGTTGTTGTTGTTGTTGCTGTTGTGGTTAAAAATGATGATGATGATGGTGGTGGTGGTCGTATTAGTGTTATTGCTGGTGGTGTTGGCGTTATTATTGTTGAAAATGATGAAGATATCGTTAGTGCTGTTGTGATTGCTGTTGTTGTTGTTGTTGTAGTTGTTGTTGTCGTCATCGTTGTTCTTAGATCTGCGTGGCATGCCGACTGAGGGCGCCACGCGCTGACGCCGCACACATATGTGGGTGTTGTTGTTTTGCTGGTACTGCTGCTGCTGCTGTTGTTGCAGCTGCTGCTACTTCTGCTTCTTCTGCTTCTGCTGCTGCGGGTGGCAGTATGTGTATGCATGTGTACGAAGAAAAGTGACAAGCGGGAACCGGCCGGACCGAATGAATGCACAAGAAAATCGTGCGTCTATATATGTACATGTATATATGAATGTGTACATGTATATATATATATATATATATATATATATATATATATATACATATGCATGATTCTGGACGAAATGTAGAGGAACGTATGCCCGGAATCACCAACAATTGCACAAATGGACCCAGCGCGATAGATGCCCCCTTTGATGCGACTTTTCTCAATATTTACAAATTTGAGATCAATAGTCAGCAGCACACTGTTAATTTATATATATATATATATATATATATGTAGCGTCCATTCTCTAATTTTCACCCGCTTCCAGCGAGCGACATAAAAAAGAGTATCCCGATGTCGAAATGCCTTGAATGTTTTAAATGCTGCTAATTTCTTAAATGCCCTTCCCCCCCCCCCCCCAGCGCGTCGCAAGACTGCATACCTATGCAATCCTGCGAAGTTCAACAAAACACGTGCTAATACGCCTACAGCGCACTCTACTAATCATAGCCCCGTTTCAGTATCATTCATAACCGCATTATTACAGCACGTGCACGCGCTCTATCAACAACGCACTGCGTGCTTCCTGACTGGCGTCTGCTACAACTCCAGCCGCGCTTTTTCATTCTGTCTCTATCTGTGCCCGCTGTGAACGCATGATATCTAGACAACGGCGTCCTGGCGGGGGTACTAGGTGAACTTACCCGTGACCTCCAGAAAGTGCTCCGAGAGCAGCACCGCAGAAATGTGACGTCCTCATTTCCGAACCATGACTGCTAGCGCCCGAGACCACCACAGACCTGCTGGCCGGCTATGTACGAACGGGCGTCGCCATATGTTGGAACTCCTATATGGTGCCGTTGTTGAATCACGGGAAAATGCGGCACATGGCGCGGTGGATAAACAAGGTTAAGGGTTTCTCTTCGAAACGATGGCCTACTGAATTAGAAACCTGCTCGAGCCAGTAAATGAGCGCACGCTGGAATCGCTTTCATCTTTGTTGAATCTCATTTTACCAGAATAAGCTCGGACGGACTCTCTGTTGGCAATCTCGAAAGGGGTGGGTGTGGGTATGCCAGACACGCTCACGTCGGCTGGATCTGCGTTTTTGTCTTCGATGTCAATTGCCACATACAAAGCTGTCTCGCGTACTCTGATGTCCCACTGGGAATGATGATCTGATATGTTGTCCTTAAATTCCGATTACTGGCTTGCACAACGGGTCCCGCCACCTGCTACAACCCAGGATCGCAGGCGGATCGGGCGTTCTGAGACTGCAACGACCGCAGCAAACTCTCAGTGTTCCACCGCCACTTCAGTCAGTATCAACTGCAAAATTTCTACAAGTACTAATTACTCTAGAGTTTGTGCTGTTAGTGATGCTTGTGCATGCAGGCTTATAGCACGTCAAAGCGCCCCAGCTGCTTCCTCAGAGAGCTTCTCGAGAAGCTCCGCTAATTGTGTTGTTAAACGGGGAAATGTTTGAGATAGGCTAGGAACACATCAGCCAGTGCTACTGACCCCTTTCTCTCTCATGTTGTCGTTGTCGGCCTCGGCGTGGCAATTTCGCCAGGCATCGCTGACTCCAGGAAGGACTCACGTCTGGTACAACTTATTGACAACGCCAGGACCACGCTCGCTCAGTAAGCGCGACTTCGGGCAGTATCATCGAAGAGCGCCGGTATATAGAGGCAGCCAGCACAGAATTGGACCACTAAGGCCTATTTTGTATAACACGTGGCCGGTTTCCGGACGAGGCACGCTGCCTTCAGCGACGTGCTGTAACGCATCCTCGAACCGTCTGGATATACATGCATATTAGAGCCAGCAGGACTCTGTCCGGCGACAACTCGAAAGGGCCTTAACAGGATGATCCTGATCGCTTTTAAAAAGGTTGGAACCTGGTCTGGGACGTGGTTGATTTCCTAGCACCATCTAGGGTCAATCACGGTGCAACCCGGGCCAAAAACACGGTGTCCTTGGCAGAGACGAGCAGGTGCCGAAAGCATGCGTTTACAATAAAAAAAATCAATTTATACCCAGAAACGCGTTTGTAAAGGCGTTGCGTAGTGATGAGCTGCATAGATTTTACTTGATTAGTTGTTGATTAATTGCTTTAGTTTGGTTCTGAAATGAAGAAAACGAGGTGAGGCGATATTAAGGAGCCGAAAATGGAGGATTGACGAATAAACATGAAGTTCTGTGTTAAAAACCAAATCATGCGTTATAAATTGGTAAAAATATTTCAACCTGCTTATGATGGTGTGCAGTGCAGTGTCCCTAAACACTGTATATACGCTCGTACGGTTTCGCGACGGTCGTGAAGGGAGCGAAGATGACCTCCGTTCGGGAAAGCCTTTGACGTCAATAACAGAAAAAAACGTTGAACGTTTCGTGATATCTTACTCAACACTTGCCCATTTACTATCAAATTATTGTAGGAGCAGGGGTTGGATGATTATGCACTATGTTTTTATATTAGGATATCTTTATTTTCCATTATTTGTTCGATCGTTGACGATTATAACCCACTCCGGTCTAAATTGGAAACCATGAAAGCCAATATAAGAGTAGCCGGTCTAATTCTCTAACCTACAACCCTCGAATGCAAGGCAATGGCTTTGCCACTAAGCCACTTTGCTCGGTAAGGTCAGGGAGAAAGCTGACAAATTAAAGATATCTCATAAATCAGTTGAAACAGTTTGGGCCTATATTTTATGCGTCAGAAGACTGACAGCGAAGTTCGCTTCAAAAATGTTGAAATTCCTGCAAATGAGCGCTCGTCGGGAAATGCCCGAATCGAACCTTCAGGCTGTAGCAGAAGGCCCTGGATTTCGTCAAAGAGGGATTACAGGAGACGAGTCATGGGTATACGGTTGCAAATCGAGACTAAAGCCTAATCCTCCCGATAGTGCTTCCAAGGAGAAAGTCGATCGAAGAAATTTAGAAAGAGCAAACCTAGAACCGAGGTTAAGTTTGCTGTTTTTTTAACTACAAGAAAATAATCTTCCACAATTGTTTTAAAAATATTTTACAATAGATAAGGAATACTATCACAAATAATTGTGAGAAGATTGCATTAAAACGTCCGATGCAAGAAGCCTGTACTCTGGGCAAACAAAGTTTTGATCCTCTATCACGCAAAAGCACCGGCGCACACATTGTTACTGGTTTCAGATTATTTATTGAACAATTCAATTTTTACATTTCCGCAATATCCCTATACACCGGATCTGGCTCCGTGCAAATTTTTTCTAATTCCACAGATAAATAAATTGTAAGGGTTAATGTCTCGAGAATATATGGAGATGAGGAAAAAGTTGTTTCGAGACTATAATAGAGATAAAGAAAAAAATCTTAAAATTTCCATAATTATACATTTTTAACAATGTTAACAATTAAGGGTATTTTGCAGAAAAGGCCGTGTGTATATATGTAGAGAAATTACAAATTGTATCTATGCGCTGCACGCAATATTACCCACCGAGACGTTCTTATACTTAGTAGGATTAGGGTAAACTTGACGTATATATATATATTTCAATATATATATATATATATATATATATATATATATATATATATATTGATTTATTTATTATTCGCTTGTTGTGCACGCTGAAACGTCTTTAAACTTACTACGCTTAAGGCAAACTTGGCATATATATATATAATATAATTTGATTTATTATTCTCTTGTTAAATAGATAAAAAATATGTCATTCTTTTACATATTTTACATTAGGGGCGCTTAAAAAAGCGCTTATTATCTAAGCATTCATATCACCAATGTATCCTCTTCTACTACCTATTGAGTAATTGCCTTTGGTTGGAATAACCTCTTCTTTGCAATACCGTTCTGATCCTTTCTAAAAATTGGACCTAAGGTTGAGCCTTCGGCAGGCCTATACATATCTCTGCCACCCCCCAAACTGTACAATCTTTTACAATATGCTCAATTGACTCATTCTGTACCCGCAAGCTCGACGTTTTGCACTTTCCCCTCCATAGGCTTAACTCGCTGTATCTTTGTATCTCACGTCGCTTGGCCTGGTAATCTGCTAATAGTCCACACCCTCTTGAATTATCATATACCCAATCTACTACGTCCATTTCCCACTTTTCCTTTTCATATACATATGCTAAACTCGGCCTGGCCCCCATCGGCAATTTCCATTTGCCCGTGTATGCCGTTTCAATTCAAATGCAAATCGTATCACTTCTCTTTGTTCTTCTTCTAACTTGTTTCCAAACCCCGCGCTGTGGACTACATGTGCGGATATTGCAAATGTCTTCCGCTGCTTCCCCACATGCATTTAGCATTTCCTGAACATTGCATGTGCCCCGCCCTACCACTACCATCGTCAGCAAACAGCAGCACTGGTGTCCTGATATACATATATACTCTTTCCCCCTATTTGCCATATCCTAATCTTGTACTATTAATCTTTCGCGCTATTCTCTCTATATACATATAAAAGATCACTGATGACAACCGACATCTTTGTCTGATCACCCAAGCGACTATAAACTCCCTTATTCTCTTGCTTTTATTACTCCAACCGTGTCATCCATGTAAAGTTATTCTAGTAGCTCCACCCAGTTTATCCTGAAACAACCATCCTCCAACCTAATTTAATACAACATTGCTCTGTCCACCCCATCATATGCCTTTGTTAGACCTAAAAATCCTGCCACATCTTTGTTGCCGCAATCTCAATCTTTCCACAACCAACTTAATAAAAAAAAAACATGATTGCCTTAGGAAAAGGCATACCCTTTTTTAAATATGCACTGCGATTTCCCTATTTTCCCATTTGTTTCTACCACACTCTGTACGCTACTCTTAAAAACCTGTATAAAATCCGAAACGTTATGGGTGTAACTTTGATTGGTCGTCTATTTTGTAAAGTCCAACTATCACTATCATGTCAAATTCAATCATCCTAGATCTTCATTGTTGTCGCATTAATTGCTTTTGGGCATGCATTTTGTTCAAGTCCCGCCAGTTTGACCATTAGTGTCGTCTAAAGTCGTTCTGCGGGCGGCGAGCATACGGGTCATACGGAAAGTCGAAAGTCGCAGGCGCTTGTCGATTCCTACCGCCAATCGCGAAGTTACATGATTTACATGATTTAGTTTACATGATTCTCTGACGAGCACCTCAAGGCCGTTCTTGTCGAAGGCAGGCTGCTCGAGAGTTTAAACGGCCGCCATCCCTGCTGCCTCATAGTTCGCTCGCAATCGGATTCTTCCCGGTATGTGTATGACTCAGAGAAAACCTTGTCCGGAGCTTGCCTTTATATGACTTTTATGCCACAAAGACTATCTGTGCCGCCATTGATGTTTCTAAGTGGAACTTTTCCGGCTATTTGTCTGCTTCCATGTGGGACGTTTTAACGACAAAACCTTGTAACATGGCCGTGGAATGACCAATCACAGAACCCAAGGCGAAGTGTGTCATCGTTGGGTTTTGCTAATGCGGTACATACTCATATAACCACAGTCGCTACATGTTCAATTACAAGAAACATTGTAGATCCCCACACTTCGGATCGTTCCGCCTGTGATAAATCGACACCACAAGTCAGGGAATTATTGCCTACTAGCTACCTACCCAGGCCAAGCTACCACTTAACCACAATAGCAACAAAAGCAACAACAACAACAACCACTATGTTAAATAACAACAATAATCAAAGGTCCATTACCGTTCAGAACTCACGAGACAGCCAACAGTGGCAGTTTCCCATCATTTGATCTTTCGGCAGACTGCTGGATTTCCAAAATTTAGGTAATTTCAAAGGCTTTTATCTGGCCAGTCGCGTTGGTCATGACTCTATCATCAACATAACTCGTGCCGCTAGATAGCCGGGTACACGCGAATATGCACACGCTCCCGTTTCGCGTATTGATTTGTCTGGCTTTGCAGTCGTCGTCGTCATCGTTGTCGTCGTCGAGCCTGACTGGATTGACTAAAATTTGAACCGTAATCAGCTTCGAAGATTTCACATCATCCCGATAGGGAATTGCAGACACATTGGGGCAGCGGTGGCAACGCGTGATACTTGAGACTTACGTAGGTTGCTCGTAATATATATATATATATATATATATATATATATATATATATTTATTCATACGTAAATGTCACTTATTTATACATATATATGTGACTAAATGTGTATACATTTTTTGCAGAGTTCAGTTGTACTTGCACAAATAAGTAATATGTAAAATAGTATATATATATATATATATATATATATGTGTAGGCACACGAAATATCTGGCTTGGTCAGCCACCGCTTACGCAAGTGTCAATTGATCAATTGAACCATCAATCATCTTTGGTGTTTAGCGGCTGCGTTGCCATCAACGGAACTTCAATGCTACTTGTCGATCTACTTGCCGGCGTCGTTGCTGTTCTTTAGCGACATCGGCATTCGGCAGTGGCCTGTGGTCGCTACGGAACCCATAATCGTTATGGATGTATATATTCAAGATTCAAAATGAGTTTGGTTTATTGTTGGAACTGCAATTTGCAACGCTTAAGTTGTCGCTAAAAATCATAAATAACAAGTGTCTATATTGAGAACATAAATTCACAACAAAGATCACAATTAGATTGTGAAATTTATCTTACCCAGCAACAACAACAACAGCATGTTTCATCCTAAAAAAACGTTACACAAAATCACAAGTGGGACTAGGTGCCATATCACAATAATTTAATCATCACAGCTTTCTATTGTAAACGCAAGCACCAACAGTATGGATCAGTCTTGAGGAATAGAAGAATCAGAGAACCATATCCCGATTTCGCGGATTTTTTAGAAATTATGGTCGCTAGGCATGACATAAGGGCATTATTATATATTTCGTAAAAACTAACGGCATCTAGAGACTAAGGGAATGAATTGTCAAGAGTCTTTCGAGTATTGTTCAACCTTATAGATTGCAACTAGAAGTGTATAGATTGAGTCAATCTGGAGGCACTTTTGTGCCACGTAGAGATCCCAAACAAAGCCTCTACGTCGTCTGGCAAACATGGTTCTCAGCGTTCATCCCTAAATTAGCGTGACAGTGCAAAAAATTCGCCTGTATCTGTATCTCTAAATAAGTGTTCCGTACTAGAAACAGCGGTAAGAGTAGAACTTTTTTAAACTATCATTAACGGGAAAACCTATTGGCCTCATGCGAGAATTAGAAGCCGCGGCACCGGTTGAAAGAAGAAGAAAAATCTCTCGGCAGGCATTCTCCAAACAAGTCTTCATGAAGAAGGAGAATTCGAAGAGACTGAGAACATCGCGAAAAGTTTTGAAGGCAGAGCTGACCTCGCCTCCACCAAGATCCTGCAACCAAGAAGCGTTGCAAAGCCGAACTACAAAGTCTAGCCTTGTTGTGGAGGATCTTCATTAGACGCGGGCAACTTCTGTGTTATCTGAAATTAAGACGATAACATAATGAACAAATAACTGAAAAACACACTCTCAGGCAGATTGGAACAATTTTCCACAACAACGTACTCAATACACATACTGTATAGTAGTCGGGTGACACGATCAATTAGATGATACAACTGCTTGCTCTAAAAAACGGGACGTATTCAGAGAGGGACGGGTCAACGATTAAATTGACGGTAGCATCATTTAAGGTTAGGCATAGATGTAACATGTCTGGGAGTAAGATAATGTCAAAATCAGTATTATATATACATATACAGTGTGTGCATCGCCATAAAGATAACTCACGGCAAAACCCCACAAATCAAGCCCACGTAGATGCTAACTCCGCCGCCAAGCTTTTTCGAGTTGTGGATTGAAGTTAAAAACTTGATGCCGTCTATTGAATAATAAGGAATGCCAAAAACAGAAAGCCGTATTTTGCTAACCGCGGCTACGTCAAAACCCTACGACGAAAACTCGCTAGATTATCAGTGCCGGCATTGAGGTGTCTAACAGTTCATATGCCATGCATATGAACTGCTAGACACCTCAATGCCGGTTGTACCAATGAAGGTTGTACCAAACTTCGCAGTAACGTAAGTTAGGACTTCTAAGAGAATCGATATAAGTTAGTTTTAACATTATTATTTAAAAAGTACACCCACACAGCTTAACGACTTAAAGCCTTTTACGACTTTTAAGAGCAAGATCATTTCTTCAAGCAGGTTGCAGCTTTTTTGGACAAACACAATTAAGTACTCTCGTATTAAACTTCACAAACAAAATAAAGGTGACTCCGGCGATGAAACAGCCTGTGTGGCGAGCTTCAAGGATTCTAGCCTAGTAAACACCGTCAATTTGCACGACTTCGTGGGTGTTTGATGGCCGGTTTTGGCGCTCGCTTCGAGACGGGTGTATCGCCTGGCAGGTTAACTCGCACTTCAGGTCCTGACGACGTCGCAACGATACCAAAGAACTACATTAGCTTCGGTTGGCGTGGCCGGGATGATAGGTGAAGGCCAAATATCGTTCTGTGTGCCAGAGGAAAGTTAGACTCAGTGGAGTCAACGACTTTTAGGCATTTAAAAGCTACCTAGAATTAAAAACATTTTTTATGGAGATTGTTTTTAATTCTAGACTATACTCCGTCCCCAACGGGCTTGGAACTCACCGCGAGGTACATCTTCAATGCACCGAGGGCCGAATATGTTGAGATATCTAGGGTTTCCCCAACAGTCCCTGTGGCGGCATGGCCGCTGACTCTCAGCGGTATGGTTATCATCTATTCTCCATGAGCATCGCTCAAAGAAAATTCGATCAACAACGGGGATCGAACCGGCGACATCCCGGTAGATGACAACCATGACTAGCGCACTAGTCCCCTAGACCACGCCGCCATCTATTGTTTTTAAAGCTACCTGGTAACCTGCTGCATAAGCCGACATTCCATGAGGGCTTTTCTCTGCTCAGATTCGCATGCACGAAGTGGGCATGATGCAAAGAACAATGTGTGCCTGTGTGTGAGGGTCCTTACAGTTCACGTATTCGGCGGTGTTTATGCAGTTTGCAGCTGAGTGGCTACGTTTACCGCTCTGTTGGCATGCTTGATTGTTGCGGCGGTTGGCGGCAACGCAACATAACACAAGCTTTAAACACGTATGCATGTACTTAGGGCTTCTACAGGCGTAGCCACTTAATGCGTTCTAAATTCCAGAAAAACCTCAGGAGGATGTGTCCTGCTGGACTGAAGAAGTACTCTGCCCCCAGGTACATCAATCAGAATCGCGCCGATTTAGAAAAACATTTCGCTAAGATAGCACCAATGCAGACTCAATATCTTGATTAGAAAAATCTTTGTCGACTTCAATATTATTTGCCCTGAACCCACCGAGTCGTGATACTTGACAAGCACGAGGCTGTCAAGTAAAATTAATACTCTCATATACCCTGCTCCGGTAAACCGTCCGAGAAATACCGATATCTTTTATAGACGGCCGTCAAAAAGATTGCCCATTGGCCGCAAGCTGATATGTGGGCACTGCAAACTTCATGCAACTTCATCTGATAAGATTTACCTAAAAAACTGGTGCTTGGCACAGTGTAATATGCTCCCACAAGCACCGGAAAAATCGTAAAAAATTATTTTTCATATTTAAATAAAAAGCAGAAGGAGTGGTGGCTCCAGGTTTGCCGGCTTACCCAAGGATCACTGGCACCTCACCAATTTCTAATGGCAAACTCTTGACAAAAATGAGACGGCCGTGCAGAGTTTCGAATTCCGCTGTTGCCTTGTTGTATCGAGTACATCAGGTTCCTCAACAGAACAAAACGGATCCTGCTTTTGGATCGTGCAGAATTATCACCTTCCGCGCACGGTCAATTTTTGAGTAGAATGAAACTTTTCCTTGAAGGCACACGGTCATCGGGATGGAGACAGTAAATTGGCCAAATGCAGAAATAGACAAGGACGGAAACTATGTTTTGAATTTTAAAAACACCTGCTTATGTAATGGATAAATATAGATATTAGCTTTGAGTATATACGTATAATACAAGTCGGTAAAACCTGAAGAAGATTGTTTTTGCTGTGACACACAACACCTCGCTAAGATTCGCAAGCAATCATATATATGCTCGTATATTATTACAGATAATTTTTTATTCAGGAAATGGCGCTTTTGCTTCAAAAATTATTCCGACGCAGGTGTTTCTTAACTATCCGCGGGAATTCATAATTGAGTCTTTTTGCTTGTTACAGCCTTTGGCACAACATTTTTCATGGCAGCACTACTCGGCATTCTAGCGATTTTTATTCTAGGCAATTCTAAGGATAAACGCCTCCTCTAGCTTCAGTAACTTCTACAGGTGTTTCTTAATTGTGTTTATATCGTACGGGAGAAACATACCCGAGTATAAAGATCAAATCTACTTTAAAACGTTTTGCATACTTCATTGCTGAACTATTTATCTCAAATACACACTTAAACCAGTTTGTGCTTGGAGTAGAACTTTAAAGCCGACATGATTTATGTGTTTGGTGTACTCGTATTTAATTTCGGTATGGCCGAAGTGGTCACACCTAAATCCTTAATCAGCTTGACTGATCTTAATGCATGTCCTCCCGTGGTATACTTGTGCGTAATATATCCATGATCAAAATGAGGGACTGCATACTTCTTAATGGATAAGGTCAGGTCTAGGGATAGGTTCATTTATTCAAACGGTGTATTGATTCTTGTAGCACTCGTAGCTTTTCGGACGCATCGACTGGTCCGTATATCTTTCTATGATTAGCATACATTTTAGAACGCGCAGTTTTAGGCAGGACACTCTTAGGTAAATTAATATACTAAACTAGCACAATGGCCCTGAGATTACTCCTTGTGGGACACCCTGAACTTGCAATGGCTTCATACGAATATGCGCCATTAACAGTTGAGTTCTTTCATGATCGTCTCAGGACAAGACTTGAAGGTCGACTAACATCTATTTGAATATGTATTTGATTTTACGCCTCCATTTTTGCTGGCGCACACTAATTTGAATTCAGTCTTGCTAGAAATCTGTCTATCTACCTTCCTAAGTCACAAACCTCATATTTGTATGTGACGGGTACGTCTCATTAACGTTAAGCACGTTTGATCTTATCACGCGACTTGCGCAACCTTTAACGTTGTCCTGAAGTTACACCACTAAGAAGGTTGCAAAATATATTACATAAAAGTATCAATAAAAGCAAAGAAATAACCGCATTTTTAATTTCCATTATTTTTACCTTGAAGGCAGTGCAACTAGCCTTGTTCAGTACCTTTCTTTCTTATTCAAGAGTGGCGAAAATAAAGCACCGTGGAAATATTACTGAATCTTCCCGTTAGAAGACATCCAGTCCTGCCTGTATGAGAAAGCGTAGTAAGACACACATGTACAGTGCAATGGGTGAAGGTATTTTTGAGCGACTGTCACTTTCAAGTAAAGGTTGGTGACAAACTTAGTCCAAAGACCAAATCCTGCGTTATCTAAAATCATTTTGGGGCTGATTCTCAGCCAGGATTTAACGTCCATGGGACTGCTTTGCGCATTGCGCACCTGCGTCCTGATATCAAATATATTGAATATGCGGATGACTTAAAACTTTACTATCCTGTTTGCTCTAATGGTTTCCATGCTGTTCTGCATTCAGCTGTCGATGGCATTGCTCGATGGTGTTCTGAAAATAATACGATTCTCTCACCCTTCAAATGCGTGGTACCGCAACATGGTGAACTTGATTTTCACTATCAAGCTAACAATTGCATTTTACCGACTCTCTCTTATACACGGGACCTAGGCATATATATTCCGCTTGATCTTAATTTTAGCCTTCATATTACTAAGGTTGTGGAGGCATCGTTGAGCATAATAAATACAATATCCCGCTGTTTCATTTTAACGACCCCTTATGTGTACACTCGCCTTTATAAATATTTTTACTTTTTCCCAAACTTACATATTGCTCTCTTGTCTGGGAAGATGGCCAAATGAGCGCATGCAAAATCAAACATGCATTGGGCCAAGCGTATAAAATTGTTTGTGATTAATGTAGGTATGCCCAACCGCGTCTACACGCATTGCATGCTTAGCTAAAGCAACTCTTTTCACTATCGATTATCGTCCAGGACGACAATCGTTAACCACGTCAAACTAAATTACCTCAACATGGAATACAGTCACCAGGGAAGAAAAACGACCTTAGTCTTATTTATAGCCGACGCGCCTTGAGTCCGAACTTATTTCCCGCGGCTTATGTGTTTTCCGAGACCATATCAAGATCTTTCAGCGTATTATGACACGACTTCTACAATCGTGAAAATTCCCTACTTCTAGAAAACGACACTTCTTGGAATTGTGCATAAAGCTAAGACGCCCACATACAAAACGAACAACCTTCCTATTTGGTTTAGATGCATACATTCAAGCGTCCTTAGACACTGATTACTTACGCTCTGGTTCATGAGCCAAATGAGAGGAGGTTCGTTCACAGGTCGAGCTCAACTTAGGCTCAAGCTAACCACTCCCTGTCTAATTCAGACGCGCCTCAACGTGGCTGGGCACCTAGAAACTCGCACCTAGAAATACACGGTCATCTGCATTACACATAATATTTGCAGTTTTCGGCATGGAATGATTGCCCTAGTCCAGGATGCATGATTAATTTAGAGCAGCACGGTCGACCACGTATTTAGCGTACTGTACAACGGGATCCCAATTTAATTGTTCTACGTACATCTCTGCGTCTAACTAAGCACAGTTCTAGTTCAATAGAATTACGGGTCCATGCCTACAATTTTACTTTCATTTGTTTTAATAAGGGAATTGTGCGCAATTAGATTAAAAAACATTAAGTGAAGTCCTCTATGAAAACTTAAGTTCCCGACTACATGGATAGGCAGCTCTTTCGGGCTGACGTACACGTGCTAAATACCTTTAAGGGAGTGCAATCTTTACTTCGTTCGAAGTGCAGAATTTGCTTTATTCGAAATGCAAAGATTACACTATTCGAAGTGCATAGATAAAAACTAAAGCATGGTCAGTGTTGTCTTTAGAAATAACATATGTGTCCATATATGCTATAAGGTTTTCGAGCGCCTTTATGTGCTTTCGACGTGACATGCCTATAAGATATATGTTCACATAGAAGTCACAAAAGTATGTTAAACGCGTTTTTGACATCTATGATGATGGCCAGATAAGGCGGCCGAATCTCTCTGTGCTTCGGGCTCGGAAATCACCTCCGTGTCTTCTAGCTCTGCCTAGGATTTTTTTTTTTTTTTTTTTGAATATACATTATATTATCGTTTATTAAGGAATAAAAATGGAGCTACAATTGTCTCCCAAGAACGTGTGCACAGGCAATATTACTCTATCTCGTATAGAGTCGGCTGGGACCACTTCAGCAGCGTGCCCCGGACGGATGCCGCGTTCCCGCGTTGGACGTCAAGGTCGAGGCGCTGTCTTAAGAAAGCCGCAGATCTTTTGTCTCCAGTTGCAAGGTTCAGCTGCTCACCGACTCTGTGGAGGAGCTTGCGAGTCAAGTTGCCAGGACCGCCCAAGGTTTCGAATGCTAGGGGTTGAAACTCATGTGGGTAGCCTATTGAGGCGTACTTTGCGAGCTTCCTTGCCTCGGCTAGATTACCAGCGTGGCCTGCTGAGATCGCCCCGCCACCGACCATTGAAGGTGCTAATGAGTCGGTGACAGTGGCGTCCCAGACGAGCATCCTGCCCCTACTAAAGGGGGTAAGAGTCATCCCATCCGGGCGCTTCCCATCGTCGGTGGAAAGGCCCTGGGGCTCTAAAATGCAGGGGAATCCACTTGATCGAAGCGCTCGGCCGAAGGTGTCGTTAATGCCGGCATGCCTGGCACGCCTTCCCGCACTCATAATGCACGATAACCCGTGATGGGCTAATTTGTCGACGGGGTGGCCGCATTTACATTGATGAGGGGACACAAGGTCACAGCCGAGGCGAAGACCTGCCCCGATTCGGGTCGTCTCGTTGTCCAGGAGGGTGCCTAGGATATTGTCCACCGGCAAGCATTATACTTAATGCAAAGGGTTTTCACAAATTAAATAATATATCACATACACGTGCCCGGCGGAAAGGTGCCAGGCATTGGTCACATTCGCATTCTCAAGTGCAAGGACAGTGACGTCTCTGCCAGTGATTATTATTATTATATTTTTTTTTTTTTATAGGACCGACATAGCCTGCCGGCAAATTTATTTGTCCATGTTGTCTGTTATCACAATGTGTCACATAACGCACTGCAAACTAACGACTCAAGGCTCTAGGTCCAAGATGGGGCTAGTCCACCTGGCCAAAGTTCCTCTCACCGACGCGGCGTCCCCCCTCTGAACGTCTAACGACAAGCGCTGCAGTAGGTACTCAACACCCCGCGCTGCAGTAGGTAAACAACACCCCGCTCTTTTGTCTCCTGTAGCAACCACCAATCTTCTCCCGACGTCTCTGAGTAATTTTTTGGTAAGCAACCCTGGTCCCCCAACGTCTCAAAAGCTAGAGGTGAGAACAAGTGGGGATAGTCTAGGCTTGAGTACTTCCTGCACTTGGCTGTTTCCGCTAAGGCAACCGCATGCCCAGGGCGGGCTGCGCCAGTACCGACCATTGAAGGGGCTAAAAAGTCGGGGTAATAAATTATTATAATTATTATTATTATTATTATTATTATTATTATTATTATTATTATTATTATTATTATTATTATTATTATTATTATTATTATTATTATTATTATTATATTGGCGCCAAGGAGTGCGGACGTGTGCGTATGGAGCTCCGAGGGAACACATCTATCCGTGTGTGTGCAGGACGGTAAACCCAGCAAGTGACATACCAGAGTGATGAGTGTAACTCAGTGATCATTTTGGTGTACTGTGTGTGGCCGTTCGACGGAGAAGCCAGCGGCTAAGACGCTGAGAAGTTCTAACTATGACACGATGAAGCAAAACGAAACCACCAGCATAACGGCCCGGAGGCTCCGAGCGGCACGCCGCTGCCATTCAAATTCGAATTCTAACGGCTGCCCAACCAACATTTTGAGTTTGGAACATTCAAAAACTCACCGCGCCGACAATAAAAACGGGATTTTCACTTGGAACCGCAAGGCATGAGAAGTGGACAGCCGCAGCAAAGCCAGCAACTGCTCTGTTTCAAAGGAGAAGCAACAGCAATGGCTAATGAGTTTCAATGTCCGTGGTGTTCGATGTGCTTTCCTACAAAGAGGGGTGTGCAGATTCACGCAGGAAGGACTCATAAGAAAAAGATAGCCGAGTCTAGTGGGCCAGCAGTGCTTCAACAGGCCGCTGCCACTTTTAGCAGCGTCTCACAGCCGCTGCCTTCTCCGCACGCTTCACTAGTAGAACCCTCTCCTCACCCCGCCAGCCAGTCTCCAGTGAACGGAGGCCCGACACCTGATGATCACCTGCCGCCCTCTTCTCCCCTTTCTCTTCACAAGCTACTCGCCAACGCCAAGATGACACGCAAGGTGCTGCGCAGGATCCCAAAGGGAGCGAGAATACCCTTGCGTGGACTCTTCCACCGTCTGCTTAAAGACGTCGTGAAAAAGAATGACGAAGCGAGCTGGACCGCGCTGCTCACCCTCGCCCCAAAAGTCCTCCACGTCGAAAAAGAAACCCAGGGAGGCCATAGCTTGGCCAGCGTAGTCAAAGAAAAGGTGGCCCTTTTCGGGGGTGCCGCTCTCACTTGCGTGGAAGCTGAGGGTCGAGGCAAACGTATATTGACGGATAAAGCTCGAGCTCAGATCGCTGCTCACAAGCTTTCCATGGATTTTAATGTGCGGAGCGCTATTAGGATCTTGTCTTCCGATGACACGATTGCGCCCGTAACGGAGGAGTCGATTAATGAGATGGTGGCAAAACATCCTCCTGCTCCTGCAGGGGACGTAATGCCACCGTCCCCTTTCGGCTTGCCAGCGGTCGGGTCCTGCTCAGGCGAGGATGTTGCCAAGGCACTTCGCTCCTTTCCATCCGGTGCGGCGGGAGGCCTCGACGGCCTCACGCCTGACCATCTAAAATGCCTTCTCCCTGCTAACGGAGACCACAACGATGTACTGGAAACACTCGCCAAAGTATGCGACATCATACGTAACGGGCAAGTTCCGGAGGCTGTGAGAAACGTGATATATGGAGGGTGGCTTATCGCTCTGAAAAAGAAAACCGGAGGATACCGACCCATAGCCGTCGGCTGCACTCTGCGAAGATTGGCCACAAAGACCCTGCTTCCCCAGGTCAATGTGAAAAGCTACCTGCAGCCACGGCAGATGGGGTACGCCACTCAAAATGGTGCAGAAATAATTGCTCACACAGCTCGCACCTTTCTCGAACACAACGAAAAATGCTGCCTCCTAAAATTAGATTTTAAAAATGCGTTTAACTTAAACAAACGAGGACACCTCTTGACAGAGATTTCCAAGCACGCCCCGGCCCTCTATCCAATGATGCACCAGGCATATAGCAAGCCGACTCCCCTAATGTTTGGTGAGGTTGAAATTAGGTCATCAGCCGGTTGTCAGCAGGGAGACGTAGCGGCTCCTCTTGCATTTAGCCTGCTTCTGCATCAGTACGTCAAGCAGGTGGCATCCAAGGTCCCTTTGTTTTACCTCGACGATGGGACCCTTCTGGACAACGATCCTTCGGTGTTACTCAGAGACATCAAGGATCTTCGAGCGTTCGAGAAATGGAGCGGGCTGCAGCTTAACCCATCTAAATGCGAGCTATTTCTACAGGGTTTTGAGGACGAAGAGAGACAGCAGTTGATCGCTGAATTTAACAGCAACCTCCCGGGCATCCTTGTAAAGGATCGATGTGATTTGGACCTGCTGGGTACGGCAGTGTTTCCCGACATGATCGGTCCGATACTAGCCGAGAAGAGAGAACAACTTTCCCGGCTTTACCAGAGACTGGGCCATCTCGGTAGACATCAAGCCTACTTCCTGCTCCGGCACGCAATGGGAGTGCAAAAGGTCCTGTATGTACTACGGACCTCACCTGTCTTCCTTCTACCGTCAGAAACTCTGAACCTCGACGACCAGGTGAGGAGAGCCTTGGAAAACATCCTTGACCTAACGCTTGATGATAAGGCATGGACGCAGGCAAGCTTACCGGTCCGGCTGGGTGGAATGGGCATTCGTTCGGCCACGGATCTTGCCTTACCCGCTTTCCTTGCTTCGTCGCACAGCTGCGCCTCTGCAGTGGCCGCTACTGCCGGCGGACTCATCAGCCACCAACAAGACGCCGCTCGGATCTGGGATGCGCGTCAGTCTGGTCGTCCATCTGAGGAACAGGTCATTAGGCAGAAGGGGTGGGACCAAATCGCCACTCAGGCTACCCACTTAACTCTTCTGTCTGCCTGTGAGTTAGATATAGACGGCATTAGACTGAAAGCGGTTTCATCCGACGCTGCCGGAGCGTGGCTTGACGTGTTTCCGTCCGAGCTAGTCGGCAGTAAGTTGGCTGATGACCACTTCCGTGCCGCCAGTGGCCTCAGACTTGGCATTGCCATGTTTGAGACAGAGGCATGCCCGTGTGGAGGAACGGTGGATGAACGTGGCCTGCACCGACTTAGTTGCACTAAGCTGGCTGGGCTTACGCAGGGCCGCCACGATGCCATAAATGACATCCTCGGGCGCGCTTTCAGACAAGCCGGCTACCGCGTCACACTGGAGCCTGGTGGACTACAGAGCGACGACAAGCGTCGACCGGACGGCCTTACCAGCCGAGACTGGGACCGCAATCGGCCGCTGGCATGGGACGTCACCGTCTCCGACACGTACGCTCTCGGCTATCGTGCACTAGCCAACGCGGGCGTCGGCAACATTATCCACCAACGGGAGATGCACAAACGGCGCCTATACGCGCATCTCCTTGAGGACCACGTTGTAATGGCGTTCGGCCTCGAGTCATCTGGCGTTTGGGGCAAGGATGCACTCAAACTGACAAAGGAGCTTGGGAAGAAGCTCTTCGAGGCCACAGCGGAGCCAAGATCGACCGCTTTCCTCCGACAGAGAGTGTCATTAGAATTACAGAGAGGCAACGCCAAGATGATGTTGAGTGGTCACCGACACTCAAGCAATAAGAATAATATAAACAATATTGTAGATATTATATAAGTAATATATTGATAATTGTGATACATGTACATATTGATAAAATAAACCCTTGTCCCAAAAAAAAAAAAATTATTATTATTATTATTATTATTATTATTATTATTATTAAATTTTTCAGTATTTCCCTACAATTGTGGGACCCAAACGTGTACCCGCGTAGGCTCACCCCCCCCCTTCTTAATCCATAGAGCCGATGATAGCGGCGGTATTTCCCCTACACACTGCGAGCGAGAGTTGCTGACGCAGAAACTCGCCCTCGCGCTGGTTACCCGTGTTAGCACTAATTTTGATACCTAGGTCTTTGAGGAGGATACTTGTGCTCTTGCTGATCGGGCCCATCGTTTTCATGGCGAGGGGTACGAAGTGATATCTCCTCCACAAATACTCTGATTTCTTTGCAATCTCCGCATGTTCGGCAACCCACCATGACCTGATGGCGCTGTGCATCAAGTATGACGGAGCCACTGTACATGATACCGTGGCAACCCATACCAGGCATTTGCCCTTGAACCATGGCGGGATGGTAACGCCGTCTGGTCTTTTGTCGTATTCGAGGCCCAGCTTGGGCTCCAGGGTGCTTGGTATGCCGGCTCTACGAAGAGCCTTCCTTAGGATCGCGTTGATTTCCGCTTATTATTATTATTATTATTATTATTATTATTATTATTATTAAGAACACGCAAGTCAACTCGTTTCTGAACCTCGTTTGTACTAGGGAGTACTACTGAGCTCCGGGTGACATTGCGTCACCATAAATTTGTCATGCGTTTGAATATTGTTGAGTGGTTCTGTAAAAGTATGCGTACTATTTGTGGAATGGAACATGTCTGGGCCCGCTGCTCTGCTGGAGCGATATGCGCTCGGCCACAATTCTAGTGCCTTAGGATTGAGGTTGGTTCAAAGGTATGATATGTATTATCGTTAACTAGCACTGGTTGCGGCCGGAGCCTTTACGAGAAGAGTGCAGTAATAGTCGGGTCAGTCATCGGTACAGCCGCTGTGCGTGCCGCATTTTGTTACGCACAATCTTGTGCCTTTTGCTCGAAGCGTTTTCTTCGACCCTCTCGCACAATGAGCTTCAATGGTGTAGCCTGCATTTAAATTTGCCTATGTAGGGCTCTTCGTACATCTCTGTACTCTTCCCACAGAATTAAAGGCTCTGGCCGGCGCCTTACTTTGCGGTGCGTGCCTGAAAAAGCGCTGTTGTCATGTGGCGTAAAAGAACTGGTAGATAGTTGACGTTATGGAGAAGGTTACGTAAAGTAAAACGGATAGGGCTTCCTTTTCCTGGTGGACTCCCCAAGTGGTTATTCGATGAAGCATTCCTTCTGATACAAAACTGATTTTTATTCTAGGAGGATCGGATCGCGCATTCTAGAAAGATCTTTCTTTTTCCTGGGGAGAGGCCGCTTCCGAAAAGTCTGTAAGCTGCCCTTGTACAATCGCCTTTGGTGACTGCAGATACTCATGCCGAGGTCTTTTACATTGAGGAAGTCCTTCTGTTCTTGTGTTATTTCTGGAGTTCGAAAAAGTGTATACTGAGTTGATCACGAGATCGGAAATAGTATTGAAAGAGAAGCCCTGTCCGACTAAGATGGAAGATGTTCCTGCGGGAAATGCAATGAACCACACTAATAAAAAAATCCAGATTTGGAAAACATGGATCTTGATGATTCCGAATTATTTTCAATACATCTGCTTTCCATTTGCTAGCCAGCGTTGGTGCTATATAGACCGCATATAATTTTCGTCGCATATTCGCTGAAAAGCTCTATTTTCTAACCAACCAGTAAAACATATGATTATAACACATTATACCACCCATTCCTGATGTACCTATCACTCCTAGAATACCGCACGCTCGCTTTCGGAGAAGTTATAGCAGACGTCCGTGGATTTATCGAGCCTGCTATATCGCTCAATGAAATGTTTGCGTTCTTGTTTCAAAACGAGAGCAGAATCACCATTATCCCTGCAAGTTAAGCGAAAGAGGATACTGTCTTCAGCGTATATCGTGCAACCTCGTAAGGCGGTGAACGACCCACCCCGTGATGGACAGGTCACCAAACTGGTCACAGAGAGTCACCAAACTGGTCACAGAGAGTCACCAAACTGATCTTCATGTCTCGAATTATACAGCATCAGCTTACACTAAAGCATCACAGCATGAATTCGTTTTTCGGAGTGGAGGAGTGACAGAAAGAATCAGGGGTCACCCAGGTCTGCCCTGAGCTCTGGATTCAAACACTCCCTCCTGTCGGAAACCATTTGTGGAATTTCTCTAATGGAACTATAAACAGGAGGCAGATGCCCAAAGCCTGACATGTCGCCAGGCTTTCGCTCCTGCTTAAGGGTAGACGTAATATTGGCAAACAAGAACCAAATCTCTATCGCCAGAGCGCACACTGAAAGGAATTTTGAGGATTTGAGCACGTGTCTAAACAGGCCCCTTTACCAGAGCAATTCGGCTTTTGAAGAAACCGAAGAACCCGTGATGGAATCTACGTTCTACAGTCAGAAATCGAACGAGCTGTGGCACACCCCAGAGGTTATCTGTACGCAGTCTATATTGACTGCATCAATACTTTTTTTTTGCTGGGAGGTTTCGGGAATGCATGATGCACATGCGCCACTAGCAGCCTGCGTGACTAGTGTGAGACTCGCAATCCCACTAAACCCGGTCTCCTTCCCACCCCCCGCAGGCTCGGTATTGCTTTGGCATTACATCGAAGGCATCAATACCCTTGACAAAGCCCTTTGTTACCTGCTAGTTGAGTCATTGCACCAGGCGTGTGTGGTTAGCTCTGCCCTGAGTGTAAGAACAAGTTTCTTTGGTGGGGGCACCTTACTAGTAGATGGTGAGAAAGGTGTATTGGAGAATAGGCAAAATGCAGGAACTTTGAAGGAGGACCCGCTAAGCTGCGTTTGGTTTATCTTTCTCCTCGCTGATCTTGTTGGTTACGTCTGACAGGAATAAAAAAAAACCGTGGTAGTGATGTATGTAGATGACAGTGATGTGGTTGCACATTTTTAAAACGAGTGCTTTATTTGTCGATGCAAACGAGGAGCCGTTTTGTGTATCTCATGTTAGGCTGTCCACCAGCTACGAAAACAATCCGACCAAGGCTGAAAGTGCTGCGTACAGTATCATTCAAATGTTTTGTTTCGAAGTGGAAAGCCAAAGCCGAACAGGCCTTGTAGCGCGCCTACCGTTTTTTTTTTTTTTTTAGGACTACTGGGAAATGCGGTACGCACACACGGACACCATCGCAGGAAACTCGTCTGCAAGTGTGGGCCGGTAGTGTGGGGCTCCAACCCACTAAAAACCAGTCATGTCCTAACCCCCCAATCGATCGGGAACTGCATGAGCATAACTTCAAACGATCGAAGGGGGAGAGTAGTTTAAGCATTTAGCTATCCCGGGATGCCCCGCGGGATGATGTCGTGCAGTTACGGTTTTTCTTCTCTTTGGCGCGCATGATGTTTTCCATAATGCTTGCAATGCTAGTCCAGTCGTCGCGTGACTTAATCATCAGCTGTATGATCGTTCTAAGGGTGCCGTCTTCAGCCCTAGGTAGACCCGCACGCTGAGCGGCCCATTCCGGGCACCACAAAATTGTATGTTCAGGCGTATCCTCTGATTCGCTTTGGCAGTACTTGCAGAAAGGAGATGTGGTTTTCCCAATTCTGAACAAGTATGACTGGAAATCACCGTATCCTGTAACGACCTGAGTGATGTAGAACGTCAACTCGCCACCTGGCCGGTACATCCAGGCCCTGATATCCGGGATCAGAGTCCTTACCCGGTACCCGGGCGCTCCGTCCTGAATGGAATCCCATTCGACCTGCCAAATGTCAAGTGTGATATTCCTTTCCTCTGCCTTTTCCTTTTTCGGGTTTTCCCATAAGCGGCGTCGTTCATTTGCTTTCAGGTCCCAGGAGACTGTGCTAGCCAGAACAAGAACGGCCGCTGTGCTGACTGTTCTATAGGCCATCGTGATACGCAGAGCAGCCACTCTTTGGGCTTTGCGTAGCGTTGCCCTATTGTTGGCTGTAGACAGTGTGGTTGACGGCCACACCGGAGCTGCAAATAAAACTATGGACTCAGCTACCGACATAATAAGGCGTCTTCTTGACTCCCGGGGGCCATAGGCCTACCGGTTCTGTCTGCAGAGGTTTGCCAAGTACCATAAACTGGAATGCCCAGCACTGAAGCATATATTGTTGCACTACTTTACTCGCCGTAAAGGTGAAGGCAGATAAACAATTATGAGGACAACCTTATATATAAAGTGAATATTATACTTAATTTGAATGAAATTAAACAAAATTTAATATCCATCTTTTATTAAATTTAAAGAAAGCGGATGCTAACTTTCGATTCATATCCGCAAAGTTAGATATGCGCGATCATAAAATTACTTAAAGAAAAATAAGGACCTGACAACCAGCCGACATGAATGATTTAACTCTACCAACACTGCTCTATATTAATTTCGGTTTCAGCAGCAACTGAAATAATCCGAGGAAGACTGAGAATGCCGCGTACAGTACCATAGAATGTTTCACTGCGAAATGGGAAGCTAAAGTCAAACTGGCCAGACGGGGCCACGTTTTTAGTGCGTTTAAAAGTCCCACACTACCCACACCAAAGGGTGTGCATTATGTATTTTTGTTCCTGGGCCCGTGTAAAAAAATGCCAGACAAGAGGTCGGGTTGGGACGTTTTCAATGCCTTTCTCTTTTGGTCTCGTCCTGCATATGACAGCCGGCACCTATGCACCAGGTACGTAGAGCATGGTTGTCACTGCCTGGTGTGGTCAAATGCCGCCTTTCACGAGGATTGCGAGTTGTGCACCTACCGGTTCCCTGGAGCATTGGAGCATAAGTCGCTGCACTACTTTCTTCGCCGGAAGGGTGAAGGAAGATAAATATAAGGACAATCTTATACAATAAACGTACATTTAACCAAATTAAAATGAATTAAATAGAATTGAATATCACTCCATGCTAGCCTTTCATGGCTTTGAGAAGCTGTAAACCTCTGTACAAATGTAATTCACTCATGAAGATAATAAGATGCGTCTATCTAAATATTTTTTGTTAATTTTAAAGCCTTTAAATGCAAAAAAAATGGAAAACGAAATATACTTTACGCTTTAATTTTGTACTATTCTGTCCACTACCGTAGCTGTACTAATGTGGTGTAGACATACGTTTGTAAACTGTAAAATGCATAGTCATTTACTTTGCCCAAATATGAATAAGAACCTAACAGAGCCAACATTACTGGTTTAATTCAACCAGCACTGCTGATCTATAATTATGTCAATTGCAGTTCGTCCAGCAAAGACGGCAAATCTGTGATCGAGCACCTTTCGTTTGATTATTCTAGAGATACATGATTTCTCCTTAGTATGTATCTAAAGCGCTCTCGAAAGCTTGATAGCGGGTATACCAGCGGGCTTTAAGGTATCCATGCCTCAGTTACCTGTGTCAGTCGCCTATGTCGAGAGGACCCGATGAGCGAGAAACCGGTACTACAGGATCAAGGCAATGGTACTACGTGCAAACCGTTTGTACAGATAAGAACAACTATATGCACTTGCTGATGCAGTTGCTGAATTACATCGAAAGGCACTTCGCCAGTGTCGATAGACTAAACTTCATCTGAGCAACCGATTTATTCTTGATCGGAAAGTTACCTGGCATAGCTGCGATCATTATTCGTGCTTAAAGGGAGGCACGAAACGTTGATTTCATAACGATCTCAATCGTTATGAGATCAACGATTGAGAACGCAAACGCTATGGATATTGTAGTCTCGACCATTTGCTTAAGTAAAGTGTCGTACTACTAATCGCATCTAAAACATGGTGAATTATTCGCGGAACTATTAATTAGCGTGGATTATCTTGGCCATTTATACATTGGGAGATAAACTAAAGTTTCGCTAACGTAAAACTTATCTATCTGTTAGACGATCGGTACCCATAGCGTTCCTCCGCTGGAATTAAATGAACATATAATTGGTCATATTTGGAACGTGCGATCAAGCACTGTGGGCGTTCTAGAAAAAGTCCGCAAAGCTTAAAGATGTCCTACTTTGATTGCAGATTTACCATATCAAGAAAAAAATGTACGTTGCTCTCTTTACATGCACTTAATTGCGAAATAGGTGTA
>QVRM01000075.1:112500-265000 GCA_003439945.1 Dermanyssus gallinae
ATATATATATATATATATACAATTTTTTTTTATCAGAATCCGAAACCAAATACTCTTATTGATATATAACTGCATTGTCACTGTTTGTTGTTGTTGCTGCCGCTGCTGCTGTTATGGTCGTTGTCGCTACTGCTGGTATTGCTGTCGTATTTGTATATTTTGCTTTATTGCTTTACTGTTGTTGTGGTCGTCATTGCTTGATCCATCCGTAGTGGTACGCGTCGTTAACAACAAGTAAACTCGTCATCACTTCCATTCGTGTCGTGCCACACAAACCAGTATACATATTTATTGTACAGCAGTTCGCCTACGATGCTTGATGCTATCCTAATAACAATAGTAACACGAATGATTATCGCTGTTTCTGTCATTCAGAATAATAGCGAGGGGGGAAACACACCGTATAAGGAGACATAGAAAAGAAGGTACAAGTCTGCAGACAAAACAGTAACGTAATGCAAAAGGACATTTCGTTGGCCAATCGCGGCCATCTAATTGCGTCAAGAAGATCCGATAACTTTCCTGCCAGTCAGCCTTACTACTACTACAACACTCCGTGTGGACGTGCAACAACGAAAAGCTTAATTAGGACAATTAGTAAGTCAGTATTGAGAAAATGATAAAGACAGGCAAGAACAACGACAATAAACGGTTCGGCTGCCACAGAACACCATCGCACAGCATTGGGATATGACACAATAGCAATAGAAGACTATGTATTTATATAGCCGAATGTAGATAATGACTGAATCCAAGCAGATATGTGATTGCCGAGCGTAGATCCTATCGTTATTGAAGATCCACACCTATACCATCGTGACGCTAGGGATGCTCAACATTGGGAAACGCGTTTACCGTGGGTGACATCGCCGCCCGCGGTAGGTCCATGAGACGACTACTATACGTGCAAACGGCTGCGTAGGAGATATATGGAGAGATAGAAACAGATATATTTCCGCAACCTCCAGAATTTGCCGGACCTGGCTCCATGCGACTTTTGCCTATTCCCACGGATCAAAAAGAACTTGAAGGGACAAGGGGTTTCGAGCTTGTAGGCTTCGAGTCGCTAGGCCAAGTATTTATTTCCTCTTTGTGAGTTTCCCATATGCATTGTTAGTTGTGAGCCGATAGAGCACTAAATCTACATACATGAGTATGTTCCCTACTCTGCAGGCTGACTACTCTAGATTTCGCGCTGCTGGACGACAACACTTTCATCTTACACAAGTATTAACGTAGTAGTGTATTAATAGCAAATAATACAATGCTAGTAATATTGATACAAAATAATAGAGGTATTTACGTTAACAGTTATATCATTAAATACGAGCTAGTGTCATAGGCGCTCATTTCCCTTGCTTTCATCGTCTAGGAATGACTCGTTCGCCGCTTTTGGGCAGTACATCGGAAAGCACAAGCGTGGTGCGGCCGCTGAATATGCTGGAGTATGCTTGGCAGCGGTCGTGCGGAATCGCCAGTAATGATCTATCTACCAAAGAGCGGAGGAATATTTTATTGTAATATTTATTAGAACATTTACTCAACACTAACGACAACACTGTTATAAAATAATACTAATAATCAGCGCTATGATACAAGAGCATCAGTTATGGCACCACGGGGTCAGAACAGAGTAATTTTTTTCTCGAAGCAAATTCTCTACCAATTTCCCCACCAGGTGCTCCGCATAATCTAACGCGATATATACATCGTCGTATCTTTTAACCAATGTCAGCAGATCATACGAGAAACAATGAGTCGGGGATTCAATCCACGTGCAACTTTTCGAAGAGGAAATATATATATATATATATACTCGTAACAAAAGCTTACATTACGGAAAAAACCTGCCTTGAAGTAGTGCATTATTATAGGTGTTTCTTTGACGACAAAAACAAAACACTTCTTATAATGTTACTCTATGACACTCAAATTAGATCCTAAAACCTAACATTCACATTACGTATCAAGGCTGTTCCTAGGTTTGCTGTATACGCTAACTAGTACTGAGGTTCGAGAAGTCAGAGACGTTTTCGCCAGAGATACGTTATTCTTAAAAAAAAAAGGGCTATAAAAAAATATGAACAATATTCCGAACGACAGTTAGCCCAAGAATATTTTTCCACAGCGGTGAAAAAAAGGAATTAAAAACACTCAAAATCCAAATCCTAGTAGCAATGCAAAAGACTCCTGACTGATCGGTGAATGGGCAGTACGCACTCTGGCCTAACGCGACGGAGCCCATCATCGGCATTCGAACCATGCAAAGTTAGTCCAAATCTTGGTCAACTAACGCCATATTCGGTAAAAGAGGTGTTGTTATAACAGTTCCGAGTCGAAGTTTTCATGGTTACAATGTCGACACGGTGTAAGGGGAACGTGAACATATGTCCTATACGATACGATGAAGTTCTATAATGTCTTGTCTACGGTTATGTGCTCTGCTCGGCTGTCCCGTCCATTATTCGGCTAGACTCATGGAAATGTGCGTCTCTACTTGATGTGGTCGCGTACCCGACGCATACATGGACCAGTATATTAATCTAGGGTATACACGTGTTTGTTTTTGTGTAGCTCGCGTAGGTAGTCATTGTTGTTGTTGGTGACGTCGTTGTCGTGGTTGCAGTTGATTTCGAAGTTTCTTCTTCGACTCAAGCTGACGCTGTCTATGATATGTGCCGTAAATTTTGTCTTATATCCGGTTGCGTTAGGTAGTATTTTTAATTGTCGTTGATTAGTCCATTGCCGGTCTGCCTGATTTCGTTGTTATTGCTGTTCTGTTGTTCGCAATTTTCGCAATTATTCCTTCTTCGTTCGTCGTTCGCATTGCAGTTGTTAATGGGGCTACTAGTACTCTCGCGCAACAATCGACCAGATATCGACCGTCAACGCAGAAGCTGTTTTGCAACTGGTGTTTTTTACATTGTCACAACTGAATCTTTTTGTGCTTCCGTTCGAATTGGCTCGTTACGGATCCAGTTCTGTCAAGTATATTCGCAGTACGAGTCCTGGTTTTTACTCGACATCGAATGGCAAAGTTCTGATGCTAAGTTCTGTTGTTGCGAATGCTGTTATTGCTGTTGACATGATTGGGTCACTGTTGTCGTACCTATTGTTGCCAGCAGATAGAATTAAAATCGGTGCATTGAAGATATACCTCACAGTGAATTCTGAGCCCGTAGAGGACGAACGATAGTCTAGAATTTCCAGCAGATAAAAACGTGTAACGTAAACTCGTACGTGCACAGGGTCAGCAGGAAGACGTGAGCGATCAACACGAGCAAACACCTCGGTCTGCATTGGCGTCTTAACCATCTTAATATTTTACAACCCCTGTCGGGTTACAGGCTCATCCTCCTTCCTCGGCCCAAATGGTAGTACGCCAACTCACAATAAACTCAGTTCGGCTTCCACAAGAGACAGAGAGAGAGAGAGAGGTTTTGCCCCGACGAACTGGCGACCGACCCGGCCAGTTCTGAAGTCTCACAATGGTACCGCATTTTCCGTCATGGTGCTGTTGTTGTCGTTGTTGTTGTCGCTGCTGTCGTTGTCGTCGTCCTCATCATCATCGCGTCTAAGATGGATGCGTGCGTATCATGGTCGTAAACGTGCAAACATATACGCAGTCGAATAGAGGTACGGATGTTCCAACTGCACTGAACAACGATTTCACACTCGAATCAAGCGGTCAATGTCATGATGTGGCTGTATCCAGCCATATATGTCGCCGTACACCGACGAAGATGTCTTCGTAGCGGCAGGTAGGTGGACGGACTAGTGTGCGTAGTTAGCCGCAAAGGTCTTCATTAAATTCAGTTTTAGTAGTTGTCGCTTGCACAACGCTACGATTTTGCCACTGTTTTTTCATCACCAGCTGTTCTTAAAATTCGGTGTATTTATTCGCTAGCTCACGCTCACGCACTTGCCTGTCTGCGTGCGATTTGCGTAGCAAGGCACGGGAGATACATTTAAAGATACCAGATAGACGAGAGAGCGCGAGGGATCAGAGAGCGGAAAACGAGGTATTGTCAAACGCAACTCTCGGGCGTGAGACACGAGCTAGAGTCATATAAGCGTCAACAGAGCAGAAGAAAATGAGCAAACACCGGTTTTTTCTTCCCAATCATGTGATGGTAGCAAAACTTCTTCAGTCAATGGAATTCAGCGGAAACTGTGAAGTACGCTTATAAGTGCTTCTGCCGGCGTCCCGACGCTAGCGTGTCTGGCGTGAGCATGAACACCTTGTCTGAGAGCTATCTCAAAACTAAAGTCTAATCTTCGCCTGCACTAAGGCTGTTACCGTTTTCGAAGAAATATCGTCAACTGACTACCAGACTGACTGATGCGTGTTTTTGCGGTCTTGACGTACGTAAGTCGCAAACGCTGTTCGTACGCATGAACAGTCATGAGGTCTAACTACCACCGCAAAGGGAAAGTAAAAAACTTAAGTGGAGATCACGCTTTTCTGCGAATCTGCTATAATCTTCAAACTAATTTGTCCACAAAAACGATTATAATAAACAACATTAGAGTGTGGAGTCGGGCGCCATGCTTGCCTGACTGCCCGTAGCCGAACCATTTTGCGCCTATTGCCGGTGCGCCGCTGTCACCTACTTGGTAACACACACATATATATATATATATATATATATATATATAATAACATTCACTTATAACATGCATATACATACTATACTTATTTTCATCATCAATGGAATCGTTGTAGGCGTCATACAATTCCTGACTGAATTGATGACTATTATCGCTACACAATCACCTACGTGTCAATGTTGTTTTGCATTATTACACATTATTAAGTATTCATTTGTTATAAAAATACGCATGTGACTTTCGTTTATTCACTGCTACTGCTTGTGGTGCAGTTGGTTATGTTACACGGTTTAGCTAGCGCGGGAGTTGCGGACGACAAGCAGGCAAGAACGGACGGGCGGCAGTGGGAAAAGGAGGTGAAGACAGAGAAACACCGAAACCGACGTGTATATCCGACCTCTTGTATCGAGCCTTCATGAGCTGAGGTCAGCAGACCTGTCGTTCTCCTGTTGCTGCTGTTGAGGACACATAGATAGGCTGCACATTGTCGATTGCTACAGCCCATCGCATCCGCTGCCTACTAAATATGAGTGGTGTGCAGGCGCAAGCCATTTTGGTACACCGCCCGCGATCGAGTAACTACAAGGCAAGGCGTGCTGAGAGGGGACTATACTTGAGTCAAGTCGTCGATAGGCAACAAACTGACGAGTAGCCCGAAGAATGCACACGCAACGCTAATCCGCCGTCTCGATGCTCACTACCGTACGTTACGTAGTCCACGCGAACGCTCTTACTCTGGCGAATATATATATATATATATATACGTACGAATATATATGTAGATATATGGCATTGCTCTCGGAAACAAGGATATTTCATAGTTGGCAATGCGAATGTGCAGAATCTCTGCGCGCGTCCACTAACTCTTGATTTAAGCAATAAGCGGTTGCAAATTATTGTTCTGACCAATAACCGTTCGTGCGTGTACCAATTTAACATTTTCTGTTCCACAGATGACTAAAAATCTGTCAAAATGGCACCACCTACTAGACGACGCATTATTCGTGTATAATATGTATAGACATTTAAATATATATATAAAAAACGACTACGAGTCGGGGTATGCTTTCGATCGCATGCTTGGTTGTATTCAGATCTGCTGAATGCTGTTAATGACGCTGTTGCTTCGACTTCTAACTTCGTTCAACTACTTGGGTCGTAGTATGGAGGTGTATAAGTGTGTGCAGGACCTGCCTATGCGGCCCGCATGTAAGCGTTGATCTTTCTAATCAAAAATACTATTAAGGTACGCTTGTTGTTGAGCTCAGTGTTGAAGTATCTCGTCTTGTAAGGCAGGAGGCAGAGGGCCGGAGCGATAGATGATGATGATGTCGGCTCACCGCTGACATTGGCTGTCCACGGTCCATAGAGAAACACATTGTTGACACAAGTAAGCCTTTTCGCCACGTCCACACCAGACGCTCAAATTAGGCGCAAGTACACAAGTCTAATGCACTGCTTGTTACTGCTGTTGTTGCTGTTGTGTTTTATTTGCCGTGTTTTTGTTCTGAAGTATCGGTTTCTGCTACAGCAATTTTCATCGTCACCCTTTTTCGTAGTGCCGCTTCTTTCTTACAGTTGGCCGTATTACTCTTCAAATTAACGCTATCGATTTTGTCGTTGTATTTCTGAGTCAAATTCGTCACGTCTACTGTTATCCATATGTTTGATTCGTCACGCCAACGGCTGTCCATGTGTTAGATTTGTCACGTCAACTATTATTCACGTCTTGTACATTGCAACTCTCTAGAGCGCCACTTCTTCTATGTGTGTGCATTTCTACATATGCCGTTGTCATCTGTTACATCACTGTCACCAGCCAGCCAGCCAACCAACCCAGCTGCGTAAGAATGCTCCAAAATATTGTTGATAGATAACCAACAGAAGGTCGACTTAACAATTATGACAGCACAAATTACACTGACACCTCGCTGTAAAAGTTTTCAACTCGATCGAGTGAAACATAAATATATATACATACTAATGATATAGCTGCTATGCTAATATGAAGCTACGGAACTCTTAAACCTATAAGTACTCGATGTGCAACCATGACAGACCACTAGGTCAAGTACGCTCCACCGCATCCCACTCACGTGTAATTAGAAATAAGAGAGACTTCTCGTTTGACCGAGCGAATGAACTCTACTCAACTGGGAAAACGACTGCTCACCTTGTGGTTGGTGTGCCGTACTTTACTAAAGGATACGTCTACTCACTACTAGTTTTGTGGAACATAGCTGCATTACAAGTTGCAAAATCATCGTGTAACTGGTAATCGCCGATTACCGTCTGAGCCAATCATGAGGGCGAACGACCAACGAGCCACAACGCAACAAAGGGGCGTGACAGTGCCCTCCACCAGCTGTGTACGCATAGCAACTTCTTGGTAAAGAGACATATGTCTAACTTATATAATGGCTGGGCATAACTTCGTCACATCGTACTGACCTCGACTGAGTCTTGCCATGTGTTTACCACTTACTGCGTATCTACTATCTAACAAACGCACACTCTATACTTTCTTACGCGATATTTTGCTGCCCGAACAATAATTTCTCCTCATGTGGACATCTGTCATGAAGGCCCCATTGGACCTAGCTAGCTACACGCGTGGGTTCAGCTCGGAAGGAAGGGCGCATACATTCATCGCCACCTCCACAAAGAGCGGACGCGACTCGTTAAAAAGTGCATCACAACGACCGCACACAGTTAGACGAGCTCGTTTTTCCGTACTCCGTTTTCGTTCTACTATCGCTTGCATATTCTGCCACACACATATATGTATATATATATATATACATATATGTATATATATATATATATATGTATATATATATATATATATATATATATATATATATATATATATATGTATATATATATATATATATAAGTGACCCTACATCGTTATGCGACATTGTTAGTGAGTAGAAATATAGTGGTAGCACTCGTAGATCGCTAGCATTACTGAGCATGAGAACGATGGAATATACTGCTGCACGTGTGGGTGAATGATAAGCGAATGATAACTGCATGCTTGTATGCTTTGTGTTCGCAAATAAGCGATAGGTGTCGACGGTTGCATGTGTATGCGTCTGTATGCACATATGTATGACGTATATATGTACGTATGTATATATGCATGTGTGTGTGTTTGTATGTACGCCGCACATATATGTATTGAACGCAATGGAGTGGAAATTAAAAAAACGAGTGACTTTAGCTATAACAGAGTAACCTAAAGCAATGCTCCTCCGCTCCGCAGCTGCCTAGCGTTGACTAGAAGGCGGGACGATCGACTAACATCGTCGACATTCGACTTCATCAACCAACATCATGATGTCTCTCGTCTGTACATGATGACCAGTAGAGAGAGAGAGAGAGAGAGAGGAGAGAAGTCTCTACTGTTATTGTTGTTGTTCTCGCTGGTATTATCACCGTTAACGTCATCGCAGTTGTTACATGCTTACTGTTGTTGCTGTTGTATCACCGCCGGCGTCATCAAGACTAGCCTTGTCCACCACTGCCGTTACAACGAGTCACGTCTGTTCTGCCAGTTCTGGCACTTAACCCACTTGTGCTACGGTTGCGCAGCGTGCACTTCGCTTCGTTCGGCTCATACAGCCAGCGCGCGCGCACACACTGACTGCACGTTCTCATATATATAGGAGACATTCCAGTCCATTCAAATACATAAGCTCAAACACACGCAACCAACCACACACGCACGCATAGACATAGTATGACGACATTAAAGCAAATATGTTCGAGCATTTTCAGCCATGTTCAAATGATCTGAATGATACGATACGACGCACACTTAAATACAAATATGTAGTAATGGAATTTCTTCAAATTCTCTCTAACTATGGATTAGCATGGACTGTGTGTCTCGAACGGCGCTCAAGCTCGTTTGCTATTCGTCGACATAAACGAGTCTCTTGCTCACGGAGGCATGCAGCCCATTGGTAGGTATATATATATATATATATATATATATCCACGGATCAAAACATAGTAATCGCATATTTCGACATGAACGCTGAGGGCTTCAGCCAATCCCTACGATCCAAGATCACGATTACGACTAACATTTCTACCTGTGCTACTGGCTACGGCTGTGCAATCGTTGTTACAACATTCGATATTAAATACAGTCGTCGGCTCTGCCCGTCGTTTCACGACTCAACAACAGTATTATTCGTAGGATTAGCGATAGCGTCGTCGTAGTTGTAGTAGACGTTAGGGGTGTTGTAATGGTATTAATAGTAGTAGTAGTAGCCTATCAGTATAAACGTTATCTACAAAATGTAACTGCTACTACGTTTTCCGTTATATGCTCTTTGGTAGAAAAGTTGGCCTCCGCAACGATTCATCAACGCCATTATATCATCAACATCAGTATTAGCATCATTATCATCATCATCATCATAGTCGTCATCAGTATCATCATAGTCAAGGCGAGTTTGCGTCCTCCTTTTGCTATCCTGCGATAACAAGGCATGCCTTTTCTCTACGTTGCCTAAGGACGCCTTCTGTGTCCACTGTCGAGCGCGGTGGCCAATCGCGTCGTAGTCCTGTTAAGGTAATTAATTAGTTAGTTACTGCGTTGTCGTCATCATCTCTCGTGTCCTCCGGCCGATCAGACGACGACGACCAACTAGGTCTAGTATAGTATAGTCTGGTCGAGTCGAGAAGTGTCGAACCTGCACAGCAGGCCGCACCTGTCACGTCCCGTCGCTGTCGGTGCCATCAGCGCTGTTGCTATTACTGACTACTGTTGCTGATGCTGTCTTCATTGGCGCATCATTTTTCAAAATGCCCCCATAAAACTGAGTGAGTGCAACCAATGCTCGAGCTCGAGAGCGCCGGCAGAGGCAGACGAAGAGTTCGGCCAGGCAGGCAGGAAGATCGACGAGGTGCACCGCCACGCGCCCTCACACCTCACACACACACACAATGGATGGCGAGATGGCACGCCTCGAGATGCGGACGTAGGAAAGCGACGTCAAGAGCCAGCTCGACGTCGATGTGACCAGCACTCGCGGTCCGTTCGCCGGGTGGCTGCATGTCGACTCGCCTCGACGGTGTGGGGCGCGTGCACTGCACGAACTCTTCTAGGTCGCCGTACCATTGTTGCCACTGCGCTAACACTTGTCTCCACCGCTCTTGCTGTTGTTGTTGTTGGTGCTGCTGCTGAGGTCGAGATCATCGGCCAGAATGATGGCCGTCTTGCCGTTAATTCGATCCGGCCCGTCCTTGTCGGCGGCGACCGCGGCGTCACAGTTCTTCATGTGCGATGAAATTCCGTGGCCGGCCGGACTGATGGTTTGTCGAAGTTTGCCAATGCTGCAGATCGACGAGCCGCCGAAATTGCTGCTGCTGTGGTTGTTTTTAGAGTTGGTGTTGTTGTTATTATTGTTGTTGTTCGCCGAGAGTGTAGGTGGCTTGTGGTGACGCTGAAAACTCATGATTTCCTGCACTTGGCCACCCCATGACAGGCGATACGTTCCAGCGCGCCACCGAATTGTAGGGTCCCACAACGCTTGACAGAACAGATACAGCGCACCGAACTCGCGGAATGACCACGCGATTACAAACTCCCACTTGGTGAAGGGCAACATTCCGTTCTGTAAATGACACCAAGCGCGACATAATTTGTGATCCAACGCAATAGATACGAGCCAAGTTCGTGAGGGCAACGCTTCATAAGAGGACCTTTATTTCGCTGATTTAACATAATTAGTTCAGCGAATCGCCAAGCAGCAAGTTAAAATCAGAGAATCTCTGGTAAGATCGGCAATAACCACCTCTACATGCAATCATAACGATTAGTTAGCCCTGGTATAAACGAAACGTACACGCTATTGTCACAATACACGCCCGCTAGGCACATTGGTTTACCAATCCTTCGTGATATGTGTAACATATGCATAATGCATTATACGGAACAGAAATATCTATCTAGTATAGCAATGTAACATACTGATGTAATCTCGCTCAGAGAATTATAGGTGGGCGCCGCCGGCGTAACCGGTGGCGTTGGCGGCCAAGATCGCCTGCTTACCTGAACGATCGACAACAGCATCCAATCGAGCAGGAACCAGATGAGAGAGTGGATCAGGTAGACGGCGGCGACATCCCAGCCGAACAGCATCGAGGTCGACCACGCAACGCATAGACCAAGCAGCATGCACTCGGACAGCGGCTCGAGAATGATCAGATGGGGCAGCATGGCAAACCGGAGCTTCGACCAACGCGTCAGTCGCTGCTGGAACAGGACCACGTCACACGTGCCGCTGTTCTGCCACGCCGGTTGTGACGACACGCTGATCTTCCAGCCTCTAAAGTATACCAGCCCAGCCCAGCCGGACGGACGGACATCACACATCGCCGCGGCAATTATCCATCGCCGTTAGCATTGTCATAGCGTTGCCGGCGACATCACATCGTGACATCGTCATCATGCCAAAGAAAGACGACAATCATTTCATCCCGACACACCCCAATAGAAGGTCACCAGACAATAGCAACAACAACAACACAACACGGCAACATCATCATCAACAACAAGAACAACAGCAACGTTAGTAGCTGTAAGACAATCATCGGTTATAACAACATCACTATCAAAGTCGTTATCGTCTATCCTGTCATATATCGTAAGCAACCCTAGCGGCAACGACTGCAGCACTTGTCCAAGCAATTGAACGAATGTACGCTTGAGATAGCATGTTTTTTTTTCGTTTTGTATCGAGACAAAATTATTATTAACGGAAAATATAGATGACTTTTCAATCTAATCGTAGTGCAGTCACTTATGAAGGGCGCACTAAGACAACGTCGTGGAGATGGTTTCTTATTAGAACTGTCGTTTTATTGATTTTATATACTCGGCATATAGATGTATGCATATATATATATATATATATATGTATATATTTTTTTTGTAGAGTAATAATTATTCAATTGTGGGGTTATAAGGAGTATATGAGTAACTCAATGTGTATATACATACATATATAGGCCAGATTGTAGATAACCAGATAGTTACAATAGGGAGAAAGCAAGAGTACGTACCGGTCGACAAACGTTTTCGCAAAAAAGTAGTCCTCCGCGAGGTACTGTGAGAAGGCCTGCATACCGCCTGCCTTGTCGAGGATATCTTTGCGCATCAGAGCTGACATCCCCGTCGCACAGTTGACGCCAAGCAGGTCCGAGCACAGGTAGATTCGGGCATGAGCCGTTCCAAAGTACACCTGTTTGTTGGTCAAAAGGTGGACGACACGATCATTACGATTGAATCATAGAAACACGATAGATTTATTTCGTTCTATTAAGTCTCCTCTTTTTTCATTTTTGCACTTGTTTCGTTCTTTGTCGGCATTAACAAAGAATATGCATAATTATTAGGATTTATTAATATTACTCGTATCATGGTTACAATGGGTAGTTGAAGCAAATATATATATATATATATATATATATATATATAATTGAGTAAAAACCAGCCTACCTTTTCAAGAATGGCGGCGAAACCGGCTCGATCACAAGTGAATGGCATCTGATGCACGAGACCAACGTCTGGTGTCATGCAGAGTACCATATCGAGTAGCGTATCCTCCTTCATTCGGATGCCCGCATCCGAAACCATGATCAGAGGATACTTCGCCGCATTGTAGCCTGGCGTCATGTTGTTAATCTTCGGATTGGGACCAATACTCGATCCGCCTAAACCAAGTAACAAATATATATATATATATATAAGTATTTATTTCACAAATTGGTTGACAGTTGATTCATATTTCACAATGTGACAGTACGGTCTCACAATATGTATTAACTTTGTATAATATGGACGTTCCGGAAATTTCTGCAAACACAAGTATGTAATCGCGTCCAATCTCAGACTCTCCACAAACGCTACAAACACATCCTTCAATATTAAAACAGTTCAGCTTCTTACATATAAAGAAGTGTGCCAAGAACCATACAGAGGAATGCGCAGCACTCTAGCGTAAATCGTTGCACTCGTAACTTCCCTCGTCGGAAGGAATTAAGACAGATTATGATAGAAGGATGGAGACAGACTATGGTGAAGAAGACAGATAAATTATTGTGAGGACAACTTTATACATAAAATGTATACTATACTCAATTGGAGTAAAATAAGCAAAATTGAAATGGGCTCAGACAGGTTTCAGTGAACAATGGTTATGCACCTAGCATTTTGTGAAAATTAGAAGCGTCTACAAAATCGTTTTCGCACGTGAGCGATGAGGAGCCATGTTCTCGTTTAGTGGTACAAACCTCTCTTGGCACGTCGAGGAAACAAATAAAAAAAGACTACTATCCTTTCGGAAAAGACTATTATACGTTTCTTCAACTTGAGGATCGGGCCTATCGCTTCTTACTGTATCCATACGATAATATGACCTCACCAATCGAAGGTAAACTTTAGGGCCCTTGACCAAACCAAGGTCGCTTAAGAAAGCGCTAAAAGTCCACCGCACTAGCCTCAATAGGTTAGTCTATTTACTGGTAGCGTCTCCGCTATTTGTTGAGGACCTACACAAGATGTACGTGCTGCTGAAAACGAAAGCTTTCAACGAACATGTATCTTATTGGAAGAATAAGCTACCATTATGAGAGCAGACACCTTGTTGCGATTTGCTACAGATGGCTTCCACATGAAGATCTGTCTTCGAGAGAAGTTCCGTGGAATCTCTTCGGTGAGCCTGTGCAAACTCTGCGAGCAATACTGTGATTGATATCCTCCCCAACGATGCAATGAAGCAGTTCCGTTGACTTGACTTTGGGAACCGTATATATATATATATATATATATATATATATCGCAGGTTACTCCCAGAGGCAAACAGACACCTGCATAGGTCCTACGACGAGCTCATCATCTCCATGAGGTACCAGCGCGTACTCTCTGACGCACTAACTACGGCAGACAAAACCCGACTGCGTACGGTCGTCCAGAAAGAAGGGATGGCCTGGAGCCAGCAAATGGTTCCAGGCCAGCCCCTCCTCAAACCTTGGCACTTTACTTGTAGCACAAAAGCTTTTGTCTGTGCATCGGTTTGAGGTTGGAGCAAAGCTAACTGAGGAGCACTGGTGTTCGTGCGGAACACAGATGGGCATCTAGGCGACTTACGGGTTTTCCTGCAGTCTCGCTGTGACGCCAAAGACGTCACAGCGAGGTTAATGAGATTACAGCCCGGGCCTTCAAATTGTACGTCTAAAGACCGACAAATATGCCCAGCTAGCCAACGAGTTCATTTTCGTGATGCTAGTATTCTAGACACTCGGGGACCCGGCCCTAAGGCAAGGTCGCTTCTTCAGAAGATTGGCAAACGAATCGAACTGGCAACAGGGGAAAAAAGAGCTCTTGGCTTTCTAATACAGCGGATATCTCTGGCAGTTCAGCGCGGCAATGCGGCAGCAATAATGAGCACAATGAGGGTCTGTCTCGAGGGTAAACTCGACTAGTAGCGCTATTCGCAAGCCCTCGTGTAGTTAGTTAATTACATGTCCCTGTAACCCTAACATTTAATATATATATATATATATATATATATATATATTTATATATGAGAAGCCTCACGATGCTGTTGCTGGTATAGTTGTTTATGGCACAACAGTAACGTGTGAACATACGAACGTCGAATTTTTAATTACTCTCACCTATACTGTGGTCGATCGCGCGATTAATAACGCAACAGATGACTCTATATATATATATATCGCTAGTACTGACGTAACAAAATTAAGCGTACAATACGGGGATTGTAGAGACAGTATCGACGCGCCACCGCAACCACGTTATTACGGCCTTACGGTTCGTTAGTCGTAGCTAGCTGCCTTGACCATCTATTATCAAGTAGCCACAAATGAACAGCCGGGGGGATATCATTAATAATTTAGCGAGCTCCTACAGAGTCTGGCATAGTTCAGCTTTGCTCGTCATGTGAAGCAATATGCCGCCGCCGACGCCCCGCCGCTACCCGCGGCCAGGCACTTGCTTTGCGACTGGTCAAGCGCTACAAGCTGCTGCCCGGACCCAGACGGCAACCATCAATAGTATGCGCATCGATACACATGTATGTACACGTACTCTTATACGCATTCCCCCGCACACCTTACAGACCTCCTTTGGCCGCTGACGCTTACATGGCCGACAGCAGATACACATTTGGACACCCAGCATACACAGACACATATACATACATACACTCTTCATATGTATCTTTCTCTAATGTTTATTATTTATCAAGCAACGGCCACAACAACCAGCGCTATATTATTTGATTAGAACATGCAGTCATTGTACTAGACTGAAACTGGACTAAATCAATTATGTGCAGATACTTGTGTATGTAAATATACATACCTTCGCAAGTAAAGTTATATATATATATATATATATATATATATATATATATATATATATATATATATATATATATAAATATATATATATATCATAGACCCTGCCGATGCAAATATGCTGGGGCACACAAAGAGAGGGAAGGAAATGTTTGATATTTTCAATACTCTTATGAGAGGTAGAAAACAAAGCCTTTGAACGTTCTTGTTCACATGTGTTTCCCCATTGCTTAGTTTAAATTAACAGCTGAAAAGCTGATAAGATCAAAGCTGCGACCAAAATGAATGTACAATATATATATATATATATATATATATATATATATATAATCACAAATAAATAGATCTATAATATGCCGAACAACATGGCATGGGTACTACTACCTCATAAGCTTGAAAGAAAATTGTTATGAAATCGACGAATGCATATGTAAATATTGTAGAGAGTGCAATATCGTACATACATACATATACGAAAAGAGAGAATATCAGCATAGCCGCATACGTACCGATGAAAATTCTGGCGGCAACATCTGGATGTTTCTTCATGAGACCTTGTACCTGCGCGATGCTTGGACAGCCTTCCTCCTGTACGCAGAACAGCAGCTCGTACTGGAAACGCAGAAATTTCACACAGACAGAATGGCAATGGAAATTAGGCATTATCCAATGCTGAATTGAATCTCTCGATAACTGAATATCGCGCTAGAATCCTTTGACAAAACATCGGTATATATATATATATATATTTCCTGTGCACTTGTATGTATGCATGAAAACAACATTTAATCGGCACAAAATTCAGTCCTCTGAGATTTCGTATCTATATATATATACTTATATGCACGTCGATGTAGCTAGATTAAAGGAAAATATATTTCGATTCCATATGTACGTAGACGAAATAAAAACTCGATCGAGCGAACGATCGTGATTTGTAAATGCATTTATCTTTAATAGGTCGCCGTCTATCTATCATTAGGATGAACCATGATCCCGACGTTCAGAATCCGGACTGTTCGTTGTTCTTTCGGGCACGCTCCCCTCAGCAGGAGCGTGTCCCGACCTCGTCATAACCAGAGCCACAGCTCAGCCATAACATACCACCACAATTGACAAGGACATGCACCTATATATGTACGCTAACACATATAAATAGTAAACACCAGTTGTCATTGTTTCGGGGCTCGTTTCGTTCAATACTAGCACGAAGTGCTACAAAGAAACGGCCAAATGTTTACCTCTTCTAGCACCATTATTCCTCTTCTTATTTTTTTTTCTTCAATAGTAGTGTAGTCTTGTTATTTCTAGAGCGTTCAATACTCATAGCCTTAGATGATGGGGAAAACCCAAATCCGATCCTCGTGGTCGCCCCTCAAACAACGATTACTGAACGTACGTCAACGGTACGTACCAATAAATGCATAGCCTAATAGATAGAGAAGTCATTGTTTCGGAGCTTTCAAAAGCCTGCTCGTCGGCCACAATGTCTGTCAGCGTCCTGGCTTATGACACACACACACACAGTCTTCTTCGATTCCTGCCATTATTGAAAGAATTCACTTAACCACCGACAAACTGCCGAGATAGTCGTTGCGAGATCAAGCCTCAGCTCCGACATGCCAACACACTGAACATACATGCATGTTGTTCAGTGGCATACATACAAATAGCCATACATCCACATGCGTGGTGCATAAACAGCAGGTCATTTGCGCCAGTGGATGTGCTCTATTATTGATACGGTATGACAGGTCTGAACAGCATGACACTGGCTCGTAACGAAAAGGCTCTAATTTGTTACCGTATGGTTAATCAACAGATAACAATTAACTTATATATATATATATATAGATATATATATAGATATATCATCGAAGTGCCACAGATATTCTACTTAGTCTGTACCTTCGTTTGAACAGCAACGCGACCGCGGCGCAACACAATCCCATACGTTTATGATAATATGTACATATTTATTGTTGTAAATTCAGACATACCAATTTTGTCCCGGCGCACATGATCACATACTGATCACACATGATCACACTGATCACACACATGATCACATGAGCACAAGCCTAGCAGAATCCAGTTTTCTAGCCAGCACAGTTCAGAAATGGCGTTGTACATTGATATCTCTTTACAGCTTGGAAAGAGGCGTGGAATTTTGGCTATCGGGTCAAAGTTGGCATCTTTGTAAAAATCTCGCATTTCAACGGGTTTAAAGTGATGACCTCCTCAGAGTTAGAGAATCTTCTGTAATTCATGCCAAATCTTGATTGCGTCGCCGGATAGGATGTCCCCGCCGTCGAAGTACAAAAATGTTCAGCGGGCTCGCCATGGATTTTAGTAGGTCGTTGATTGCGCTAGACAATGTAAGGACAGCGGTAAAAAGTACCCCGGTTGAATGCCAAAATAAAAACGGTTTCGTAAACGGGCTATGCTTGGCATATGACTAACTGAACGCACGCACAGCACGATCGGACCCTCTCGTTTAAATGCAACTAATCTTCCCGCACGATTCTCACAATGCTGAGTGATTCGGCCATTGTGCCGCAGGCCCCGGTAATTTTCTACTGGGGTCTGCGGTAATCCTTACATTGTGTGTAGGCAATGTGATTTTATGTTATATATAAGCACCCAATCAACATTTTCGCCCCTTTTTCCTACGTAGAAAGCTATAAGTTGCCACAGCATGCAGCCATATTTAATAGCTGAAATAGTCGTATCTCTTTTCAACGACCCGTCGTCAGCGTTGAATCTCGCTAGTACAGAAAGCTTCGTTCTCGGAGCCGAGAAAAAATCGCACTCTTGCAGTTCGGGTGCCCTTCAGTAACTTGCACGTCTGTAAACACTCCGAATGTATTCGAATTTTATATGCCCAGCTTGTCCAGGCTATATGCATGCAAAATGTGCACTTTATAGTTTTACTCGTATCAGCTTCGAACGGACCACTAATTTTTGTATACATACTCATGTATATATAGTTCCATATGTAGTTCAAAAGTAAAGAACTTGCAGTTCTCGACTCGAAAAACGAAAAAGCTTCAACAAAATATCTGCGAGACATGAAAAACGTTTTTCGTCCAGTAATTTATTTACACGTTAGACTTAGTATTACATATTCACAGGTGACAATACGATTATTATTGCCGGTAACGTGAAGAGAGCCGTCACATGATCCAGAGACATTCGAGATGCTCATTATTATGCACGACGAACCGAACGGCTGCTGCTGGATGATGGAGTTGGACATTAATTACGTCTTCGGTCGTCCGCCAGCTCCATTTCCCGCTCGACGCGCAAGATTGCTCTTCGAAAAGCCTCGCACAATACCAACAGGCTTTTTGAATGTGCCAGGCGCATTAAAGCGTATGCCCTGGCTCGTTGAAGAAGAAGCTCGCGCTCCGCCCGCGGTCGACTTGCCAGCAGCAGCTGATCCAGCTGACCTTGTCGGACCTCGTCGAGGTGCGCCACCCGGCGTGTTTGTCTCGTGAGATCGGCCTTTGGGTCCGAGAGGCCCAGACGTTCGGGCCCTCTTGGCAACAGGCGCGTCGTCGCGTTCCTCGGCGCCCTCAGCGCCTTCAGCCGCGCGACGTTCAGCTCGACGCTGCATCTTGGCGGCGTGCTTCTCCTGCGGGGTGCGATTCTTCTTCGCCTTCTCGGGCCTCTTGCGTTTCTTTGGCGGCGGAGCGATTTCGTCGGGTTTCGTTTTGTACTGCGGCAGGTCGGGCACGTCGTTGTCCGCGCCGTACAGAATGCGGCCCGAGCACAGGCCGTCCTCGATTCTCACCAGCCGCAGAGTGAGGCGCGGGCCCAGTTCGTAGAGTCGGATCGCGCTCTGCTGGCCGGGAACGTTGCCTCGCGACCGCACCTCGTCGGGACACTTGACGCGATTCGAGCCCGCCACCAGTTCCTCGGCCTCCGACTCGGACGCGTCGGGGTTTTCGGCAAAGTCCGCGATGTCGTTCAGCTTGCCCAGATTGGGCACTTTGCGCTCGATGAGCTTCTTGGCCGCTTTCCGGATGCCGGTCGGCACCACCTTGATCGAGTAGTGGCGCCACTCGACGACGTCCCGACTCGCGTCGTAGTTCAGCAGCAGGCACCGCTTGAGCTTGTTCAGGTTCACCCGGTTGATGTTGATGCTCGGCAGCATGTTCTGAAACATGGACGCCATCAGCTTGAAGTGGATGCCCTCGCCGGAGAAGTTGTTCTGAACGAGCAGCGGACTCGTCATGTGCTGGTTGGCCATCTGCACCACCTTCTTGAGGTGTTTGCGCACCAGCCCGGCCGTGCTGAACGCCTCGATCTCGAACGTGAGCGTCGGGCCGCGCGGCAGATGGCCGACCCGAAGGTAGATCCGGCCGCCCACCGTCCGATTGATCACCAGCATGTGGGTGACGTGAAAGAAGCCCGCCATCGCCACAAAGTCCCGCACCGTGTTCTTGCGCTTGGTGCGCAGCTTCGTCGCCGTGTACGGCTCCATGACTTTTCGCAGGTCGGAGCAGAGTTCCCGCTCGAGTCTGTCCGTCTTGCCCTGCGTGATGACGAACGTGTGCGGCGCTCGCACGAGGTGCGGCGCTTCGCCACTGTCCTGCGTGCGCAGCTGCTCATCGCTATAGTATCGCCTGCCGCCGCCACGGGGACGTGAGCTCGCGACGCGTTGCACCATGACGCCGAGTCACGACACCCACACCAGACTCGTATCGAGTCAGTCTATCTATGTCACGCACAGATCTTCACATCCACAACCAAGCACACATACGCGGGCACTGATCTATTTAGTTGTTTCTCACTCTCGCAGTGTCACTCTCTACGCTTTGATCTGTTGCTATCCGTCGCTGCTGCGATTTGCCCCCAGACAGCAGATACGCTCACAAGGTGTCTTTCAACCAAAGAAAAACGAACAGAAAAAACATTCCATAGTAGCCTTTAGCACATCCGGCAGCACGTGGATGAGCAATGGTCCAAAACAACAATAACAACACAAGACGCCGCCCGTCAGCTCCACAGTCAATCAGTGAGTGAGTGAGTGACTCTCACTGTCGTCTGACTGGTGACTCGGTTGGCAACCTAATGATGACGCGCTCCCAGCAGACGATGCCCGTCAAATCTAGCGGAGGCCTCGCCGGCCGGCGGGCGAGCTAGCTGTCGGCTCCTGACACCCGACTGGGTAAGGGTCGTCCAGCATGAGCAGCGTGATCGATCGATCGATCGACCGACAGAGACCGGGCGACACAGTTGGTAGAGAGAAGCCGCCGCGCCTTGACAGAGTGAGTGGCCGCCGGTGATTGGGCAAGCGAGAGAGAGAGAGAGAGAGACGGCCGTTGGAGAGTTGGCCGCCGGGCACCGCGAGAAGGAAAGAGGGGGTAGCAGACGGGCATTACAAAAGCGACAGCCAATAGCAGACGACGGGCCTTGAGAGAGGGGGAAAGAGAGGGTGCAACGGCAGAGTCTGTCGTTTTCGTCTGCTAGCGCCGCCCGACCGCGGTCGTCTGGTCAAACAGCGGCGGTAGTGATGGGTCGATCGTGTTGGTTATTCCCGTATTCGGCGAGACTGGTTGCCGCTGCCATCGGCACAAGCAGACAAACAGACCGACAGACAGCGCAGGCCGCGCAGGGCGTTGTCCTTAAGAGAAAAAAGCACCCGCCGCCTGCCGACGTTCGCGCCGGTAGAGTGGCGACAGCAAGTTTTCCCGTCGACATGACGACGGCCATGGCTGTGTTGCTATTGTTGTTGTTGTCGTTGTCGTTGTTGTTGTTGTCGTCGTCGTCGTTGTTGTTGCTGCCTGCTGCTTCCAGGGTGGTAGAACCTGGGCGACTGAGCGAGCCTATGAGAAGTAACCCTCCTGATCAACAAACAAATGGGGACGATGATCGCAGACAGGTATTGAGGCAGCACGGCACCTGCCTGGCACGACTCAGCTATATGCCAGCAGCAACATTCGCGCAATAGACGACAATTGTTAGCCCGCCGGCAGGACGACAACTATCTGACCTTGCAATCACCCGATTTAATAGCTATTAGTATATATATATATATATATATATACATATGACCAGTTAGGTGACCAGCTCGTTATGCGGAACCTAACGCAAGCTAGTAGCACAGTGACAGCCAATCAATAACCGGCAACAACGACCAATCTGCTAATAAGTGAGCAATTAATCAGCCCATTGCTTGTTGGGCAACGGTACGCAGACGGTTGCCCAGCTCGGTTTGCAGAAACCTGAGGCCGCGGGAGATGTTAGCAATCGTCTAATCGTCTTGGTTTCTGTGGCTGCCGGTCGAGCTAACTTGACTGCCACGGCGAGAACAACTTCAAGAACAACGTTTATATCTATATACATACATACATACATATTATCCGTGGGTGGGCTATCTTGTTATCATCAAATGCAATACAAGTTCTGTAAATGGCTGACAAGCATCGCCACTATAGGCTATAGGATACCCACTGATGCGAGCGATACGCATAACAAAAATAGTAGATCTGCTCGCATATAGTTACTGTTTATAGTTACTGTTTACATACGGATAGACGGACAGATACGATTTTTTTCCATGCTATACAACAAACTGCGGTTAACCAGCATGGTGTTCAGCAAGTGCGGCGCTTTTACTGGCAATGTTGTTGTGTGTTTTTGTTGTTGTTGTTGTTGTTGTCATAACTGTAGCCACATGCCTGTGGTCTAGACGTCAAGAAAGCTGGTGTTGTCGTCATTGGTCGCCATGCAATTGTTGTTGTTTTCGTTGTTGCCTCTATTTTTACACGTGTTGTTGTTGCCTGGATTCGTCTGTGTACCGCAGCCTAGATATCGTCTCACTGATATGCGACTTAACAAAAGCAAAGGTCGTGAGCGCGTTTGAGCGCAACACACATTCATGCAACAAACATTCAATTTTTTTCAACTAATGAATAGTCAGCAGCCGTTCCTGCCAACGGAAAATCAAAACAATTAGTTGTTATTTAACAATTATATATATATATTTATATATTTGGGCGCGTTGGACCATCATGGCCTGCCATGCGCCTTGAGGCCGACGAGCACGTCACTCCGCCTTAAATTACACCTTTAGTCGCGCACTAAGATCTGCCGGCTTTCCGTGAGTACTGGAACCCCCGGGTCTACTCAGGGATGATGGAAAAAAAGACCTGACGATCTGACTCTGACACCCTTTGAGCGTAGCCGCACGCCTGTTTGGGAGGCAACTGCAACCGACTCATTAGGCCCATCGATTGTCGGTGCAGATGCGGACCGAGCAGGTCATGCCTCCTGGTTAGCAGAGGCTAACAACTACAGAAAATATTCGAGTGTTGATTATCCGCACGAATTTCCGAATCATTGCGTCAAAGCCTGTCGCTCGACATTTAACGACAAAATGCAGCGTCTGTTCTGAACTGGGCTAACCCTGGGTTAGAGCACCCGTGACCACACGTTCGCGCCGAGACAATTGTCCACTCCAAAGTGCTAGCAAAGCGGAGTTATATAAATGAATGCTTATAGAGTCAGTTCTTACCACAATATATATATATATATAGTAATTGCTTATCAATGTATTATTTACGGGTGCGTGACCAATAGGCGTCCGTGTGCGCTACTTGTTAAAATACGCGGCCAGCAGCAGCAACACAAAATATAAAAGGCCACGTAATAAAACCTGAACAGCCGTACAAATAGTAGTAGTCGCACGGGGCTCGTGCGAACGGACGAACGGCTAAATTCGAGCGATGCGCGATTAGACTGGTACTGTCATCGTGACATGGCCATAGTCACCACCACCACCATCATCATCGTCGTCGTCACCATGATTATCCTTATAGCTGTCATGATGAGATTGATTCACTCGCGTCAAATTCGTTCGTTCCTTCGTTTCGAGTGAACAAGAAGTCGACGCAGAAGAGAAGCATTCGAGGCCGCTGGTGCCGCCGAACGCCGAACGCGTTCGAGACTGCGTTCTTTGATCGGAACGGATTCGCCCGCCCTCGCCGTGTCAGGGCCGGACATCTGCCGTCTATTCGAGCCGTACTCCTACCTGGCTGCATGCCTGATGCCGCTGCCGTAATAGCTCGTCGACTCTGGCCCGAGGATGCTCGGAATAATAGAAAGAGAATAAATAGGCTCGTCAGGATCTTCGACAAACAAGACACGCGACATATAAAAAACGCATACTGAGGGCAAAGAGTGGAAAAGCAGAAGATGAAGAAGAAGAGGACGAATAACAACAACAAGACAAAAACAACAACAGCAACAACAACAACAACAAAGCAACAACAACAAACGGGCCAAGGTGTAGGGAGAAGCTGGCTAATCGAATCATGTTCGATCGCCGCCCGCCGCTGCCCCCTTGTAGCCACCGGTTATTCCCCGGTGAATGACACACACAAAGCGGCGTCCGCTGGCGTACGCTGGCGGAACCGGACAACCGGGCACTCTGGGGGACGGAGATCATGGAGAAAGAAGCACGGCGCACAGAGTTCCTCTGTTACCCGTTAAAAAGAGACTACCCTTTTTCAGGTCGGAGAGCGGCTCTGCAATCGTAAGCAACCGGCGACCCCCTCGACGTCTCTTCCGTCGGTCCCTCGGTCGATCAAAGAGAAAAGGAGAAAAAAAAACAGCCTATCCAGCCTAGTTGGCTAACTAAATCAATAAACGAATTTCGCCAGTCGCTCTCGAAGCGGCCGCGCACGCACGCATTCCCAGACCCCCGGACCCCCAATCAATGTGTCTGGCTGCGCGAACACATTTGACTGTGTGTTCAGCTCCCTCCTCAGCACAGTTCAGCTCCGCTGTCACCCGCTCCGAGCTTTAGCCTTAATCGAATCAAAACGTTGCTCAAATCTTTGTCGTCGTCGTCGCGATCGTGTTCATCTTCGCCGCGCGGAGATCCCTACTAGTTTCCCTATTTCTTGTATTCGTTTTGTCGTTCGCTTTTTCCTCCGCTCGCTCTCCATTATCTCATGACAGATGAGACCGCCACAACGTCTCTGTGCCTGCAGCTGCGCCGGTCGGTACAAACAGAACAAAACCATCAACTCTTCCAGTCGACTGTTGTGTTCTTGTTCAGCCTGCCTATTCGAGTCGACCGACCACTTCGTCAGTTCAGCCAGTTGAATTCGAAGTTCGTGGCACTCGCATGAACATAAATGTTCATTCTGTTTGGTTTTATCTCCATCTAGGGGTGCTGCCCCATCGCCATGTATCTATTGACTATAGTGGTTGATTGATAGCATACTTATCGGTCCCTGGTGTCTATGGGGCCAGCCAGCCGCGCCCTGACTCTCAAGACCGCACACTTGTCTCGCATGGCAGCTCAATCAAACGGACGACTCATTCATAAGTGCACGCTGCTTCTTACCAACGAGACAACAGGGAGCAACAACCTGGAGCCTAAGTCATTACGCTTATTCATTATTGCTGTCTGTAGATAATTGCAAGAACGAAAGCTAACTTCTCTTCTAGAGGTGTGTGAACGCAATATAGGCATATGTAGACTAGATGGTATGCTGTGCGTGCGTGTGTGATGCACAATGCTCCTAGAACATATAACAGATAACATGACAATGTGAAAACATATTTTCTCTTGTGCTAACTATATAGGTTAGACATTAAACGAGATATCGGCCGCCGTACAGACCCAGTGTAGCAGCGTTGATTCAAAATCATCTTTTGATCAAGATTTAACTGTTTGCAAATGTATTTTTAGACTTGTTGCTTTAAAAAAACATATTGTAAATAATGCCCCCCTGCCCATGTTGACAAGAAAAAGGCGCATTTGAACAAAAAAATAAATTGTGCATAATAAGAACAGATCATGAACAAATCACACGCCTTTTTGGCAGAAAAGACATCAGCGTCAGTAGATTGCCTTAGGATAATTGTCTTAATACTGCCTCTGCGGATGCCTATACAGACACACACACACACAGAAACGCATATTCACACTGAGACTGAATGTCTGGAATGTGGTCGTATCGTCGTATACGTATTGCTGAGCTAGTAGTTAGCTGGAAAATTCCATTGAGAAATTCCAGAGCTGGCTTTAGATGGCGTGACGTTCCTGAAAGCAACCACTATCGTGGTGGGCGTGGTGGTTGTGGATGGACCCAACAATTGTTTCAGGTCTCACAAGACAAGATATGGTTTTCTTATTAGTATATTATTATTCCTATCACAATAAGCGTAGATGTAGTAAGCGGCGGGGGAGAGTGACAGGCACTAGCATATTTGCGGTCCCAGTCATCACAATGTGAGAATTTCGAAGCGATTTCCCAAACATAACAATTCCAAACAAAATTGACATCATGTATTTGATACACGATTTCAACTTAAATGCTATCTGGGTTAAAATGGTTATCCATAAGTAAATACGAATACGCAGTGCCTCGCATACCGTTGCTATATTGGCGGTACTTTCATCCCGTTTCCAGTGTTCGTGGCCGAATAGGGCATTCATAATAAAGCTCGTCGGTCAGAAGGTCTACGAACTGTTGCTTTGTCGGCAATAATCGTTTGTCCTGGTTCTGTGGTCTTAATGTGTGGGCAACACGGATCGAACTCGTCAAGCTAGGGAACCTCCGAGGCGGAACTTGGTTTGCGCCAGAGAAATTTTGTCTCACACCGATTGCTTGCCCTTATCTCCCGTTTCTGGGCGTGAGCCACCAAAGGTGAGCTGCCACTCCTAAACGGCTTCGTCTTGCTTACTGGCTACTGGGGGAGTCAAACGTCGATAAGAGAAATGCAAGTAGAGCAAGGCTGCACGGACTTCTTTCTTCCCGAGATAACCGGCCACTGGAGGTGAGAGCGCACAAACGTAGCTAGGTACGCGAAAGCAAGCACAACAACAGGACCAACAGAACGTAGCGACGTGCCGAAGACAACCAGGCCTCAACAACAATGGGTAGAACAATTAGCATGTTCCAGTTCGAGCTATCCAGGTCGCCAGGTTGTTGGAGAGCGCGATGCTGCAGCACGACAGCTAGGCAGCGGGGGGTAGGCATTAAGATAAATGGAAAGCATCATTGTTTGCCAGTACAGTTCGTTAGTGGGCTCGTCGTCTACGAGCAGGCCCACGCGCCCCCTTACAGGGCGTAGCGACGGTAGAAGTGTCGCTGCGCCCCCCCCAGGCTAGGCGGAAGAGGAGGAAGGGAAGGGAGGTGAATGCCTATGGCTGGGCTGCAGACTGACGGAAGCTGACGACCGACGGGCAGGCAAAAGGCACGTTGGGAAGATGCCATCGCCACCGGTGTGATCGCATCTTTAAGAGGAGATCCGACGACAGTGGCTATCCGCCCGCTCGCCTACCTGCCTGCTCTCTGACGTTCTCCAGACGTTCTGTGTCGCTTGTCGAAGGTGAAGGATTAGACTCTTGATGATCGACCCCACCGAGCCTTCTCGTAGACGACGTTTTTTACATCGTAAGCCGGCTATGACAGGCGGATGGCGACGGGGGACAACGGCAACAACGACGACAACAACGACAAGGGCGACAACGACGACGACGACAACAACAACGACAACAACGACGACGACGACAACAACAACGACAACATCATCAACAACCTGCCATTACGCTGGCGAAATCGTTGGTCGTCGGCAAGATGGTACCGACCGAAGAAGCCACAGCAACTAACATTGGCCTGCTTGCCTGTCTAACTGGCTACTAAGCGACTGGGCGAGTTGGCCTTTCACCGAACGCGAGGAAGCGTGAAAGGGTGGGTGCCTATAGTGCCCAAGTCCTCCGTCCCCTACCGCCTCCTCAGATAGGTTCAAACCAGCCAGATGACGCGCTCTCGTTTGCTGTTCCAGAGTGGTCGAGATCGCTGTCGTCTCGTTTTCGTTGGGCTTTCTTCATTTCGTCCTCTTCTTCCTGCCCGTCCTTTTCTTCTGTCGTTGCTTGCTTGCTTCCGGGAGATTCATATTCGTCTTCAGAGGGAAATGGTCGTACGGCTTCTTTCTTTTATACGTAGTTCTCGACCAGCATCATTCCCCACTCTTCCTGCCCTTCCAGCGTCCTCTAAGCCGCCTCCACAGCGTTCGTCCGACCGTCCGCCCGTCCCTCCGTCCCGCCCAAGCTTGACAAACGCAGCTAGTACACTATCAGCCTCGACGCATGTCCATCGCCACTGCCATGTAGACAGCATAGGACAGTAGCAGCAGGACCGCCGCATCGCTACGGGGCCATTGCTTTATTGTCGTCAGCATCACTATAACCTTGATCATCATCGTCATCACCTTTTTCTTTGTCGTCGTCGTCGCCGTCGTCGCAAGCTTGGCGTTTTAGCAGGCTCGCTTACACTAACCGTCGTAACATCGATGACAACTGGCATGGATAGCAGCCGCAGCAGAGGCAAGTAAATTGATTAGATGAGGAGACGTCTTTCGTTGCCCCCGTTCCCCTCGACACCCCCATCCCATCCCATTGCACGCGCACGTGCATTCCTCCATGCGCGGGGACAAAATGTCCGCCGACACAATAAGTGCAGGCTGTAAGCTGTATCAGAAATAAATTAAGCGAGAAAGAGTGTGAAACAGGAGACGGCGAGCGTTCGTTAAGAAGTCTGCAGAAGTGACACTAAGTCACCGTTTTCGTTCGATACGACTTTGTTAACTTTGGCGATTGGCAAACCGACTACTCCGATCTCTAACTATCGCGGTGCTGCGACCTTCGGTCTCCGACAGCGGCATCATGACGCTATGATCTCGCTAAGCCTGCCATCATTATTCTCGTGCTTGTTGTTGTTGGTGCTGTCGTTGCTGTTATAGGGATGTTTAACAACGGAGGCTAACTATAATGGCTCGTTAGAGAAAACAAAGATGACTAGAATCAACAGATGTTGTAGTTTGTCGTTGCCATGCAATCGAATGAGATACCAACGAGAAACCCAATAAAATAACGCGTGTGTCGTTTATGCATTAGACAATAACCCGACGTTGTGCCCATGCATTGGGCATTTGAAGCGGAAATACCAAGCCTTTGATAAAGGCCAGCGGCCTACTATTGATAACTCAATGTTTGCGTCCCCTTCAGCGGACATCATCGGCGTCGTGGAGAAATTTTATCTATATATATATAGCTATATATATATTAAATGTATATATATATATATATATATATATATAGCGGTTAAACCGGGTCAAATTTTGGGCTGCCTAATCGTATTTGCGTATGCGTTCATTCGTTATGTCTGGTAGCCAACGTGAGTCTGCTTCAAGAAGAATGTAAACCAACATCAACCATAGCCGACCGAGCACCTGCGCCCAAGGAATTTCAGCAAAGATCACCTAGTGTTCTCGCTGTTCGCGCCGAACAGGCCCCTAATGCGATTACAAAATGCGTTCGTTTACCGAAGACGACAGTTTAGAAGATGGCGGCCAAGTACGTGGCTGCAGAAGGAACAAAGCTAAGTAATTCACGATCGAGTACACTGTGTGAGGAGAATCAGAATGAAGTCAGGCACCACAAAAGTGCATTTGGGACTATTCTCTTACTTCGATGAGCGCTTTAGGAGCCCCATTTTTGATGGGTCATTGTGACCGCTAGTCACTAAATTGTTCACGATAATTTTAGGCGTCAGACCTGCACAATTCGCATTCGCGCTACCTTTGGCAGGCAGCGGTATTGTCAACTTCAAAAAGATACACACATCACATGAATATAACAACTGAAACTAGAGAATGTTTACAAGCATGTTTAGAAACGCGTACATTGAGTAACCACTCGATATTCACAATTCTAAGATTCCGGATTTGCGGCAAGTATTTCAAATATCGAACGAAGACAAAGTTATGGGGGAGCAGCACAGATTAATGCTCGCTCAACGGACCGAGTTTCCTAGCGAGGGCACGAGGGGCAACGCATAGCGTGGTATTTGTCGTCGCAATGTGAACCACAAACTCTCCCGAACAAAGGACGCGACGGAAATGACCGTGCATTTAACCAAAGCAAGTTAAAACGTCGCTGTTAGGGCACCTTTACCTCTTTCACGTTCCGCTTAGCTTGGCTCCCACAGTAAAGACTCAACGTCGATTTCGGCGAACTTCGAGGTCATCCGCTGAATGAATAGCGAGGTGTTCGAGTGAATGCTTGCGAGGCGACTTCACGCAAAACGATTTATTCTCAGGACCCGCATCAGAAACGATGCTTTGACGCGCTTTCCAGTTTTTTCAAACTCTAGACAGTGATGTCCCCCAGATCCGACTTCATAGACAGAGACTGGGGCCATCTTTAGGTTAAAGAGATGAATGGCTATTGTTAGGTAGTGTCAATGTGGAGACCTAGTTGAGCCTGCTGCAACGAGCGCATCTCTTCCTGCATCTCTCTGCCAGGTGTGCTGAGAAGCTATGGTCGTTGGTGGGGAGAAGAATGCCTAGATAACAATACCAGTTTTATGATAATGATGATGACGAAGATGATGATGATGATTATTATTGGAAACAAGCCCTTTGAGTCCACAGCCAGGATAGACCGCGTTCCTTCGACAAACGGTGTCATTGGAACTACAGAGAGGCAACGTCAAGATGATGTTAAGTGGTCACCGACACTCGAGCAGTAATAATATTCGTTATAATGTAGATGTTATATAATTAATATATTAGTAATTGAGATACCTGTACATATTGATAATAATAATAAACCCTTGCTAAAAAAAACGTATTATTATCGAAAAATCCCTCGGCCGATAAAGTGAACAGATTGCCTAGGCCGATAAGGTGAACAGATTTGCTTAATATCGGGTGCTCCTCGGTTCCCTTCAACACAAATCAGTAGGGCGTGGCGGGATACTGTCTCGTATGTTGGATGAGTCTTTCTATAACCTTCGTCGTACCCTATATTAGTGAGAAAATGTCAAATCTCTCCGAAAATTTCTTGCTTTGAGATGCAAAGAGTAAGCAAGGTGTTTTCACATCATTAAGAGTTTCCAAGTTTTTCCTCTTGGAGAGTTCCGAAGTGAGCGGAACAGATTATAATCTGAAGGGGCAAGTTCAGGCGTAATGAAACGGGTGAGGTAACACAACCCACACAATCTGCGGCAAGTGTATGCGATCGGGCGTTTTCGTGGTGTAATACGATGGTACAGTTCGGCACGCTTCAAGAACGGCCTGCTTCAAACAGTTGAGCGTCCGGCAGTACTTTTCTGTCGCCGTTTTAAGCCTTTCGTTGCTCTGCAAAAGCTCACAGTGGTAAATCACGCCTTTCCAGTCTCACACATAGACACATAGAATGGTCTCCTTCATAGCATAAGGACAATTTTTCACCCTGTACCTCCAGTACTCATTCATCTCCCCCTTTCACGTACTCATGGCTGGTTAAATGTGAACGGCTTCATGCTATGTATACGATAAACATACGCTTACCTCCACCAAGGTTCACTTATTGGAGTGAGCTCTGAGGAGTAAACGAGGTGAAGCTCACTAGCCGATACAACTTTCGGATGGCCCCAATATATATATATATATATACATATATATATATGACACAGTAAAAGCATTCATTTTTGCGATGCTTTTTGGCTCAGCAACAGCGCCACCGACCAATGCGTTTCACCGTTAACTACAGCCACCATGAAACAGTGTAATTCGAGATCGAACAAGCGTGGATTACCGTCAGCGCCCCGTCATCACTCCGACCCTCGTCGTAGTCACCATCGGTGACAGACGCTGCGTCAGCTGTCGAAAGAAAGTCGCATGTCGTCGTCGCCGCCGCAGCCGCAGCCGCTTGTACGGTCAATCGCTGCTTGTTGACCAATATGCGATATGAAAACCCCGATAGATTCGACTGTTGTTCGTAGCTGTACACTGTGTGACACCTTGTAGGTTTTCGCCAACAGCGTTTTGTTACGCTCGACATGCCAGTCGTTCGCAGAAGAGTGAGGTCAGGTCAGCTTTCACCCAGACTAGAGCTCAACCAGATATTTCTGCTCGTATCTCGTCGTTGTTTTCGGGGGCCTCTAGCGACCCCAATGCCAACCCGAGTGAGTATTCTTTCGGGTCTCCACGTTAGCCGACGACGACGAAAGGTCAGCGGCGCCAAAACAGACAGACATCAGGTCAGCAGTTTAGCGTTGTCGTCGTCGTTGTCGTCGTCGTTGTTCAGTCGCGGGAACCGGTCGTTTCCTGGTTCGAGTATATCCCGTCCTCCCATATCCGGTTTGGTAACCCTGTCCAACTTATTTATTGTTGTTCGTCTCTGTGTTTCTCGTTTCGTTCGCCCTCCTCTTGCTTTCCTGCCTCCTTCCTTTATCCCTACCCCACCACACCCCACCCCACGCTCTCTCTCACACACTCTCTCTCTCGCCTTCTCTCTACTTGAGGAAAAGACGAGTCAATTTAACGGTTGCGCATGCATTAAGCCAATGCGGCATAGCGAGTGTAAATGAAAGGTAGTAAATTGTCATGGTTAATTCGCGCGTGCCTATCTCCTCCACGTGTTTCCATCATGGTGTGTAACAACACATGGCTGCTACGGCTGCCATATGATGGCCACATAGCGCATTCTGCGGCCTTCTTCTGTGGCTAACAATTATGTGTGTGTTTATATATATATATATATATATATATATATATATTTACGGCGAAAGAGGAAGGAAGCGATAGAGACATACCCAATCCTGGAATCCATGGCCAGGTTAACGTATCGCTTACGAATCACGCGCCGCCAAACGTTGGACATAAGGCGTCGTCAATAAGGCGAGAACAACACGCGATCAAGATATAGTGAGCCAGAGAGACGGAAAGAGCGAGAAAACAAATGCATGATATCGTCGCTGTGACAACGTGGCCGCTAACCAGCCGCTGAGTCCAGCCAGCTGTCAAAGACAGAAGGTGCGAAATCGCTGCCTAGTTAGATAGTTAGTTAGTTAGTTATAATGGTGCGGATTAATCGTCGTTAAAATGGCGGAAAGTAGGCATCGAGTAACAGCGAACAGCGTATCCGTTTGATGCGGGCGTTTGTGCGTGTGTTTGCCTCACCTGCAGGCAAAACCAGCCAGCTGGGAGGCTCGCCCGAAAGCCTCATGCCCAACTCGTTATTTCTAACTACCTTTGTTTGCTGCTGCTGCAGCTGCTGAATGTCGGGTCGACGCAGATAGACTCAAAATTGGAACGCCGACTGTGCTAGATAACGCAATACGACTTAGGAGGGCAAATCACGTAGCAGGCACGATTAGACACTTAATCGATATATATATATATATATATATATATATATATATTATTCAGTGTCCAACCACCTACTCGTGCTCATTTTTTTTTCGACCACCCCCGTTAGAGCTAGACCGAATGTGTGCGTGTAGAATGAGCACGCGCAGCTTTCAAGACTTCATACCACGTACGGGGTACGGTGGAAGACAAGCATGCCACATCACCATATGTATATATATATATATATATATATATATAGAGAGAGAGAGAGAGAGAGAGAGAGAGAACGAGAGAGATCCATCTATCTATCTATATATCTATCTATAGGTGTCAGTTTCTCTACCTATATCTGGCTTCATCGCTCGAGGCTGCTGACAGTGATTTCGTTGTCGTCGTGTTTCGTAATTGTCGTCTCGCGAAGGTATCGTGGACACCTTCCGACCGACGTCGAGTAACGTTACGAGCGTCGGGGGGTTGTGCCAACTGAGTGAGAGTGAGAGGTGCGCGCGACATCGTTCCGTCGTCTAACAAGGCCGTTCTCGGGCATCAGCATCATCATCATCATCATCATCATCGTCATCATCATATCACCGTATTTATTTCACTCATATTGAGTATGCATATCATCGTCGTCGTCGTCGTCATCATCAAGAAGAGCCAACCAACACGCTGCTAGCGAGGCTGCTTCGCGCCAAATATTATAACAACTCCTCGCACTTTAGCGCCTTCAGCCGCCCGCCTATATAGAGACACGCAGGAGATAGCCGCGCAAGATGAATGAATATGTAAATTGATCGCTACTCTATCGTTTTCTCTTTTCGTCGTTTCCGTTGCTTTCCAATGACCGCACGTACACACAACAAACACTATATATATATATATATATATATATATATATATATATATATATATACATTCACCTTCAGCTATGCGCTGCTTTTCTAGTTCGGCCATCACTATGATAAATTGCCACACAAGAAAAATGAAAGGAATGCTTCGGTGTATCGTCTCCCTTATCCTCATTCTTAGTTAGTTCTTCGCACCTCACTCTCTTCACATATATATGTGTGTGTGTATCGTTTCCTCGATCAGCTCAGACCACTGTCTTGTCTGTACTCTTCCGCTTTCAACAGCAGCCACTTCTCGAGGCCACACATATCACCATCATTATGATCATCGTCATCATCATCACCACCATTACCATCGGTTGGCTATTTATCAATTTACGTCGCTGCCGCTTTTGCCGTCAATGAAGCAATGACAGCGGAGGCTGCGGCGGTCGTGGTCGTGGTGGTGGTGGTGGTGACGGCGGCGGCGGCATAGGTAGACGAGAACGGCGGTGATACGTGGCCGACGCGTCGGATCCGTTGAGCTATTTTGTCGTGCCGTTTAGCGTGTCAACGTTGTTTCCGTAAGAAATAGACAGTCAGTCAGCCAACCAGCCATTTCGAAGCCATCTGCCCGAAGACCAGCAGCAACGAACGCAGCTAGCTGCGAAGTTCGCGCGGCCGCATCGCGAACAAGAAGAAAAAGACTTTTCGTTGAGAGAATGAGAAGACCGCCCTTGTGCCGCCGACATGATTCGTGAAATGAGCGGAAAATATGATAGGAGGAAAGAGAAGCTGAAGAGGGAGAAGGTGAAGAAGAAATAGGGGAAGAAGAAAAAGGACAAAATTAAGAAGAGAAACGTCGCTCGTCAGCGACGGCGAACTAACTAAACTGTGGGAGCTGAGAGGGCTCGACTTCACGGGGGGGGTGGGGGGGGGGGGTACGTCTGTCTGCACTCTCGGAATCTCTCTCTGCACTCTCGGACCCTCTGTCTGCACTCTCTCTATCGGCAGACTCGCGCAATTCCACAGAGACAGCGCAGACGAGAGACCACCGAGAGCTCGACCAGACCACACGGCACACATATGACGACAAGCAAAACAGATCCGGTTACGGAGAACAGGAAACAAACCTGGCGACCACCACTGTTGTGGACCACCACTGGATGATGATGATGGCTGCTACCACTGTTGTGCAGAAACGAGTACAAATCCCCCCCCCCGCACGCCCTCTATCTCTCTCTCTCCTCGGTGTGTCATTGTTGGCCACCCCATGTGCATGACGTCCACTAGGCCACCCCATGTGCATGACGTCCACTAGGCCACCCCATGTGCATGACGTTGACTAGGCCACCCAATGTGTTGTATGAGTGAGCTATCGTCCGTCGTCGACATTGTACGAAATACCGGCCACTCGCTAGGCTTTACGACGGAGAGAGTGGCGACGGAGGAGGAGTAGTTGGTGACGAAGCTGACGGGAACCACCAAATTAGAGAGGGGAAAAAAGCAAACGCGACAATAAGAGCGGCTTCCAGAGCCACACAGATGACGACAACGAGCGGGCACAACAAAGTCGTGTACAATAGATAGAAAAGTACCACGTGAGCCGTGAAGGCATGATGACTATTATAACGTTTTGACGTGACATTCATGCTGCATCGTGTCGGTCGGGCGAATCGGTGTTTCGGTACCGTCAACACGCAAAAAAATCACACTAAGAATCCGCTTCGGTACACTTTTTTAAGGGAATCGGTTGGTATTTCGTTTAGAATCGAGAATCGAGTGAGTAAATAGTTTGACTCTGGGGTATCTCTCTCTCTCTCTCTCTCTATATATATATATATATATATATATATATATAACGACAACCACAATAATAATAATAACAACAACAACATCGTAGCCACACCTCTCTACAAACTAAACGACAGAAACAGCGAGACAAATGACCAGGGTCAGTCAAGTCAGGAAGGCTGGCTGGCTGGCTGATGCTTCAACGGGGCTTTTCGGGTTTCTTTCAAGTCGAGTCTGAGATTTCACGACGCAAATAACTGTAACGTGTGCAGGAAAGCCAGTGTATCTTGCAAGCGCTCGTTTGTCTATCTGTCTGCCTTATGTCCATCGCTGTTGTTGTTGTTGTTGTTGTCAGGGAGCAAAATGTGGACGGCGATTCAGAAAAGCTAAAAGCCGGAAAGCTCTATTCAAACCGAACCAGCGTTTGCCAAACCTCTCCGAAGCAGCAAACGGCCGATGCGCGCCGCCGTTCACTGACAATAAACAGGAGCAGCGGCAGCAGCAGCAGAATCGACAATCGAACCTTTGCCCGGGGCTCACAAAGAGTTGCCGCGCTTACAGTTACAGCCGCCGCAGCGGCTCCTGAAACATTCGAAAGTTTCACCACTCGAAATTAGTCGAGATCTTCTTCTTGTCGTCCGTCGTCCTACGTCAGCTGGATAGGCATGCGGCGCCCAGCACCAATTAACTTCCTCAGCAGACAAAGGAAAAGAACAAACATTTGTTCTACTAGAATTGCAACAACAACAAAAGCACCAACAACAACAACAATCACATCAACAACAACAAGCACATCAACGACAAAAGCAACAACAAGTACTACTACTATAGCAAGCGATAACAAAGGCCACCTCACACAGCGTATCGTCGAGAATGGAAAATACGACACGAAGCAAGTACGCCGAGCGTCAGAGACAACATTAGACTGCTCGCCGGAGGAATGGAACAACTCCCATAAATCCTACCGGCCCACACGCGCAATCGAAGACGATCCTGCCGTGATGACCATGTGGGGTGCGTACCGCATTTTAGTCCTAGTCAGTCCTCTCAACAAAAACAAACAATGCTATTTGATTTTGCACGTTTTAAACAAATACACCATATTGGCTGACTTACGTACAGATCGGCTGGCTTGTTTTATGGATATTTGTCCGATACGCAATACAGTTGAAAGGGCGACTTTGAGAGGACATGTATGCCCGTCTCTATGAGATGAGAGCAAGCCTTGGGCTTCTAGAGCCCCATTAATGCAATATTGAAATCTCAATTCAGTGCGGCATGACAAACGGCCAGGCTTTTGGCCGCGACATGGACACGTATTTCACACTTGCTGCAGCTGAGGCAAAACTCCCACGCTGCTGCATGGGTTCAAATGCCCTTCGAGGTGCCCTTCAAAATGAAAGATCCCTGTGTACGACGTTATATACTAACAACGGTTCTGGCAAGAGGCCGTTCATTGGCGTGTGGGGTTGTTGTTGTGCGGCGGCAAAGAAGTACTACATAGATTCAAACTGACTGTGCCAGTGCCACGCCTGGCGTAACTGGTCTACCTACAATTGTTGTTACGCCTATTTTTACCGCCACTCATACTATATACAATGTTGGGCGTAAAAACCTTTCCCCATTCGACGACAGTATTCGTTTGCACGGGGAACGGCAGGGGGGGGGGGGGGGGGTGGGGACGAGGCGACAGCCAGCGGAAATGTAAAGTTTCTAGCGTCATACACCACAATACTCCGCCATCTGTAAAAGAGACGGTAGTTGCATCAAATAGACACAGCAGTTTTGGCTCAAGGCAAAGGTTACCGTGTGACGGCGACCGGTTACGCACTGCTGAAGCATTTCTACGTATACACGCACAAACACGCGCACAAACGGACAGATAGACATGTACGAATGTATATATATACATACGCACGCAACATACTGATGACGATGATGACCTGCCTCATTTGGTTGTCAACCTGAAGTTGCTCGTAATGACTATCTTTGAACACCTTGTTAGTGGTGGTGAGTATTCGGCTGAGCCCGCTAACCACTTGTTGTTCTTGTCACCGCAAACGGACGGCACAATTGATAACGCTGGACGGACCAGAAATGACTATAGTTCGGTCGTTCGATAAGATACTTCTCTCACACTCTGCCAAATGCTGAGGTAAGTTCCGCCTCCCCCCGGCGTGCAGCATTTGTAGAAGCACGAGTGTGCGAGAAGAGCGCTTGGCCAGTGGATTTCTTCGTTGGTTCCTATGGTTTCGTTTAACCAGACGCTGACCTTCGTCAGATCCCGTCCATTAAGGAAAGCTTCATAGCATCCGCTGTCCGTTGTCTCGCTGGACTCGTAGCAGAAACGCAGACACTTTGAACAACGGGCAGGTAAAGGGGTGAACAGACAGGCAGAAAGCGATAGGAAGAGGGAGAAATAGAGAGACAATCAAAAATCAATGGCAGCGAGGAAAACTCTTCTCGCAGAGACCAAGATCGGGTGAAGGTAAGAGAGAGGAAAGCCCCTCCGCGTGCGAACGAGGTGCATTAGCAACCAGCACGACAAACAGTCAGACGAGACAACAGAGCCCTGACTGTCAAAGCCAGACACCTCAGTGAGTTTTCCAGTCAGTCGCAGCATCGCCGCCTCTACCCCCCCCCCCCCTGATGAGAACCCCGCACAGCTCTCTCACCTCAACCACCAGCTCCTCCAATAAACGGCATGTGGCTACACGCTTCAAATCAGTTGGAAACGAACGCGACGGCAAAGAAGAAGGAACCCCATATTAGTTACGAGCTCAAATAAAGCTACTAAAATCTCTTGAAAAAATACATGAATACATATTCCTGTAATCACGCTCTGAAGCGTACATAAACGTTTCGCAAATTCACGAACATCGACATTTTGCATACAAATCAGTTTTCATCGTATAGCCGTAACACGTATAGTTAGCTCATGATTCAAACGATAACTCGTCGACTCAACCGAGTATGGCTCGGCAGTCAATTTTGGCACAAACGCCTGAACGCGAACAGAACATAGCAACGACACTAGCTGAAAGGCCAGCGATACAAACAGTGGCAGAAATAAAGCAAATAAATTCGCACACTAATTTTATGCTCCCAGCTCACGACATCAGTCCAACTAACGGGATCACTCAGGTCCAGTTGACACAGCAGCTGTGACACATCACTGGTGAAGTCTATCTACGAGGGTGGATTGAAGAATTCTGACACACCGTTACTTCCGAAGTGTTTTTGTTCCCTTCACAATAGCGCGTCCGCCAGCTGCAATGCACTTGTGCTGCCTTCTTTCCCACTCAAGTCAAAACGCTCTTTTTAAATGCGTCTTTCGGAATCGAGTTTCGAGAGTTTCTCCTGCGCATTTTTCTTTATTCCTCTATAGTCTCGAGACATTGTTCTCTCTTCAAATATTATTTTATCCGTGGGAACAAAAAAAAGTCGCACGGAGCCAAGTAAGGCGAATATGAGGCTGCGGGAAAATAGAATAGATTGAATTTTTCATAAAATAATCCAAAATCAGCAGCAATTTGTGCGCCGGTGCATTATCATGATGTAAGAGTTATTTGCTCAAAGTTCAGACCTCTTGCGACGGGCGTTCTCGCGCAACATTTCTAAAATCCCGCGGCGGTATTCCTTATTGACGGTAGAATCTGGTGGCAATTTCGTGGAAGATGATTCCCTTGTAGTCGAAAAATCAGTCCAAATAACCTTGGTGTTGGATCCGCTCTGTCTGAATTTCCTCGATCAACTTGGAATCACCACTGGGAGAATTGAGCTTTGGCCTCGATGCCGTAACTATATATCCATGACCCGTTATCTGTAATCATTTTCTGAAGCATTCTAGAGGTTCAGCTACCGTCTGAAGATGACTAAATTCAGATATCCCTGACGGGCGTTGGTAAAAAATTAAAATTTTTGAAATAAACTTCGCTGCCCGTCTTCTGACTTAAATGTTTTCCTTCCCAGTTTCTATAAAATACTCGGTGGTTGCTGAGCACAATATCACGAACTTTTTCGACGTCCCCTTTTCTATGATTAAATTTTTACACATAACTGGATGCAGATTATTTGCTCATTCTCGTTCAGCTTCTTAAAAAATCATGGCCCTCGTTTTATTCACTTCTTTGAACCAAACTCGAACATTAAACATCGCTACCGATTGATTGGCCTGTGCCTAGGCTAATGAAGGGCGCGGCAAAATTCAGAGTACTAGAACTTGCTGGTCCGCCCTCGTATATATATATATATATATATATATATATGCTGAACATACGACTACAGCTTTTTTTACTTTGTCCGTTTGTCTCCAGTGAGTAAGTAGGTGCGTTGTTGAGAGGAGCCCAACGACTTGCCTCGTCCTGACGATAAACTCCACAGTTTGACACGCCCAAGACTAAGGTTTGCATAAATTGCGCGCCAATTACTAGCGAGCCATTGGCCCACGCCAACAGGAATAAACGCGACGACGACCCAATGATCGCGTGTAGTAGATCCGAGTGTAGTGCCCGGGACATCACGCACGCATCAAGTTGAGAGTTAGTCTTCGTTCTAACGGCGGCCGCCGCCGCTGCCGCCGACCGCGGCAGATCTACAGTAAATACTCCTCCCCCTCCAAGGCACGCTCTAAGGGCCTCCTTGGCTAAGCTTAGATCACGCACGAAGGTCAGTGCTGGGTCGGTATGGGCTTAACCAGACGTAAAGGAAATAAAATATGATGCTTCCAGATATGTCAGAAACAATCCTAGCGCATGGGGCCACTACTGCTAAGACTGCGGTCTGTCCACGTTTTCACAATTCGTTTCTAGGCTACGTTTCTAGTAACAACACTTAACAGGCGACACTCTGGGTGGGAGTGATGGATATTTGTCAAGTTGGTAACAAACCGTTAACCGATTAAGTAGACGGTCTGCCGGCGGTCTGACTTCGCTGCACTTTAGCCTGATCTCGAGGTCTACATGCAGTTCATGATTAGGAGCGCATTCCTAGCTGTATACAACCGGCCATTTATGACTCGAGTTCACTTAGTTTTGCTTACCTGTAAACAGAAACAAAATAAAACGCAGTCAGTAAACCGTTGGAGACACTATAGTCACGAGAATATGTAGTAATGTAGTGCTACAGTATTCATGACCAGTGGACATGTTCTAAAACAAGAAAAGCGTGCTTAAATATTTGCCAAGTATTACTATCAATATTGTGTTACATGTATATATATAAATATATATATATATATATATATATATACACACACATATAAACTGCGTATACGCACCGATCGTAAAATAACAATGAGAAGGAGAAGAAGGCAACGATCTTACACCGATTGAGACACATGTGCTTTCGTTTTATTCTTAGCCGCAGCCAGCAATAGCGGTGCACTCAGCTAAATTGGAAACCATGTAACCGCTGTAAAGAGTGTATGCCGGTAGGTCACCTCGCCGAATAGGGGCAAGAAATGCAGGTCAATCAGAACCTCAGGCCACTAGACCACATTCTCGTATGTCTGGATTGGTAGTGGCGGAGAACCACCTGTAGTAGTAGACCACTAGAAATTCATTGATACCGACATTGCGGACATGATTTCGAAGTGTCCCATCATTTCGACGAACGATAGATCGTACTGGGCGCACCCGAAATAATATACCTTTACGAACAGGCTAAATTGTGTGTCTCGAAAGCTGATGGTGGTAGCAGTGGTAATGGTCAAAGTGTAGTACGCGCTGTGCTTTGACAGTCAATGCAACAATTCGATGGTAGACAGTCCGCAACTAGTAAACGTTGATCGCCATTCGATACAACAACGCATTCTCATCGCTAAACATTTCTTGCAAATTTGTGAAAGATTGACGGCCATAGTCCGCAAATTAGGTCAAATTTTTCTTACACCAATCGTTCCAAGTGCATCGTCTGTAAAGAACATAAGCTCTCAAAAAAATCGAGACACCTAGGTCAATTATTGGTGTCAAACCGCCGAAACATGTTAGCCCTGGCTGTTCAAACGAAAACCTCACGGTTGTTCATCACACTCTGGCCGCAGGTCCGGGAACCTCCAGTAGGCATCGTGCTCAAGAATGCAACATTTCAAGTTTTTGAATTCAACAACCAGAATTCAACCCATCCAACATTACACAGCGTAATCTCACAAAAATGCACGTCTTCGTGCCCGCACGATACACAGCTAACTCAACAGCTCTAGTCTATCGATCATGCGAAGAAAGTTCGTCAATTAGCTAATTGAACAACATGTGCACTTTGAGAACGGAGAAAAAAGTTATCCTGAAATGAGCCATGCCATTTTCATGCTGGTGGCTTTGCAGGCAGATTTGCCTCCGTTGGAGTGACCAAACAAAACGTTGGAAATGTTTGGTGCGAAAAGTTCGGCTCGAGGGCGTCATTGAACCTCTTCTATTCGAAGACTCTGCCCGAAATGCACGAACAGTTAACAAGTCAATCGTATCGACGCACGATGATAACCTTTTGTTCTTTGCTTTCCTGCGTTGTATGGTATCGGATCTCGAAGTCATGTGATTGCAACAGCTGCAACAGCACCTCTAGCTTCTAGCCACAACAGACACATCGTGAGATTGAAAAAACGCATTATTGCACGTGCACCCGTGCAATCCTGCGATTACCTGCGCCTTTGCACTGAATCTTCGGGCTCTCTGGGCTGGATTTGAAGTCAAACAATTATGCCAAACCTATGAGGTTGAACGTATGACAGACAGAGAGAGAGAGATAGAGAGAGAGAGAAAGAGAGATGCTCGTAAGTGGGAAAAATTCTGCAATTTTGTTAGCTGTAGCAGCGGCATATGATGGTGGTACTCCTTCAAGTCGAAGCAGAACGAGCGATACGAGTGAGTGGTGGCGGCGGCAGCAGCAGCAGCGGTCGAAGCAGCGCGGCTGCCAATCGGATAGATTTCGTCTGTTCGCCTCGTGTGTCTTACTCTATGTCTCTGGCAGTCTGTTTGCTGCATGCATTGACCTGGAGGCGGAGGCGGCGTTTTGGCGTCCTTCGCCGTGGCGTGTTGGCGGCATGAGCCGCATGTTCAGCCAGCTGGTATCTTCTCGCCCGGTTGTTCCTGCCCCTCCTCGCATACGCGGTGGGATTGGGACGGTGGGATTGGGCCGGTGGTGGGGTTGGGACGGTGGGATTGGGCCGGCGGTGGGGTTGGGACAGTGGGGTACGCGGATTACGTCGGCTGTCACGCCCAACGGCGGAGGGGGGACCGGCTCCCGCCTGCTCCCGCCACAGCCATCGAGCGTGGTGGTTCTGCGTGGCTCCACGAAGTCGCCTGCAAAGTCGCGTCGCCACCGTTTTCGCCCCTGGTCGCCGACTTTGCGGCAAGCCGAGAGCTCATCCTTCGTCTAGTCTTTTTCGTCTCGGCCAAACATACACCGGCGGTCCTCGCGGTGGCGCCATGCGGCGTTGCTGAGCTTTCCTTCTCCCCCTCATTCTTGCCTTTCTTCTCCCCTTCATCCTTGCCTTTCTTCTCCCCCTCATCCTTGCCTTTCTTCTCCCCCTCATCCTTGCCTTTCTTCTCCCCCTCATCCTTGCCTTTCTTCTCCCCCTCATCCTTGCCTTTCTTCTCCCCCTCATCCTTGCCTTTCTTCTCCCCCCTCATCCTTGCCTTTCTTCTCTCCCTCATCCTTGCCTTTCTTCTACCCTCATCCTTGCCTTGAGGACGAGGGGAGAAAATCCTTCTTCTCCCCTATATCTATCTATATCTCTATCCCTCTCTCTCTCTCGTTCTTTCTTTGACTTATTTCTTTCTTCTCTATCCACTCGGTCAGCTCTGTACGCAAGCACACCTTCGCCATTCCGATCAACTGCGGCTGCCAAACATCGGAGAGGCTGGCACGCTGCTGCTGCTGTTGCTGTTGCTGCCGCCGCCAGACTGCACTGGTGAGGCACATGCAAACTACTGTAGTCGGTCTATTCCTTCCAAACTTCTTTTCCCTGCTGTAGACGAAGGCCCATGGCGCTGCTGGGACAATATTGTCGTTGTTGTTGTTGTTCGTCGTCGTCGTCGGGACGAACGGGGAAACGTCGGCGGCCGGCCATATTTCGTAATTCCCGTCACCGCAATCGTCTCAAAACCCGGCCAATCGACAACTTCCGGAGGCCAGAGGCAGCCCGTCTGTCCGCCTTGGCATCGGTGGACTCACTCGACCCGCTCTCGCCTGTCTCTCCCTATTTCTGTTCTCAGTGTACAGCGAGCGAAGCCAAGCTGCTGCTGCGTTGCTGCACATAGATGCAGTCACTCGAGAAACATCTAGTTCCGACGACAACGATGATGCCCTTCGAGTGACATAACTTCAAGACGGCGCTTGTACATCAGCAGCACAGCAGCCATACCAGGGTATAAGGAAGCTGGTCTGTTCTTTCCATACGCGTCGTTCCAAATCAAAGGCTTGTAGGTTCATGACGTCATCTATTTGAAGTTTCCCCCGTTCCTCTCCCTGCCCTACCGCCGTCTCTTTGTCTCCAAATGTGTAGGAGTGGTATTGACGGTACTATACATACATATATACCAGAACAACTATATGTGTGAGTGTAGGCATATATATCTCATATAGGATATATATGTATATATATATATATATATATATATAAATGATGTCTCGATCGTGAACGCAATTTTGCGCGGTCGGCATTCGCCTCACGTCGGTGGAGCGAGTGACACGGTTCTTTTCTCTGTAGCAGCAGCAGCAGCTGGCAAACGCCTGCGTGGCACGGCGTTGCGCTGGGGAAAGCGTCGCTTCGACCGCCGCCATAAAACTGCTTGGTTCAATCGCTTCCTTCGCTTGTCCTGTCATATTGCCCATATCAGAGCTGACACGAACGGTAACGATCCTCATTATATCTTTCTCTTTCTCTATGTCCCTCTCTCTTACCGTTTTCTATCTCTTTCATGCGCACTACTACTGCTACTACAACAACTACTATGACTTCTACCTACTTCAGCCTTCCTATGACTGCTGCAGTACGCGCGATCAGGGTTCAGACGCGGGCGGCGAGGTCAGATCATCATAGGCATAGGCATCAGAGCAAACGTCGGCGGATGACGGCCACGTCTTCCATACACATGTAGACAGACAATAAAGAGCTCAGGGCTATCGTCACATGACGACGACGCCGGAGACACACTTCGCTGCTCGTCAATATGAGCTCCGGACAATTATTTTTCTGACGACAAGTAGACATGGATTTCTACCGGACTCAAGCTAGAATGACTCGTGGAAGAATGCCCAATACGAAACCTTCGCCACCTTATTATGCGTCGTGCAATGCACGGTTTCCATCATGCAGTGTTCAGCACGAAAGTTGGGTTGCTATGACGCAGACGAGCAGTGTTTCCTGTCGGTACTGTGGAACAACTTGCTCAACCTATCATCTATTGCATTGCCGGAACCCACCGGCAGCACTCCGGCAAATGAATGCGTAACATACACTCAACTTGAGTAATAAATGTTTGTTTGAATTTATCTGACTGGTTACGACGACTAGCGGACACAACGATCGGGGCGTCGATGTGGCCAGCGATAACAACAACAATAACACCTCCCTCCGAGCGCGGGCGAGTGTACAGAGATAGTAGTAACACAAACGCATATGAATAGACTGCTTTTTGCACTGCTCCATAGACGGACCCCCGCAGATATAAATGTAGGGCAACGGTGGGGCTCGAACCCGCACACCTATGTGTTTCCTCCGGTCGCGAGGCGTAGGCGAATGCACCCACCACGCCACCCCACTTGAGCGACTGCTACTTTAAATCGCGTAGTTTGTTCTCGGGCCAATCTAGCAATAGTATTCGCAAGTGTAGATAGGTGTAGACGTGTGTACACACACGTTTATATTTATAGCTGTGTCAAAAGTGGCAGCGCCTTTTCGTCAGATAAATCCGCAGCCCGTAAAAGGAAAGGTTGTTTTGGACAAGACAGCAATCTATCGGCACCGCACAGCTGAAGGCAGACAAGACAGTGTGACAAGGTGGCCCTCTCTTCTTGGGCCCCCATTGTGGGCAAGGCATACGATACGTGAATAAGATACCTCACGCCTTATGCAAATGATGCTGTTACTACTACTGAACAACAGCAATATTAGCTACGGCAAGTTCACGTAAGTTATTGCCGGTCATATTTGCCCTTGTGTGGATGCTCCAGACCGGAACTTCAGGCCGGACAAGAAGCAGTGCCTCTGAGGAGATGATGAGAATGATAATCAGAACAAAGAATTCAAGGGCCCCGCTCCCCCGTCAAGCAGGTACTCTCTCTCTCTCTCGAAGAAGAAGAAGAAGAAAACGGAAGCGAGGACACGTTCGATATGGGATAAAGTGTGAGTACGATATATTACATGTGCATCAGTGTCGGAAGTCAATGATTGCACTGGCTATCTTCGAGCAAGCAGCGCGACCTGCCTGCCCTTGAAGAACAATAATACCTCGAAGCCCGTCTTAGTCTAGACGACAGGTATCGTTTGGTATCTATATATTTGTATGCCAGGACACTTTTTCAAAATGGGGGAAGAGAAAGAAACAAAGATCAATTACAGCAATACTTAAGAGCACATTCCAAGCTTCAAATTTCGCCTCTGACACGAATCCGTGGCAGTACACTGCCAGGACAACTACAGCTGGTAAAAGCCGGCCATAACTAAACCTAAATTCTTAGCGACGGCAGCCTCGCTTATTCACTCACCCACCCACTAATCTGTGTTTCAGGAGAATAAGCGCGCACTCTTCGGATATATTTATTTCCTGCCATATTTCCACAAAAGGAATATAGCGGAACTCCAGGGGGAGACTGCTGTTGCTGCTGCTGCTGCGCCGTACACACTCGCAAGATTGCAAAGTTCTAATCCACATTTGGATTTTTTCAATCTAAAGTGTTTTGTCTCCTTCAAAATAGTCCTCCCGCCCGCTGCAGTAAGCTTGTGCCACCTTCTTTTCCACTATCGAATCGAGCTGAGTTGCTCTTGCGAACTTTTCTTGATTTTCTCCATTCAATTTAAGTAAAATTTCGTAGCAAAAAAAACAAAATAGTAAACAAGTTCAAAAATGGGAAAAAAAAGTGTTAATCTTAAAAGACAAGATGGAGGCGAGCCCCATCTAGGCACATCAACTACTTTAGCAACGGGGTCGGCTAGTCGTCCGGCCGTGCAGCCCAGTGCATCAGATAACAGGTTCTGCAACAGACAGAGCCTTATACAGAAAGTCCAGGCCAGCAGCTGAACTTATGCTGAAGATCTTCATGGTATTCAGTATCTCGTCACGCGAGCTTAAAGAAAGTGGTAACTGCCGGGGGTGTAGATATGCAGAGGAGCACATGTATGTATACATATATATATATATATATATATATAAAAATAGCCAGCGCTCACATTGACATAAAAGTCTATCGGCCGTAGTGGTACTTCTAGTAGTAGTTGACTCGTGTTGTAACGGACATTACGCTCGTGATGCGCACGTTGATCCGTGGTCAGTGGGTGCGTGGGTGATAGAAAATGATGAACTTGATTTCGCCCTTTGGCCTCGTCGTCGGCCGGTTTCTGCTCGGCGGCTGCTGGCCGTCGGGGTAGTTTATGCCCCCGAGAAAAATCCTCTCCGCCCCGGCCTCTGTTCCGTTCTTTCTTCGGTCCGTCAGCCGGCAAGAAAAAGGGCCTGGCGGCAGGTTGGCTGCGTACCGCAGCCAGTGTTATTTGCATGTGCTTGTGTGTGTGTCTCTCTTCTTGGCGGTCTACGCTTCGTCCTCGTTCTCTTCCTTGTAGTAGGAGTAGTTGTAGTAGTGGTAGTGGTAGTAGTCGGCTTTCGTTGTCCCGGCTGTCCTGTTCCTGTGGGGCCCAGGGCGGCAGCTGCGCAGCTCTGAGCCTCTGAGCTTCGCCATTCTATCCTCGGGCTTCCAGCTGTGTTTAATCCTATTGAGACGGACTTGAGACGCTGCGGAGATTCCGGCGTTGCCAAGCGCCTCGCCCCGTCTCACTGCGCGCAGCGTCGTTTCCGATCAGCCCCGCCATCCTCTCTCTCTCGTTGTTCGAGCATGTTGTCCTTGGTATCCAGGCCTAAGCCAGGCCCACGATCCCATCACACACACACACCCTGTCGGTGTTCGTCGACGAAGAGGGCCCACCCTCGAAGACCAGGGCCAAAGACTCACTGACTGACTAACCCCGCCGTTAGAATTGCACTCTCTTTGGATAGCAGACAAGACTCGAGACATTGGGGACAACGACGAACACGATGACCGCTGAACACTGCCGTACAGTTGAGGCAAGCGGGCGACTTCAAAAGTAGCACTCTCGAGGGAAGAATTGCTAGTATTAGTCGCTGTAGTAGCAGCAGCACTACCGGTTAATGTGGTACTTCTAGAGAGAGAGAGAGAGTAGGACAAGTCCTAATCGTGATAGCGAGCAGAGCCAATATTTAAAGTTCTAAATAATATCTGTGGTGCAATCAATTGTATTTACACTGTGCAATTGTATTTACATAGGCGAGCATTGCACACAAAATGCCGCCAAATCTATCCGTCTCTAGCAGCCAGTGCTATGCAGTGGTTGTTATACCGATTTTAGATGCAGCAGGCACACCTCGGGACTCTTTTATCTAGGGGAGCTTAGCGGCCGCAGAATACACAGGCAACTGTACACAAGCCGCTAACGTCGCGTTCCTCCTTTGCTGACGCGGGACCCCATGGGAGTTCGACATCGAAGGACGCGGGGAAAACGGCTTACTGTAATCATGCCACGAATCGAACCACTCGAATCGACCTGATACCAAAATGATTCCTATAAAGCGTGCATTCCTATGGTTGCTATATGGGCGTTGACCGTCATACTGAGTTTTCAAGTTATTGAACGAGAAAGCTAGAAAAGTGGACATGCCAGGACCTTAATTGTTGCGAACTTTTGCGAATTGACGTTCGACTATTCATAACAGTACAACTGATATTTCCACCGAACAAAACATTTAGCACGTTCTACGACACCCTAACATGATTATTTACACAACACCCTGTATTTAGATGCGTGTATACATAGGTACATATGTATATATATATATATATACGTGGCCAAGTACTCATGCCGTTAGGCTCGTTGTTGTTTCCAACGTCCGTTGGAAACAGTCCGTTGGCTGTTGCAATCGTTGTGCAAACATTATTGTTATGATTGTCGACGTTACCACCATTCCTATACACAGCCACATTTACACATGAGTTGAGCAGCCCGAACGGGGTAAATGCGGGGACCAAGATAAATAGAGAGAGGGGGGGAAGGAACGCGCGCGCGAGAGAGAAAGCGAGAAGGCGACAATGATCCGAGGAGCAAAATGGACGAGAACATTATTTTTGCCACCACATGATGACGGTTGGTCACCGCCGGCGCCGCCCCCTGCAGACAATTAGCCTCTCAACCTCCAGCTCCTCCGACCTGGACGACCCCACCAAGTCGCGGCTGTTGCGAGCAATAGTTCCAGTTCTGGAAGCTGAGAAGCATCAGTCATCCAGCGGCAGTCGATTAAATAATTGCCTCGAGTTGACTCAACAACAACAACAACAACAACGTTCAGGATGCATTCGTCGTGCATTCATTTCGCCATTGATGCATCATTCATGCTCGCAAGCTTCGCAAGCAACCCTAACCCCCACAGCGGCGGCCTTTGCTTTCTCCCTCCGCTGTCGGCCTCGATGCAGCCGACCTAACTTCACCACCCACATGGCCGGCGCCCCCTCAACGGGGGCCCTCGCATGCTGACCATTATTCCTACGACGCAGGTGGCTGTCTGGATGCGATTCATTACTCCGGTCAGAGATATACTTGTAGAGCATTCCAAAGCGTGTCGTCACTGACCCAACCTGCTGCAAATTAATGCTAGCTAAGGGCTGGAGGTTATGATGATAGTAATAACAATAATAAAAGTAATCACAGTATTAGTGATAGATGGATTTATTATTTGCATACTGACATACATACAATGTAAATGCACATTATGTCACCATGTTATATATTCAGGAACGCTTAGAGCGGACATGTTGAGATATCTAGGGTTTAGGGCCCAAAGTCCTTGTGGCAGTTAATTGTGGTTTCATTGACTCTCAGTGGTAGATGGTTTATCATCTATGCTAAATGGGCATCGCTCGAAAGAAAATTCGATCAACAACAGGATCGAACCGTAAACACCATGGATGATGGCTGATCACGCCGCCTCGTATTAATAATTATAAGCTTCAGCGGCTTGTAGGAGCGGTTGCGTCGGGTGGTTATCCAACCAGTTATGATAACAAGAAGTAGAGCAGAGGAGCCTGTTTGGAGTTCGCATGTTTGTAAATTAGCCCAACTGGCAGGTGGGAGATACAAGTGTGCCCTGCGTTATTGAAGACCGCCATAGCTCGCTTTAGGAGAAAGCGGCTGGTTTATTCGAAAATGAGGCCCATTTCTCATTCGACCAGGAGAACTGCCAATTCCACTATTACCGGCCCTTATATAAAAATATTGGGGAAGAATGCAACGAATAATTTTAGTTATAATACAGATGTTTACCATAATTGCTAAGTCCGAGTTTCTTCACGTCCTTTATAATTTCCGCTGCCTGTTTGATTTGCCTATATTCGGGTGTCACTCAATAACGATACACACACTGTGCATTATGTGTGTGCATGTGCACTTAAGTTGTCTAAGACGAATCGCCTGTAAAACCTTCGACCTAGTGTAGCATATAGCGTATGTCTTAAAGTAACGTTCCGCAACCAAACATTATTTAACTATCCACACGGCTAGTTATGTCGACTAGTGAACACAACTCTATTCAGCCAACCCTTGTGAAAGGCAGGCGAGCGTGCGCTCTCAGCAAGGATCGTATGCCACTGTCAGAGCTACAGCGAATCCGTTTATACTGAACGTAACTCGATGCGACAGCGCTGTGTTGTGCTGTGAGTGAAAGAGCGACGGCACACCTCCTACGACGAGCCCCATTTCGAAGTGGAGATTATGATGTGACAGATCAACCACGGACTCGTTCCAGGTCGACCACTGACCCTGCCCCGGTAGATACGCGTGCAAGACCACCTGCACTCGAAGACTGTAATACACATTTGACATGTGAATGTGTCGTATGGGTCTCGATCGGGTTCTTGATCACATAGACATGGGCTAGTTGAGACTGCCGACCCACAACACCCAAGGTGTTGCCAAGGTAGGCTAATGGTTGGCCGCTGGGCCGAAGGAAGGCACGTAATAGGGCTGCTGCTGTTACCACCGATGCTGCCGATGTAGCATAGCAACAGAACACGTTGTTATGTCGGTTACATTACAACGCATCGAAAGGGCCCGAAATGCGGGCGCCGCTCGCCACCGCCACACCCACTGCAACGGCCTTTGCAGATGAGACGTCAAGAGTCGCCCCGAAGATGTCCCCGAAGCAGCGCCGAGACGCCGAGACGGATAATCATCACAGCACAGCACAGCCCACCCAGCTGATAGCGTGTCGCTGTCGGATAGTCAGCTCATTCCTTCGTTAGCTAGTGTTATTATGTCATCTCAAACTAGTGTGCATCTAATAGTAAGAGGAACAAGGGAGTGAGGTAAAAGAGACCAACACGGCGCCAAAAGACTTTTCGGCTTTTCGTCGCTCCGCATGTGTCCGACACAGGTGACATGCGACACTGTATCCTACCACTTTTCTTTTGCCCTGTTCCCTTTTCCTGTTCCTCTCTGTCTCTCTTGCTTGCTTTCTGTCTCTGTTTCGTCTCGTCGGGGCCAAGCCGAACCTCACTCATGAGACGGCATCGAGATCAGACCGAATGTGGCTGGCAGAGAGGGCCCGGAATGGCTAAGCCGATGTCCGTCTCATGTTCGTACGTACGTGTGCGTACATATATATATATATATATATCTCTCACTCATCCCTCACTGGCTTGCCAATTCTTGCGAGCAGACTTTTCTATCCATCTCTATCTATGAATTGCTCAGCTAGTCCGTCGAGCCCTGCGGAGCGACACAACGTGAGACGAACCCACGCGCTGCTCTTGAACGTGGTCGAATAGCTTCCGACGAAGGCAGGAAAAAAGACGATGCCGGCCCGCGGTTGAGGTAGAGATCGAAGGTCCATCTTGGTAGCGTAGTAGTAGTAGTAATGGTAGACGCTACTGCTGCTGCTAGTGGTGGTGGTGGTAGAGGAACTGAAGGGAAAGTCGTGGAGATGGGGTTCCCCGAGGAAGAGGAGACACAGGAGGAATAGGGCAGGAGTTGTACCACGAAGAGGACGAGCAGAAGGAACAGAATGAGGAGGCGGAAAAGAAAGGCAAGCATGAGTTAGCTGACGACCGACGATCGTTGCGCGCGCCCCCACATATACACATTGACTGGCTCCGTCGGCCCCGAACCTCCAAACTTCGCACTATGGCAATGCGAGCGCCGACCAAAGAAGCTCTGCCATCGAACCGAGTAACGCACGCCAAACCGCGACACGCGGCCGATAGAAACCGTAGAGCAGATACTACTCGCTGCCCCCGTTGCTGCCCCCAACCAACGGCCAGTCAGAGCCACAGCACCAGCAGCGGTAGCAGCAGCAGCACAAGTAACCTCGGTAGATATCAGCTAGACCAGACGATACAAGCGTAGCTGTTCGTCGTATCAGCTCGCCCACCAACCCGGCGGAGGGAGACAGGTATTTGAGAGAACCAAGCCAACGAGAACGAAAATCAAAACGACAACGAACGTTTCGCGCAAACGGGCGCGGTGGCGGTAGAGGCGGTGATGGCGGTGGCTACGGCGGCGGCGACGACGACAACTTTTCCTGTAAATTATTCCACTGTATTGGACGACGACGACGACCGGGGCGGGTAGAGTAGTTGTGCTAGATAGCCAGGCTAGTACCGGCAGTAGGAAGCCGTAACGTTGTGATCATCGAAGCACAGTACCAGTGCTAGAAGTAGTCCTGAGTTACTACTGATGTAGTAGTAGTCAAAGTCGTAGTAGTAGTAGTAGTAGGAAGGAGTAGTAAGAGTAATAAGAGTGGTCTTCGTTTATAGGACGGCTCTTGAGGTACTCTTGATGGGATAGGCGGTGGTGCTGGCTGTGCAAACGTGTGCCCCGACAGCAGAGGTTCCAGCGGCTGCACGTTGAAGCATGAACGCGTACGCTTGAGCGGAAAAGCAGTACGCGGTAGTAACAACTGGACCGGCAGCATCATCAACAACAACCACCGCAGCAGCAACGCTAATAACAACGCCCCCAACAACAGCAACAACCACAATAACAGCAGCAGCAACGCTAACAATAACGCACCCAACAAGAACAACAGCGCCAACAACGACAACATCACCGCCAACAACAACAACAACACCGCCAACAACAACAACAATGACCACACAAGCGGCAGCGGCGTGCCGATCGGTGGCTGGTGAGTCGACTCGATTCAACTCACCGGCCCCGATCGTAAGGAAGCCACTGTGGTAACAACGTTCGAGCGCAGTAACGAACACCAGGAATTCTAGTTTCCGTGTAGAAACGTCGGCTCAACGCGGCGCGGTCTAACCCATGTGGGCCGCCGGCCGATTAGCAAACGCTGCGGCCGGCCACGACGCGCCGACCATGACACCACAAGGGCTCTCGTAGAAGAAACGTATCGCAATAATGTTACGACTGTACTATATATCATTGATACTAGTACTACTACTGCTGCTGCTACTACAAGGAGGAGGACCGGCTACAGCTATTATTACTTAGTTTCAATTTCTACTTTGAACTGTTTGCCGCCTCCTGCCCGCTGTCGACGTGCGATGCGACCATTATTATTTCGAAACGGGCTCACGGAACCCGGCGCTTGAAATCGGAACCGCTATAGCAACCATACAGTGGAAAGGGAAGAAACATACGTATTGGTCGACGACGCTAACAACAACAATAACAACGACGGCGATAACAACAACAGCAACAATAACAACAACAACAACAACAACAACAACAACCGTAATCATCGTACCAACCTAACAGCAACACCCGAGATCGTGACGGGAGCACATAAGGCACAAATCGCACGCATAAAGGCCCGGCAAGCATAAATCGCCACCAAGCTTAATTCGGTCAGCGCACTGTAAGATTGTCTTCAGACTTCATCCTATGTTCCGTTCGCCGTCTTCTATACTTACTAACTTTGTATGCACTGCTGCTGTTGCTGCTGCTGCTGGGGCTGTTGATTGTGCTGTTACTACGACAACCATTTCTATTAGAATGATTTATCACGTTTTATCACGCTTACTACTGCTACGTTTACGCCGACAATGAATATTAGTTGAACTACTAGGATTGTATAGACACGTTGCTGCCCGTGTCTAGCTGGCACGTTTTTCTGGCAGCTATACATACGCATGGAGACATTGATGAAGAGTTTCCTATACGGTTGAAAATGATTAATTGTGACACAGTATGCGTGCCTACAGTGAGTAGCTAATGCCGAGGTTACTATATAGCCATATAGGCTGTCCCCAATGATATCGTCTCAGTCTAATTCCCCTACTTCTTCATCTACTTTCCCTTTATATATATATATATATATATATATATATATATATATAATTTGCAAAGTTACGGCGTTATTTGCGCATATATATATATATATATATATATATATATATATATATATATATATATATGTATACACACACATATATATATATATATATATATATAACTGCATGATACCTACTCTCGTCCAATTCGACCTGTGCGCCTTTATGCTTCGCCTACCCTCAAAACCTCACTCGATCAATGTGAGCGGGCCCGCCGAATATTATCCATATATCCGCCAGCCGACACAGTTACGCAATACGTGTACGTATGAACTCAAGGCCGTCGTCTACGAAGAAAGGAAGAAAAAGAGAGCGCGAGAGAGAGGCGAAGAGGGAGAGAGAACGATGAAAAGAGGACGACGCCAGTTCTGAGAAGGAACGATTGCCAACATCCAGGCGCGTCCCAGGCGTTCCGTTTTCCACTTACGTCTTCTTCTAAGAACGGCAGCGCGGGGATACGCGCTGACAGGCAGATAGACACCCACTGCTCGTCGTGCCGATTTACCCCCACGATTACCACCATGTGAGAGGGATAGTAGGGTGTATTCACCTTCATGGCGTGCTTTCAGCAACGTGTTTTAGTCCGAAATCTGCGAGAACTCTTGTATTATGTGATGTACCTCATAGTACGCCGCATAGTACGATCGCCGGTGAGGTCGCCGTAGTGTGTTGTTCGTCGTGCGTGTGTTCGTGCAGCATTCTTTAGAGGATCGGTCAACTGACTGATTAACAAATCGAAACGTAATCAGGATTAACAAATCGTAACGTAATCAGGATTAACAAATCGTAACCAATCCCGTAACGAACCAACTAGTCTAACCAGCAGCGTATTAGCAACAGCAGCAGCGCCTACGGTCTGCTGTGGTGTTCGTGTGTCTATGTCAGGGTGTCTATGTGTGTATGCGAGAGTCGACAGCTCAATCCTAGCTCGGCTCAGGTAGGTAGACGTCTCCGCAACCAAGTTGTACGGCAGAGGGGAAAAGGTGCCGAGCTCATCAGTCGACCATATCCAGCTGTCCGGATTTATCGCCTTTATCAGCTGTTGGCTAGCTGTCGGACGCCAGACGCTCACCGGTCGACAATGCTGCCGATTATCTTCTTGCGTGTGCGACTACCTTTGCTCGTCCGTAGCAGGTCTCTCGCGAGTAGGTCTAGTGGGCTCGTCCAAGTAGTTGAGTCCATTGAGTCGGAGCCGGAGAGACCTTCGCACAAGCAAGGCGTGAGGCGTGCGCGGACCTTTATGAAACTCGCCGAGCTGGTCCAGTTACGCAACACCCCGCAATGTCGTGGCAAAAAAACGCCCAACCGAACGGCGATGGTCGACGGGATTCGACTTGGCGAAAGCAAAAAGGCAACTCCAGAACCCCACCCCCCCCGCCCCCCCCTCGGCCAGCAGCTTCTAAAGCCTTTGACAGAACATTCGTTCAGCATAACGGCCAGCAGTGTTCAGTGAGCCAACTCTCAATCACTCGGCGCTTTAACCCAAATGCTATACATGTTGCGCGCACACACAACACGTTCGGAGTACGAAACAGTACGACTGTATCGTGACGTGATCGCACTTCACATGGTCGTGCCCCACCTCTCAATGAGCTAATCAACCGATAATAAACGTTGTATCGTATCTAATCCTTCGCTTTTAAACACGACGATAGAGCGTTGCCTTCCAATCAGGTTGGAACTTGTCGAAAACGTAGAACCGTTTAGAGAAAAGAGTAACAAATGTTTACTTCACCAAAGCGGACAGCGTACAGATAACGACAGCTATACGAGTACAATATACCTTTATCTCTCTCTCGCGCTCTCTCTCTCTCTCTCTGTCTTTCGCATACTTTGCTTGCCCCCTAGGTTGGGCCGAACGGTCACGGCAGCAGAGGTCGCTAGGCGTTCGACGTAGCAGCAGGGAAGACGAAGAAGCTTTCGAAGTAGCAGCGACGACTTGTATAGGGTATTCTTAAGCTGACGGACGGGGGGCAACGCCGAATGTCCTCCGAAACAAATGAAACACTTGTCGATGACGGTGGAGCTGCCGCTGTCTGCTGGGAAACGTGCTCATGGAAAGGGTGCGACGAAAGAGAATGAACGAATCTTTCTTGCACGAAATTCCCACTTCTCATGCGCGTCTCTGCGTGTCGGTGCCATCTGACCAGCCAGCCAGTCAGGCCAGGTCCTGAACCAGCCAACCTGACGACGTTGGCGACGACGGCCGGAACCGGCGAACTTGCATGTGTGCCCTCGCGCCGGTCTCTCTACCTGCCTCTCTGTCAGCCACCTCGCTGACCTACCTGCACTGCTGGCTGCAAGACGTTCTCATTCAAAGCGGTGCTCGTGGTTTCTTTGGTGGCGTAGAAAGAGAAGAAACCGGAAACGAGGGGCGACCCTGTAGACGACAGCAGCAACAACAACAACAACAACCCGAATCAACAAGGCTTGGGATGTCTTCGTTCTTGTTGTTGTTGTTGTTCTTGTTCGCATTGTTGCTGTTGCTTCTGGGTGTTGTCGTTGGTATTGTTGCTGTTGCTGGCATTGTTGCTGCTACTGCTGCTTTTGTTGTTACTGTTGTTGCTGGCATTTTTGCCGCTACTGCTGCTTTTATTGTTGTTGTTGTTGCTGTTGTTGTTGTTGTTGTGTTCATCAACATTATCGTCGTCAGCAACCACTCGAGTTCTTCGAGCAAAGTACAACAAACACGAGCAAGCACAATACAACGAATCGACCATCATGTTCATGATGATGATGATGTTGCTAATTCCTAGGAAGACCATGCCAGCAACAAATGACGCTGGCGTACGGCATTTCGAAGGCGGCAGCAGCAACAGCCGCAAAAGCCGTAGCAGGCGTAATGGTCTAGGCTACAGCCGCCGTGTTAACCTGGTCGGATTGTCGGTCATAGGTTAACAGCCTCTTAACAGTTTGATACTTTAATACACGATGCCGCAGCAGTACAACAAAACAAAAAACAACAACAAGAACAACGGCATGATGATAATGGTGATGACGACGGTAGTTGATAGTGTTTGCAATAATGATGAACGGCAACGACAGTAACAACAACAACAACAACGACTTTCTTGGCAGCGCCTTGACGTCTACAGCGGAGATCGCATGGGGCCTGCCTGCGAAACGAGATGCAAACCATTTCAACTCGCATAACGATCGACCTAGTGGTCGATCGTTGCATCCATGTGGGTACATAGCTTTAATAAAAGCGTAAATCGCGCATCAACGACATTCGTGAACTACCGATAAGCAGAGAGAGGAAAAACTGTGCAGGTGTTAGTTCCAATTGCAAGACACTATAGCTGCTCTGCGCTTCCCTACATAGAATATTCTGCGCTACAAGTCCTATAGTAAATCTAAGAACACTGGGCATAAGTATACAGAAATGATGAGCGGGTTGCGTCATTCTGCAAAGAAGAAAAAAACACCCAATAATCTAAAATGTGCAAAGAAACCCGTATGCAGGTCACAATCGTCAAAACGCATTGAGGCTCCGAGATGGATGAATATGTCGCTATATGATACATGATCGACCTCGAGACAGGCGCGGATGTTTTTTACAGAATTTATAATTCACCGGCATGCACTTTTTTGTCAGAAACAGTATCTAATAGTTCAACCCAAGATAATAGATTTTTGTCAGAATGCGTCTCAGAATAAGTCTTGTAACGGATGCATGCATTTAACTGACGCTATTTAGACTCATTAGATACGCTAAAAGTAGAATCGGTAAAATTAAGGCGATATGCACAAGACATAAGACCACACTCAATAGACTGGCACATATGGTAAACACAAGCGTATGTCTCGGCTAGACAGGGCATACGCTACAAAACTGACAAGTCATATATATATATATATATATATATATATATATATGAGTAACGCGTGTGCAATTTTTATTATTATATTTTCTTATTTTAGGCACGCCATCTGCTCGCTAAAAACCGAAAGAATGTAAGTTTATGGCCTAGTAAGCTCGGTAGCGTTTGCGCCGTGTGTGTATGTGACTAAAAAGAGTTCGTCATAATTTCAAAGGAGATCAACAACAGCAATTCGATTCATACGCTCGTTTTTTTTTTGACAAACAAATGCTTGTGACTGTCTTGGACCATCATTCTCTTATTCGTTCCCGATATCGCAGTTCGATGTTTGGCGACAATACGTATATGAGCCCTCGTTGTTATGTGTGCATGTGTTTATACCTATCTGCCTCTTCATCACTTCGTCGATTGATCAGCCAGTCAGACTATTTATCTATCTATTAATCAAGCACCAATTTATCTCGGTACAAAGGAGGCGCCGCACAGCGCAACGCTCAGACGCAGTGTCAATGAGTAATCATCTTCAGTGAGAGCGGCCAAAACCCGCAGAAGCAGCAACAGCAGGTGAAAGTCAACACGGGCCACCAACGGTACCACAAGGTCAGAGACAACACGAGTCTGTCGCCAGACGAGGTCCATGACCACCAACAACGGCATTACCGGCAGCAGCAGCAGCAGCAACAACGGCGGCATCAGAAGGACATCGCCACACACACGATAGCGATAGGAACACCATGGCCTTAGAGGCCGTGCACAGACCGTCGGTCCGCTCTCGTTCATCTCGGGAAGTATTTGACTCGGTTTCTCCTTCCCCCTCTCTGCCCCTGGAGTGACGCGTCTTCCTTTCCTTCCCCCCCCCCTCTCTCTCTCTCTCTCTCTCTCTCTAGCGCACTCTCTGTGTGTGTATGTCTAGGGGACTAAGAGAAAGAACCCTCTCGCCTTCACTTCGCGCTATGAAGCCCTCTACGCTAACAAGTCAATGAGACACAGCGTCGTCGCCTGAACACGCAAGCGCACAGCAAGCAAGGCCGCCACGACGACAATGCAAGCAAAATACAACCACGCCACCAAGTCGATGTTTCAGACGGCACCGGGCACCCATATCGAGGCCAGGCAAATGCCTACACCAGAACACAGGGCACGTATCTCAGCGGCTGGCCCTCCGGTACTGCGCTTCCTCACGTTGGTATATCAACATTCTTCTTTTCCGCTTTATTTGTAGCACACAGTGTGTACCGCATACCACCGTCGTCGTCACTAAGAACATCATAACAGCGCCAGCATATAACTACTATCGGCACACCAATTAACATATAGCAAACGAACTGACTATGTATTAATAATCTATGGTTGTAGCACCGATGCCAACAACAGCGGCGTCTCTGTGAATACGTGTCGACGCTGCTGTAAGGTCATCCAATGTATTGGACATTAAACCGAGACGAAGAGGGGCAAAGAAATAAATTATGGAGTGAATAGTAGCAAAGTCTTTGGGTTGACCCACACAGAGGAGTCTTACCCTAGACTAGAGGCAGTTTAGGCGAGAAGATTCTATCCGACCGACTTGAGCTAGGGCCCGTTTCGGGGGGTAAGTTCCCCCAGCGCATATCAAGGTGAAGGAGCACCACCTCCCAACGGAACGGTACGTAGTACACTATGTAGACGAACGGACGGTCAAGGCGGCCGCCGAAAAGGTCTCCGCCCTTTTGAATGACCTGCGACAAATGAGTGAATGCATGGCCTATGTATCCGACCACAAAAGGCGAAGACGACACGCGACGACCAACAAAGAGCCCTCGCACCACTACCTCGTCACTATCAACCACCGCCGCTCGTTCAAAGTAACTCTGATCTGTGCAAGTCCCGTGAAGGAAGGCAAAAACTGAAGTAATCGACTCCCTTCGAGCCTGCGGGCCGCCGGCCGCGTTTGTTCACGGTCCAGCGACAAAAGCAGCCGCTCCCGACGGCTACCTGCCCCGTCATCCTGCCCTCAAATGAAGTTCAGCCTCCACAGCGAAGACGATGAAGATGACAACGACCTGGTTTTCTTAGCGCTCTTGATGGTGTCCCTCGTCCGCTGGTATCGCGCGCCAACACTACCTCACCACAGCCATCGCGTCACTGTCGATTCTGTGGGGCCCATCGCATCGACGCCCCTTTGCCCCAAATCTCCCCCACTCACTAGTCTAGCAAAAAACTCTTAGTAATCAAAAACAAACAAACAAATAAACCGAAAAAAAAACTAGAGGAACAGGAGAAAATACCTAGCCCGGCGACGCGACTTTTCCACGGCACCCAGGCACTCTCGCCGCCGATCTCGTCGCGGCGAGAAACGAGGTGCAGCTCGGAAACGAGCCCATAGAACGGCTGCGCGGAAACTGCGTGGCAGGAGACAGCCGCCGTAACAGCAGCAGCAGGCTGTCTGCAAGACAGACAGTGTTGGGCCGGCCGGTTCTGCACTCGGCCCGCGACCTACAAGCGGCCCTGGTGACACATCGCTACCGGAGGCATTCTCACACATACAACACACACCCATGCACGCAAGCTTACATACATACATGCATGCACGTATATATATATATATATATATATATATATAGATGCATACATACACACACACACACACATCCACATATGATGACATCGACGACAATAACGACAATGACAAACAAAAGCAGAGCCTGAGAGAGCGAGTACGGGTCGCGGCGGCCCTACGACGGGGCAAACATCGTCCGTTCGAATAGGAGAGGAAAGAGACGACAAAGGTCTCACTCGGCACGTACTCACGTGCATCATCATGCACAATGTCCCAACGGGATGCGGGATGCCCATCAATGTCTACGCGTTGCCTTGCTTGTAACCGACCTATTTATTTATCTATCCATCCAAGCATCTATCGACCAACCAACCAACCGACCGACCGACTGACCTGACCGCAAATAGGAGACGAGCGGACGATGTTAGTACAGCGACGATAACAACAACAAAAACAACAACAAAAACAACAACAAAACAACAACAACAATACTAATAATAACAATCGATAACAAGAGCAACACAAAATAACATAGATGGGAAGAACCAAAATGAGAGAACTAATAGCAATAAACGAAACGACAACAACAACGATATCAACAACAACAAGAACAGCATTAATAACAACAATCGATAACAAGATCAACACAAAATAACATAGATGGGAAGAACCAGAATGAGAGAACTAATACCAAGAAACGAAACAACAACAACAACAACAATAATAACAACAATCATCAACAAGAGCAACACAAAATACCATGGATGGGAAGAACAAGAATAAGAGAACTAATAGCAAGAAACGAAACAACAACAACAACGCATACTTCTCTAGGTCAACGCTCACTGGCGAAGTGTGTGTGGCTAGTCGGCGAAATGTCTCGGCGAGATCGAAACGAAACCGCTAGCTATGAGCCACAGCCAGCCTGGTTGAGGCTCAAACAGCTGAGCTACTTAGCATCGACCGACCCGAATCGAGGCGACAATGATGACATTAGCAGCAACAGACGTAATAGAGTAGTGGTACGACTCGCGGTTCCGGCGTATGTAAGTGACAGTGGTCGGGGTGCCCGATTGGTCTCGGCGGATAGGACCTTTCACTTGTGCGTGAGCTCAGAGGAGATGATGGTAGGACCGGGAGGAGAGGTAGATAAGGGGAGACAATTGAGAGTTTGGGTGGTAGGTGAAGGGAGGGGGAGGGAGGGATAGAGAGAGAAAGTCGCTAAGTCGGTTGAAAAAGGCATCTCGAGTTGTCGATAATTTTTGATTTGCCTTTAACCTTGCTAATTGTCCTGCCTGCGTGCCTGCCGCAAGCAATGAAATAACTCAGAGCGACAGCAACCACCGCGACGGATCTGGTAGTAGATGCTAGCCGTAGTCTGTCTAGTAAACCACTAGATGATGCCTAGCAAAATGCTGCTGTTGTTGTTTTTATTATTTCTGACTCAGCTATTTAGCGAACAGTGAGCCGTGGCGACGGCCAAACACACAGTGGTAATAAAAAACACATTGAAATACCAGCAAGTATCACCTCAAATAAGCTTATAAGGTAATATATATATATATATATATATATATATTGAGAGTCATATTTAAAAGTGTAATGAGTAGAAACGCCGTACGTAATTTGCAACAACGACAAACATGAAAAGTAAATTAAACAAAGGAGCGCCGTCATCTCACAAAATCTAGAAGCTGCGCGGGACACATATCCATATTGCCTGCAGCTGGCTATGCAAGCTGTTCAGTCTGTGTCAGGCAAAGCCAATGTAACACCCATTCTCTTATTACAAGGCAATCTTGCCATGTATTTTTACTTAGCAATAATAAACTGCTAATATCATCTCGCTGCGAGACAATTTTTTGCCTATATATATATATATATATATATATATATATATATATATATATATATATATATATATGAGTGCTAAAGATACAAGAATATTGTTATAAACGACGACTGAGTATCGTAGTTATAGTAACTATGCGCCAAGCAAAATATTTACACGAATTAAATTTTTCGGAGCAATAGACGCATGCTTAACTGTGAGTATTTTGAACAGTTTATATACGAAGTTCCATTGAGCACCCGTCCACGGAGCAAATTTATTTTACATAGGCGTTCTGTTTGGTATTGGAGAGGGCTTTCGGTGTTAGCAGAATGGTTGTTTTTTCCTTTCCCCTCTCTTCTTCTTCTTCTTCTTTCTTCTTATCTTCCTCCACCAAAACCCATTATCTTGCAAACGTTCACAACATCATCATCATCATCGTCACCATGCAGGCGAATAGAAGAAACATAAGCAATCGAAAAGCAAAAAATGAGCTAGAGTCTGCCCGTCGACATGTATTTCAACATAGTAGTGAGTTGCCCCAGAGCCATGTAACAGAGCGGTTGGCTCTCATGTCGCCTCGACTTAACGTCATCACCATTACCTTCAGGCAAACGAGCCATATCGCACTCTAACGGCGAGCAGGTCAGCAGAATCACCGTCAGAAGCAGCAGCAGCAGCAGCCACCGCCTCATTGACTCCTCGTATGCCCTATCTGTGACCCCCCCCCCATCCCTCCCTCCTGCGACATCTCGTGATGTCTCTCTTGTAATGAGCGCTCGATACATAGAGATGAGAGACCTGTGTAGAGAGAGATCGTAGCCACCGTCGGCCCGATGACCCGGAGCACGGGCGAGACATCCAGGGGGTGTGGATGAGACATCCACAGGGGGTGTGGACGAGACTGGAGAGCAAGGAACCCCCCTCCCGGAAGTCACCCACCCTCCTCCTCCTGGCATCACGAGACGATGCGATCTAGGTCTAGCCGCATCTGGCTGCTCTCGGGCCGTTGCCAACCATCATCATTATTAACCACACGATAGCCTTTATCAACTAGGCTGACGGCGTTTACGTGATATAAATACACGCGGTGTGTTATCGATGCCGACGCTGCTTCCGCCGTCGCCGCGATGACTACGGCAGCCGGCCACATTCGCTGGCTACCCCAGGGCTTCTTCGTCGGTCACTCGATTTGGCTAATACCGATTTCACGCCATGGTCCCTTCGTAGGTGGTGGTGTTCTGGTCAGTTCCTCATTCGTGCCTATGTAGTGACCGTCCGTCAACGGTAACCAGGTATTACCAATCGTGGCGGCGTGTTTTTATTTATAGTCTATTCTATTCTAGTGCGCTAGTCATGGTTGTCATCTACCGGGATGTCGCCGGTTCGATCCCTGTTGTTGGTCGAATTTTCTTTGAGCGATGCTCATTGAGAATAGATGATAAACCAAACCGCTGAGAGTCAGCGGCCATGCTGCCATAAGGACTGTTAAGGAAACCCTACTTATCTTAACATGTACGGCCCTCGGTGCATTGAAGATATACCTCAGATTAAGCACCAAGCCTGTAGGGGACGGGGGATAGTCTAGAACTAAAAACAACCTCCTTAAAAGATGTTTTTAATTATAGGTTTTACCAGTCGGTTCGCTCAACACATTCAATATCATTCAATACAATATAGCTCTACCCTGACTCTAGTCCGCTCGTTTTCTCATCCTGCTCCTCCTTCCACCGTGGACTGACTTGAGCGGCACGAAAGTAACCGTAAACACATGTGCTATAATGCTAATTGATTAGCAACGGCCGACGATTAAATCATCTGTATAGTCAAAACAGACCTTAACAGACCTACTAACTGACTCAAAACGTCACCTGCAGTTTCACTTCCTTTAATCTGCAGCTATCGAGCGGTGCTATTTTTCAGCTAGCCAACTTTTCCGTCAGCTTCTGAAACAACCATACAAAAACCACCCACCAAAAACTCCTATAGTTTTTGTGGCACGCGCTGCTGCTGTGGTAGCTGCCTAAGCGACCATAACAGACGAAGCGCGGCCGAAACGGTAGAGACGCGACAAGGATCATTATGTAAACTCTCTTAGCAACTTTAGTCATCATGACATCAACAACATCAACAACAACGACGACAACGCGGTCTGCTTTTGTTCCAGCTTGGTTAGGAAATGTTTTGTCGTCGTCGTCGTCCTTTTCCGCCCATATATCTCCCTCTCATCGCACGCCTCCGAAAGACTCCTGTCCTCTTTTGGGGCCCGGTAGCCCAAACAACGTCTGCTCACACGTCTGCTCCCAACTTCGTCTCACAACTAATCACAAAGTGCCATACTTTCCAAACGCAATCATCATTTACTTGCATTGTCGCGAATCCTTTTTTTCTGCCTTCACAGTATACACACTCACACACACGCACAATCACAGATGTAAATATTTATGTTGTTTACGTGGGAAGCCCAACAAAAATAAGAATGTGGGTATAGCAAAAACTATATACAAAAGCTTTGTCTAGGAATTGGAAAGCCGTAGCTTCAGGCGTTGGATTCGCCACTCCCCTTAGATCGGTTTGACGTCCTAGGTAATGCGACAGCGGGAATAGATTATTATTGACCATGACTCAAAGGAGGGCACAGATACACAAGGATTTGTTGCAGCCTTTCTGCTTACACATTGGTTATTCACATATATTTGCAAATGTTTTTCCGTATATATATATATATATATATATAATACACACAAGGCACAAGGCCAAATAATCTATGAGATAGCAAATAACGCCCTAGGTCACAGAAGGACCAAATAGGCTATATTTAACTAGATCCAGAGGACCCCGCCTTGGATAAATACGTGCAAATATAGTAGAAAGAGTAAATTTGGACTCGACGGAGAAGCCGTACTAAAAATAGTAAATGCAGCTCAAAATAGGTGTCAATAGTAATACGTAAGTAGAAAAAGGTAGTAGTATAAAACACTAAATTGGACACATAAAATTATACAATATGAATAAGTTTATTGTTATTACTATTATTATTAGGAAAATTATAGAAATTATGACAAAGAAATATGAATATTATACAAATGAATAAACCCAGCAGCAGGTTTAAAAAACATTCAATTCAATTCGTATTCAAATACGGCGTAGTAAAACGAATATAGTAGTAATCCGTGTGCTGACGAAGAGTAAATGATACACACGTATTCGCTGGAAACAGAGGCAAAAACAGCTGTAATTAAAAAAAAAACGTCTTTTGCCGAGGACTAAATCATGACGTCGTTAGTTACTATGCACATAATATATATATTTTTCTCTCTCTCTCTCTATATATATATATAATATTATATATAAATTTATCTATGCACAAAGAACGCTTTTAATCAGTCTGTCCCCTCCTCTTCTCCCCGACCCCCCCCCCGACCTGCACGGAGAGAAACTGTTCAGCCATAATCGCCTTGTCCACCTGCCTACAAGATACAGAATCAAAACTGGCAAATATTTCCCGATGATGCCGTCAGCTTACTCGATCGAAAGACTCGAACCACAAACCCGACGAACCCTTAGCGGTACTTCAACGCAACGCGATGCTGTTTCCCCACAAGTGTTTAGCAACGCCGTCCTACATAGCTACATATGAACAATACTCGTAGAAGTTGCAGTACTAGAAGAAGAAGAAGTGGTAGTAATCGTGGTACTACTACTACTATTACTGCGACCATACTAATGCAAGAGACGCGGCCGTGGGCATCCACAGCCAGCTCAAAAATGAACAGTTTCGAGATTGATAGGCGCATTCCTCAACGGTGATGACGATGGTGGCGGCGGGCGTGTGCGATCGCGTGAAGCACAATGTCGACGTCCCGAACAGAGCAGTTAGTTCACTGTCACTCATCGGAGTGGTTCGGGATTAAATTTCGAGCCCGGACGACTTTCGGAACGAAATAGCAGATATTCGCGCGATAGCCGTAGACGAACACGCGCCACACATCTGTTTGACTATGTGTGGCGTGGAGATAGACAACAGTATCTAATTGTCTGTCTGTTTGTCTCTTTTGATTGTCTCTTATATACAACTGTGATGGCAACGAGAGAGACAAAGAGCCACCTGCACACATATCTTGCGTGTAGTCTGCCGCACAAATCCTCGGCCTCGGAACGAGCCACGAGGTAAGCTCGTACAGTTCGTCGGCTTTGATTGTTCGTTGTTGTCAAGGACTGTTGGGGAAACCCTAGATATCTTAACATAGCCGGCGGTGGCCCTCGGTGCATTGAAGTTATACCAGGTACAGTGAATATCCAAGCCCGTAGGGGACGGAGGAAGCTCTAAAGTTTAGAGTTAAAAACAACCTCCTTAAAAAATGTCCAATTCTGGGTGAGTAGCGTGAGTGTGATCATGATTATTACGCCGACTGTCTGACCGCCCAAATAGCATTGATGGACGATGTCGAAAAGTTATACGATATTCTCTGCTATCTCATTTGTTGTCGTTCTCCCCAACAGGCGGCTCGGACGGCAGATTACAGCAATGCAACCAGCCGTATCACACACACACACAGTTGAGGCTCTCCTTTCAAATCACTGACCGCCGTGATGATATATTCGAATTATTTCCAAAGGCATTTATTCAATAGCGCTGATCGCTAGCGTCGTCTTAATCACCAACTCTGACAACACAACAACAACGACGACATCAGCAGCAGCAGCAGTCCCAACTATGCAGCGCTATATACGAGTATTTATATCAGTTTACTATAAGGTTAACCCACCCGTGACTACAAATACGAACGCTAGCCTATTCCGAGTTAAACTAAAATCATCTTTTAGTTTAGCTTTCGTAACAACGGGCAATCAGCAACGTATAGACAGACGCACAGAACGCGCTGCAAACATTACCTGCCTTAAGGATCGTGTTGTCGAATAGGCTAAAGTTCATGCGCGAAGTGAGCAAGGAAGTCGGACCAGGTCCGGCGAGCACTCTTACCGCTGGCAATTTGAACGATGCTCCAACCCCCGCGAATATCGCGCCATTATGGATGGAAACCTCACAGCGGAGGCATATCGAGAGCGCTTAGGAGAAGGAGAAGCTTACCTGCTTACCCGCCGCGTCAACATGAGGCCAACTCAAACTCGGCGGCGACTCGCTGATGCGATTCGTGTTGTGTTTGTGTTAAGTGTTGAGACCAGCGTGGCGTCCAGCCGGTGTGACAGCCCAGTTCAGGCTCAGTGTCGCCAGGCCAGACGGCTTTAAACTTCGACTCGAGAAAAAGTTAGACGCAATTCGACACAAGGCGGCAAACTTTCGGAGCTTGTTTGCCGTCGTGGGTTGACTGACTGACGGCGCGTAAACATCAGAGCTAAACAGAGCGACCAGCGCCACCCACATGAATGTTGCTAAGCTTCTGTTTGTTTCTCAGTCTTCAGCCTCGAAGGCAAAAAGGTCCCTGGTCCTCCAACGAGGACCACGACGACGACGACGACAACGAAACCCACACTCTAACGGCAAGCACCAACCAATCTCCAGCAACGCTGCTGCTGCTGCTGCCGCCGCTGCTGCTACAGCTCTACGAGACTCAGCCGACTCGACAAACAGGGCCAACCTGAAGCTAGTTAGTTGTTGGATCGATTCGTTTCGGAGAAATCAACACGAGTCCACCACAGTGCAACCGCTCGAACATAGACGTAGTGTGCCGTGGTGCTGAAGAAATGTTGAAACGGCGAATATAAGCTATGGTAAAAGGCACAGTTAGACATAGTCTGCCTATGGTGGCCGCTCTGTGTGTGCCTCGTTAAAATGTTGTAAATATTTCAGCGAGGAATGCATCTCACTCCAACCAAATTTCTTAAACTTTGCAGTTTCAAGCTATAATATAAAAACAAAATCTAGCTATTATAGCTTTGGTTTAAAGCTATAATGCAAAAAAAGCTTAGTATTATTATTATTAGTATGTTCTTGCAATGTGCGTACCTGTGCCCTTCCTTAGTATTAAAAAGGTTTATCAACAATAATGTTCTACACCCTGTCATGCTGTATCTCGTATCTTTGCTTAGTCAGAGTAACCATACAGAGAAGGCAAAGCCGCGTATCAATACACTAATTGAGAATCAACCATCACATGAACGTGGTGGTGGTGGTGGTGGTGGTGAACGCATTTGGTTCTCTTTACGACTGCGATGACCGGCCTCACTAGCATGAGCATCTAGCCGTTTCGTTGGTTAGGTAGGTTGTCGTCGTCGCCGTCGTCGTAAAACCTCGGCTGATGGTTCCGAATGGTGATTCCTCTGTTCAACCTGCAGCCCCGTCTCCGTCCGTTTACCGCGTCCGGAATTGTGCTGCGCGGCCTCGGAGCTTCGGTCCGAGTCGAAACTGGAAACTACTCACTCGCTACTGCTGAACGTCTCGAACGGCCAGAGAGACAGACAGGCAGGCAAACATACAAGTCGCTCGGGGAGCTCGGAAAGCCCCCATCGCTAATTCCACGCACGCAGGAGCGCACTTCTTCAACCAGCCCAAGCGCACTTCTTCAACCCAGCCAGCCAGCAGTAGTAGAAGTAGTAGTGGTATTAGTTTATGAGACTTCACTTAGGCTGCACACGGCGACGCCGAAGCCTCCGGCCTCCTTGAAGTTCCCCCCCCCGCCCCCGCCCCTTCTTTTCAATGGCCGGCCACGCACCCCCAACTCACGGTAGTCACCGCTCGACAAACATCGCTCTCTCGGGTTGCTGCCTAAGCGCTCCTGCTGTGGAGCTGCAAGCTGTACCCTGAGGAGAAGCCTGTTCGCTTCTGGACGCAATTCTAGAAGCACCCGCATACATATATATATATATATATATAGAGAGAGAGAGAGAGAACGGGTGAAACGAGAACGCGAAACAACGGGAATCGTACTAGGGCGATAATCTTTGAATTTTTGCCCTGGTCGTTCGAACAACTACTGACGTCTATGGACTGTCGTAACCTTTGAAGGGCTCGAGCCTATAGAACGCCGAGTTCCTGCAGTTGTATGTAGTTTGTTCTGAAGGGCTAACCAGCGGCCTTCGCTGTGCGCAGAGGCGCTGCTGATTCCTATGCTATGCCCCTTGGGCGTACCTAGCCATTCTCCTACCGCACTTGGTAGCACTCTCCTTCTCTCCTCCTTCTTTCCTCACTATATATATAGCCCTTTTGGATATTTCATACGACGGCAACGTGAGGCGGACATACGGGACGCGCGCGGAGTGGAAAGTGTATACATATGCCCGTATGCCCGCCTCACGTTTTAGTCGTATGACGGAATATCCAGAATGGCCAAATGCAGCAGCAACAGCAGCAGAAGAAAAACCAGCAGCAGCAGAGGCGGCAACGGTGCCTCGAGCCGTACCGCGGACTTCCAAGCGGTCCACCGTCATTCTAGCCACCGAGTGTATGGGTCGCCGGTTACTGCTGCTGCTGCTGCTGTTGCTACAACTTCAACTACTACTACTACTACTACTACGACTACAACGCTAGCGCTAATGGCAAAGTCCACGCTAACCACCGCCCACATACAAGTCTGCCCCAGGTTGCGGTCGGTCGGTTGTCCGTCGCCCCAGACCCCCCAGGCCGTCTGCCGCCGAAAGGAGAAAACTGACTTACTCCTCTTTCCTCTTCTCCAGTGGCCTCAACGGACGGCTGGGCTTTCTGGCAGGCAGGCAGGCAGGCATGCATCATCGTCGTCGTCGTCGTCGTCGTCCTTGTCCCATTCTCTCGCATCTCTGTCCCAGCAGAAACCGTAACAGCAGCAGCAGATGACGTCTTTCACGCCACGAACCTCCACCCGGTCTCGTCGCTCACTGCCCCCTGTGACTGGTGGGTCCGTCAGTCGGCCGGTCTGCCCATTATTCCTCCCCATCTATTCCCACCGACCCAGCCGTTTACCCACCGCCGTCACCACCGTTCAAGGACACGTGTCTTGACCAAATCCACTCTATATATATATATATATATATATACAAATACTCAACTTTAAACATCGCCGCCAGTGTCACGGTCCGTGGATCGCCCCGGCACACTTACTCTGCCCCAGCGCTCAACTCACGGCCTGCGTTCACGGGACGTGATCTATCTCGGGGTCACTATTACACTAGGTACCTACCTGCTTGCCCTCTGTAGTGGAATACACGTGTACCTACTTACTCTTTTGCTATTACCACTGTTACTACGCTATGATACGATTCGACTGCGGGGTCGTCGGATTGTCGTTGTCTGCTGCTTCTCGTCTACCAGCTTTATGCTTCGTACTGCCGTTCATTTACGTAATATCGGTCGGCAGTTGATGATGTTCGGCCAGGCTGAAGCTAACACGTATTAGCCCCAAAATGCAACTCTCGGAGTACAAGTTGGTATACATTATTGTTATTACATTATCACTAGACCAGACCAGTGTTTGTGGTTTGGCCTGTCGCGACGATAAACTGCCTTATCGTTCCGGGTTTCGGGTAGCCCCCGTTTAGGTCTTTGACCGTCTGGCGCGAGTTGCAGCTACTGCTAGGAGCCTATTGTTTTGCGCCTCATGTTAACAATGGGTTGTCGCTAGGACGTCATTGTCGTCAGCGTCGTCGTCGTCGTTGTCTGCCAGCGAATGGAGCCGCAGAGCTGTCTCCGGCTCTCCTCATCATATCTCATCGTAGTAGACTAACAACTAACCAAACTCCCAAAGCAAGTCAAAGCGAAAAGCTGTATAAAACACGTCGACGCTATTGTTGCCGTTACTAAAGGAATGGGGGGTAACTACTATATCGCTCCTTGAGACGCAGAAATGACTCGGCGGCAAAACTCTGTAATGGTCAGTGAGTGTCGTGCGAGGCGACCGGAGGTGCCCGATATGGCCCGCCCTCGAGATAAGGGATTTACTACTGATTACGTGGTCTTCGCAAAGTACCTGCACAAGCACCGACATCTAGCGGCTTCCGGCTATGACGAAACACGAAGAGACTGCGCCGACGTAGCCAATTCTCTCCACCTCGCACTCCCCAAGCAGAATCCCAGAATTCGTTCCCTACCTCTATTTATCGTCTTCATTGTCGATAGAGGCGGGCAATTCCAGATACTCAGATCATATGCAAATGGAAACGCTAATCATTAGCCACCCACGTAGCGCTGCCAAGTAGATTTCCACTCGGCCATGAACAAATTCGAGTTCACCGCAGTGGAAGCAGAATATTGGCGGCATACCGTTTTGCTGCGTTAAAAAGATTCGGCGCAAACCGCTTGCTTTACAAAGGCACACCCATGTGCGCTTCCTTGTGCTTCTTAGTCACGCTCGGATGAGACATTTCTGTCCTTACATGAAGTATTTTACTGCTAAATTAATTATAACCTCTGCAAAATCGCACGCGAGTACGACGCACGACATGTCTCTTAGTGTTTGCTTTGTTCATGGGAGTGTCTCTTAAAATGCAAGCAATAATTAAAAGTAAATATTGTAGTACTGGCGGTAACTGGAGCGGCTAGCGCACCGTTCTAAACAAGGCGTTGCCATAGAAACATCAACCAACAACAGACCGGCTGTTCCACGGGGCCCATCCCGGGCCTCAGCAGTTGCCCCCTTGTAAGATCTGGTTGCACATTATTCTGCTGCGTACTGTGCACTGTGTGCTAACTAGAACGCGCGATAACTATATATGGGAACCTTTCGACGCTATCGTGCCGCGGGCCTATTTTCGCCTATAACAAGTTTTTACTAATGTGGTGTATTATCACGGCGCGAAAAGGTCGCCTATCTGTTAACGGTGTAATGTTGTTGTTGTTGTTTTGTTGGTGGTGGTAATGTTATTGTTGTTGTTATTGGTGCTGTTGTTGTTGCTGCGGCTTTTCTCCTGTTGCTGCTGCTATTGTTGTTGTTGTGATTATTATCGTTGCTTGTTACATCGTATCTCCGCCTTGTGCAGGTAGAATTGCAGTACCGTTTGATCTTATGAAGGCTGTTCTTGTGCAATGCACTGCAGTGTTGCAATTCCGACGCACCGCCGATGCTGACCTTAGAAGCACCTCGGTGGGCACAGCGGAGCAGGAGAAGGGTGGACTAAACCGGCTTAATAGCCCGCCGGTCATAATCTGCCTTCTTGGACACGTATTGCTATCTTCCCTTCACTCGTTCTCTCTCTCTCTCTCTGATACACTTAGCATCATGCGGTCGAGGAAAAACTATCGTTGGTCCGGGCTTCGGCCAAGTTCCGTGCTCCGTCACCGGAAGCTTGAAGCTTCTCCCAGAAACGGTTAAAGGTACGCTTGAAGATGTAGACACCGGCTCCGCACCTGCGAGTAGCGCGGAATCCGAACACATAGCCAACAGAAACACAGAGAGAAAGAGAGACGTTGCCAACCACAAGGCAAGCCAGAGCGAAAAACACGTTGATAAAACCAAGTTCAAGAACAAAGGCAGCATCGAAAGTAAGACGCAAGTATGAACAAAGAAAAAACGGAGACCGACTAACGAGGTCGATTAAAAAGATGGTCGTAACCGCAACTAGCGTGACAGCAACAGGCACAACATAAATTTTCCAGCTTTGGCACGCAAGAGCGTCGTCGGGAGTTGGTCTAGGGGAGCACCTTGGCCAGGTTAGCCACCTAGTATACTCGAAGAAAAAAGAGTAAGAAGAAGAAAAATAACAAGAAGGTCGTCGTTCATGATAGTCACATACATAACGAGACGAAAAGAGACATTGAAAACGAAGTGAGAAAGAGGAGGGAAGTGAGCACGCCCCATTTATAATAGCAGGAGGGAATAGAAGACTCTAGCAAATCGAAGAAGGAAGGGCGAACTTGAGAGAGGGAGAAATATCAAAGCCAGCAGCAACAGGAGCAACTTTCAGCTCTGGAGTTGCCTTCGTCTCTCTAGTTTTCCTACCAACGGCTTCCAGCACGCTCAGTGCGATCTGAACTGGCTGGACGGGTCGGGTCGATCAGAGAGAGCGACTTCACCATCAGTTGTGGACCTGCTGCCACTGCTTTTGTTGCTGTTTGCTACTGGGAGGAGGGGAATGTCGCTCTCGCCTTGTTATGTCTTCGAGTCTCTATCTGTCTGCCTGCTTACCTACCTACCTGTTTGTGGTGCGGGTGGCGGTCAAGTTGGTGGAGGTGGAGCTAATGGTCGCGGGGGGGGGGGGGGAGTTTTGGAGTTTGCTTATCAGTGAGCAGACCTTTGCTGCTTGCTCTCTGACGATGCCCAAACGACCACAGCGTCTCGAACAGCAACGGACAAGGAAGGGGGGGGGAAGCGAATAGATAACACAACGAGAAGGTAAAAAGATACGTACGAAAGTGTACAGAGAGAGAGAGAGAGAAAGAAAGGAAGAGCGGGAAGAAGGGAGAGAGGGAAAGAAAGCGACCGAGAGATAACAAGCGTATGAGGAAAAGACAGAGAGACAGGCCTGTGGCTTCTGCGTTAGACCAAGCAGCAGACCGAAGAACAACGACGACGACGACGATGACTATATGGACGATACATCCACAAGCGGAGGAAGTTGGCCCCATCCCCAGTGGCCACCCTGCTACCAACCGAAATAGCGGCCATGTATATATTAACTTTTTATGTTCGACAGTGCCCCCCATGTCAGTCGGCATGGCGGCGGCGGCGGTGATAGCGATAAAAAATGATGATGGCGCCGAAGATGATGATGGAGGTACTTTTGGTCGTGGGGGGGTTGCTGATGCTGCTGAGCAGGATTCCAATGACGGTGATGATGATGGTGATGATGACAGCGTCGGCAGCAGGAACGTTCTTGTTGCAGCTGCTGCTGCTGCTACTACCACCGCTCATCTGATCACCGCGACTGGCGCTCTTGCTAATTGTGTGAAAGCAATTTTAGTGTAGCCCAACCCCCTGCATCAACCCCCGGCGATGGCAGATCTCTGGACGACCAATGGCTGCTAAATCTTTCCTACTCTGCTCTCGAACCGGACAGAGCGTCCAGTAGCACTACAATACTACTTCGATGAGTGGCCACGCTGAAGATGATTACGATTATGATGGTGGTGGAGAAGCTGATGATGAATATTGTTGTTGTTGTTGTTGTTGTGGTGGTGGTGGTGGTGGTGATGGATGGGCCATTATGGTAAGGTCGATGAAAATTACGATGACCCAAGTGACGTCACAGGTACATATAAAAGTTAGAAGGGGGATGAACCATCTGCGGCACAATCACATCACGATCCAACAAGCCAGAGCGAGACATCCGAATACAGACGTGCAACGATTAGTCGCGTAGACACTGCGTCACCGCTCCGCACGTGCAATGCCCTGATTGCGGCTCCTCACCGCATGCTCATCCTAGTTGCGGCTTCATCCCCAGAGGTAACTTTCGTCCTCGTTGTTGTTGTTGTTGTTGTTGCTGCCTGTGTTGTTGTTGCCATTGCGGTTGTTGTTTTTGTTGTCGTCGTCTCGTCGCGACCGCAGCGAAAGCGGTGTCGATGCCGGCGACGGAGAATGATTAAATCATAACGCTCTGATGCCCGTAAAATAGTTTCCAGTCTCTTAAACAACAGTCTCGGCTATCTGCGTCCAAAGCCATCCGACGTGTGTTATTCATCGACTGCGAGCGATACAGTGAAGAAGAGCGCAGCGGGTGTGATTTAATCAGGACAACGATTTTTGGAGTGAATCGATGTTGCCAACATCGTCAACACAATCGATGTTGCCAATGTTGTTTGATAGCACAATGTCAGCCGTATGACGACGCCTCGTACGTACGGCTGGCACAGTGGCACCGCAAAACATCTTAATCGTGGCGCTCGCATTTTTTCTTCAATTGGTGTTGACCAAAATACTCCACATTAACCCACGGCGTGTGTGAGCCAAACAAACGCAACGCGTGCACAAATCAGTCGGTCGGTCGACAACAGTCTAAATTGGATAACCGAGTTCACTAAAGACGTAAACGAAAGCAACAGCCACAACAAAACAACGAAAGCAGCAGCAGCAACAACAACAACAAGAACAACGAAAGCAACAACAACAACAACAACAACAACAACAACAACAACAACGAAAGCAACAATAACAACGAGAAGGACACATGTCGACATGTTGGCCCCGAGAAAGTAAAGTCCAAGCTGAACAGAGCGGACAGATAGATAGCGCTGTCGTTCGTGTGTTCTTCTTGCGTTTAGCCTTTTCGTCGACTCGTTTTCCCGAACACGCTCTCAATCTTATTGCCTCCATTTAAATCTAAGGCTGCTCTAATTTGCTCATCTCGGCCGTCATCGTCATCACTGCTCCTCCGTATCTGGCTGCACCCCCGACCCGCTGCAAGGCTCCTCACATACGGGTAAACGGTGAAACGCCGACTAAGCTCAATCAGTATGTAGCCAGTAACAGTCAATAACAGGATGACCAAATCTACTCTATGTGTCTACGTAGCCAAATACAGATTAGCGCACGTATACGTATAAACAGAGTTTGAGAGCGTAGACGCCATGGTCCGCTGCCGCCGCCGCCGCTGCACGACTGCCTAACGACGGTCGATGTTTGAAGTTGCCGCGTGTTGGTTGAGTGCGGAGACTGTTGTTTTCTATTCTGTTCAGTTCGGTAGACCTGATTCGAGCGACGTGGTCACGCCCGCGCACATTTGAATCGTCCAATGGCTTAGTCACAATGGTCAGCTAAATGAGATCGTAACGCAAAAATAACTATTACTACTACTACTACACTACAACGACAGCAAGTACCTACATCTTAAACGTATACCCTGCTACAGCTAATGATGGACACACACACATGATATATATATATATATACTTATATATATATATATATATATATATATATATATATATATATATATATATATAATATATATATATGTATTTGTTTGTGTGTGAATGTGTGTATAGGCGATTATTGACTAAGGTAACAGCTGGGTCATTAGTATTATCATCCATAATACTTGCACAAACGACATCCAATGCCCGACCAACCAATATGTCAAACAACTCGCGGGCAAAATAGCACCCTGAATCATTTTCGACGCCCATCGACTGGGATAAATCATCCGCTCTTTTTGTCTCTTCGACAGAATGTCCAATTTTAATATACGTTATTATAGGGCGTTACGCTTCATCAATCCATAAAATAAATCATAATAGCAATACATAATAATAATAATAATAATAATAATAATAATAATAATACCGCCAAAAAATAAGAGGAGACAACAGTAATAATAATAATAATACAAGAAAAAAGCACAACAAAAACAACAGCAACAATGACCATCATAGAGCAAACAGTAGAACTCGTGTGAGCCAGTGTGATAGCTAACTTAGAGCCGCCTTGACAACTCATTGTTGGTTGGCTGAATGGACGTTGTCGACGCCGGTCGGCTGGTCGATTGGTGCTGCGGCAACCCACCTACCTATGTTTGCAAACCCGCACTCATTTGCGCGAGTCAAGCGTCACCTGGACAATCAATGGACGCCAGATGCCTACCTAGATGGACAAATACATACATCGTATGTATATGTGTTTATGATGTTTGATGGGCGAAGAGAACTCGACGTATGTAGGACACCCACCACCGCTAGATGCCTATCCCTGGCATGTATATAGGCATAGCCATGCCCCACTGTATTTCGTAGTACATGTAAGCAGGTCTGTTATTACGCTCTATTCGTCTATTCGAATTCGCATCCCCCCTCTGTCAACCGTCTCTCCGTCGCACCGTCGGACATACCCTTCGAATCATCAGCATCGTCGTCATCATCATCATCATATTAGCGCTTGGTCTAACAACATTTTACCACGAAATCCCACCGCACATCCTTCTTCACCTATCTTCCTCTTCTTCCTGTTCCGCTACTACAACAGCTCTTAAAGCTAATTCTACTCACTCACATTTTTATGTGAGCTTACTTTACTACGAGCAGCGGCTACGAACATATTATTCACAACAGTTAGAGCAGGAATAATGAAGGCGTTGTTACTATTCTGCAACGCTTCTGCAACCAGGCACGTCCGAGAGGAAGATGTTCGACACGGGAAGTCTGCGCTCGCCACTCTCGCAATACCAACCACGGAGGGTAAAGGCTTCTTGCCATAAATATATATACTTTCAGGGCTGACCCTCAGCCAAGATTTAGCGTCCACGGGACTGCTTTTCGCATTGCTCATCATAGACGGACCCCATAAATACAAAAGTGCAACGGTGGGGCTTAAACCCGCGCACCTATGTGTATCTCCTCCGAACGGCTTCTTGCCATGGAAACATCTAAGTGCTAAACATATTCGCCGCGGTGCAGCAAGAAATAAAAAAGTTTGTTATTTTATATTATAACGTCAATCTAACATTTTCTTGATGTTGTTGTATTTGAAAAGTATGTTGCAAGTAGTTTTTTTTGATCTAGTAAAAATGCGTGTTCTTCCCAGTTTTCTTGATTAATGTATGTATGTATGTATATATATATATATATATATATATACCTGCATTGTTTCTAGGCTGAAATTCAATAAATGTCGGTAGATTTCTGCAAGTTGTTCATAAATGACTTTACGTCCTCAACATTGTTGTTGTTGTTATTGCCATTGTGGTTGTCGTTGTTTCTATTGTCGTCAATGCTGTTGTTGTTGTTAATAATATTGCTATTGTGGTTGTAGTTGTTTCTATTGTTGCCAATTCTGTTGTTGTCATTGGTTGTCGTTGTTGCTATTGTTATCAATGTAGTAGTAGTAGTAGTAGTAGTAGTAGTTAATGTTGTTGCTGTTGTTGTTGTAGCAGGAGCCGAGTCCACACACATCGCGGCCACTCAAACACATTAACGAGGACATCTTCTGTGGACAGAGCGCGACAGCCACTCCACTCAGCATGACTGTTGTTGCTACTGCTGCTTCTCCTGCTGACGGTAACGATTATGGACACGCCGGCAAATAGATATCTCTCTTTCTCCCTGTCTGTCTGTCTGGCTGTTGTCTGTCGCTATATATCTGGCAGTCTGCTGCGAAGCGAGGTCGTAAATGACTGTTGGATGATATAATCAGCGTTGTCTTTCATATAAGCTCGTCGTTGCCTGTCAACAACATCAACAATATGCAACGGTAATAACAGCAGCAAAAAATTGCATCTACAACAACAACGTCATCACTACTAAACAACGGCAAGTGGAACACATCAACAACAATGTGAACGGCAACATCAACAACAATGTGAACAACAACATTAACAAATGTATGAACAATAACATCAACATCAATATGAACAACAACATCAACAACAATATGAAGAACAGCATCAACAACAATATGAACAACAACATCAACAACAATATGAACAACAACATCAACAACAATACGAACAACAACATCAACAACAATACGAACAACAACATCAACAACAACATTAACAAGAAAATGTTCAACACCAACAGCAATACGAACAACAACGTCAACAACAATATAAACAGCAACATCAACAACGATACGAACAGCAACATCAACAGCAATATCAACAACAACATGAACAATCACATCATCAACAACATCGCCAACAACAACCTCACCACCACCACCACCGCAACAACAACGATTATCATTGGCGTTGTGGTTGGCCCCAAGGTCGCTAGTCACGGCAGCAGAAGCCGTGCAGCCGTCTGCCCAGACTGCCCAGACAGTTGTTATGAGCGTTCGCGCGGCAGCCGAAGATGAGCAACGAAAACCATTTGGCACAGCGCGCCGTCTCCACGGAGAAGATACGTATGTGACAGGGAGAACGATAGAGAGAGGGGGGGAGAGGGCAGGGGGGCGGGCAGAGAGGGAAAGATCATGAGGGAGGGGCAGATAGAATAACAGAGGGGGGCACGGGCATTTAGGAAGAGACAGATCTCCTATCTATCTTCTCTGTGAATGTAAACAAGTGGATGTTGAACAATTGCCAGCACAATGTAAAGCTGAATGTAAAGTGAAAACAAACTGCGCAAGCGGTCAACGACGCAACCAACGACAATCAACACAGCAGCGACAGAACCAGCAGCACAACAGCAGAAGAACGGAAGCACAGCCAACATTTGCACTAATAACACGAACAATAATAGAATACTATCAGCAATAACAACTACGACAACAACAACAACAACAACAACGACGACGACGACGACAACAATTATTGTCTCTGTTGGCTATTAGAATAGACGTCTGTAAGTCGTTCTCATGTATGTCGTGTGATGAGCTGGCCGACTCAGACGGTTTGACGCACGGTGGTGCATTGGAAGACTCTGAAGCTCTCTCTAAACGTCTCAATAGGCAGGTTCTCTCGAGACACGCGGAGCACAACGGAGCCTTTATGAGAAGAGCGCGAAGCGCGAAAAGCAGGAATACCATCCACACCCGAGCCGAAAACTCTGCACGGAAGCAATGCGTTACGGCCTGACTGAGGTAACATGGTCCCAATAGTCACACGAGGAAAAAAACCCTTATCTGGGATGTAACGTTCTGTAATGCACGGCGGCGGCATTATCATATCTTCGTCGTATCTCTGTCGAGTGAGTGTGGATGGGTCGCAGAACACGCAAGCGTCGGAGAAGCGAAGAAACTATCTCGAGCCCAAAGTCAAAGAGCTACCACTTTGTGCCGATTGCTTTGAAGACACTGGGCTCTATTAGTGTCGGCACCGCGAAGTTTTTAAGGGATATCGCAAAACGTACGGCGGATATGTCACGGGCCACCTACGCAAAGCGATTTATGTTTATGAGGCAGATGATGTAATTGGCTGTTTGTAAAGGGAACGCGGAGAATAGTAATAATAATAATAATAAAAGCAACTAGTAATCCCAGTACTAAAACTAGCACGAGTACTACCCAAATTACATACAATGATAACATGGTGTAATAACACGAAACGTACGCACAGATAGCTAGATATTCGCAAAAGTTAAGTGACCGAAACATTCATACAAGCAATCAAAACGAAGCATGCCACATTCCAATGCCTTAAACAGGAAATATCTAGCAACGACCGACTATAACCAGACACATCTCTACTCGGCAATCGCTGGAACGAAGCCATAATCGCCGCTCAGTTGGGAATTCTCGAAAACATCTGCCAGTATATATATATATATATATATATATATATATATATATATATATTATATATTATTGTTCATTTAAAACATACATATTCCTGAACTGAATACAACAGAGTAGCACCGAAGCCACCTGCTTGCACAGAGACGGAAAAAGTGTGCATACAAAATATTCCAACAGTAATTCAAACAAAGCTCGTATGTGCACATAAATTAGCAAAATATCAAACTAACAACTTCCATAAATATATATGTATATATATACCATTATGCAGTACCTATATAATTGCTTCTGTTTGTAATTATATATATGTTATCAACGTTTGTAATTATTATATACAGTTATTCTTTTCTACATTGCATAGAAATAAAATATACATTGTTTTTTGTTTATATAGGATGTTCAATATATGTCCAAGATAGCTCTAAGTAGCATATACATTTATATATAAATACATTCTGTGTTCGAATGCATTGAACACACAGTTGAACTCAGGCGTCCTTCTCTGGATCAATCTAAGTGTAGGAGGCTAGTAAACATGTTAAGCCGCAGACGCCAACAGATAGTTGATCGAAACACATTAGTTCAACTTAACGTTAGAAGTCAACCCACAGCCTAGCCACTACAATCAATGTGTTATTGTAGAGACCTGTTAATCCCTACGCTCGTCCGTCGACTGCAATACGGACACGGAAGATGTGCGATGAGACCACTTACCGTAGGGTAGTTCATGGTAAAAAACGATTCTAGGTTGCAGTAAAGATTGGAGTCGACTCCGGTGAGCGGTTTCAGGATGGACACTCCTTGCAAGGGCACTTCCAGCGACGTGACGCTTTTCTTCCGATGCAACTTTAGCTTCCTGCAGGGATTGAGCATGGAAGATACAGAGAGAAACACACAAATAGAGACAGAATAGCGACGATATTAGTAAACGTTTTGTTGAAAGAAAGTTGTCAATTTATTTTAATTGGAAAATAGGTTATCTGCGGATGCCTGTAGATGGCGTATAGCAAGTACCGCCATGGCTGCAAAACGAAATGAATAAATACATTTATAAAACGCGTTTGATTGATTGAAAATCGGCGGGCCATTATGCAACAGCGTGTACATCCAGAAGAAAGTAAATTCAAGAAGCTCACGTTAGAGCTTCAATTCGCCACAGGCAAACATTTATTCTGTGGGTTATAGGCTATAGGCTCAAAAACAATCAGAGTTTCAAGCTTTCGACGAATGCATATATATATACAGGGACTGAGATCATTCCAAAATCTTTTACGTTATATGTATATATATATATATATATATATATATATATATATATATATATATATATATATATATATATATATATATATACATATATATATAATATATATATACAAGATATAATTGTATCATTGTAACTGATGCAGTGTCGCCTATTCACACAAATCGTAAGAAGTAACTGTATACGACCGCATCGGATGACGAAGTCCATGTGAGAGTCGTCTGTACAATCGATTCTCATGGTATGAATATAATCTGCCTTATTTCGCTGACCAATTCCCAGTAAGTTGACCTGACTCGTTCCATAGAAACAGTCTAAGAGTACGCACAAACGTCTATACATATATATATATATATATATATATATATATATATATTAGACATCTATACATATATATACAGATCAATATATATATATATATATACATATATATAGTATATATACGGCCGTCGACAAAACTGTCGGCTGGCGCACGTCACGCGAATCGTGGGCCTTTCCCAGTGTAGAGTTGCTGCTTGCGTTTTTTAGATGAGAACATTTTGAATGTAACCCCCTTTTCAAGTATCTCTCTCCCCCACCCCCCTCTCTCTATATATATATATACATATATATATTGTTATAAAATAGCTATGTCAAATATATTTTGATACTCGAAGCATCGCTGTTGGAGCTACCGGTGGCGCGCACGAGAGTGACGGCGGCGGTGGTGTAACAGGCGCTAATAACACCAGCCTGGCCTCATGACTACAATCATTACTGCAACAACCACTACTACAATTACTACTACTACTACTACTACTACTACTACTGCCTTCTACTATGGCATTCGTCTCGGCATCTCAACCAGCCAGTTGCCGCCGCGGCCGCCGTCGAGCCTAGTTCGGCAGGGGGCCTTAAGGGGCCTGCGACGCCCGGCCGTGTCAGAGCAACCCCAACCACCGTAACAATCGATCGATCGATCGATCGCTCTGCTAGCCGGCAGCCTGCTTAGGCAGACGACACCTACGCCTCGTCGTTGTTGTTATTCTAAAGCAAGCACTCTCTTCCTCCCCTCTCTATCTCTCTCTCTCTCTCTTCCTCTCTTGTTCGATGTCTCTTTAGTTTTCGTTCATTGCCTTCACAACCCTCCATGGAACAATTCGAGCAATATATATATATATATATATATATATATATACTAAGGTAAACAAATGCAAACGACACCAGAAGCAGCAGCTAACATGTTCAACAACGCAAAAACAATTTCTTGGTGTTTAGGTTGTTGAAGGACAGAATTAAAACATTCTAGTATGTCCCGACCACTCACCGTCCTTCAACAATCTAAACATCTATATATAAGATTAGTCTATGACACCGCTTAATTGTGTATATATATATATATATATATATATATATATATATATATACACTTTAGTGGAAGTTCCGAATAGGGTATACGAGCATATATCTACACATGTGCAGACCCTTTACACGGATCTCGAATTTATTCATCGAGGTCAAGTTGAAAGATGGCACTCGTCTCAACCGGTTGCAGCTGACGAGTTGTCAGCAGCTGTACCATCAAAAGCAGCATCGTAATGCGCTCTCCATCATAGCATATCTTCATCATGGTCACTTAATAATAAGAATAATTATGATAATGGTACTACTACTACTACTATCAGTAAGTATTCGAGCCGACGAGCGAATCAGTCGTAGCTAAATCGTCAAGAGAAAGACCGAACCGAGCCAGCTGTGATTGGCGGCACCTATGGCGGACGGACGCAAGATTCAACTCAATAACAAATGCGGTCGGCTTGACATGGCGACGATAACGTTCATGGTTCAATGATGAGGATAGTGATGAAAACGATATAGACTCAATTATGAAGCCCTGAGTAATGACGGCGATGCTGACGATGGTGGTCGTGCTTTACTCGATAAAGTGTCGACCAGCTACAGATCGCAAGCAATGCAGCTGTATAGCGTTTTTTTGTTGTTGTTGTTGACAAAAGGTAGGACACATTCAGCGCGGAGCGCAGCAGCAGCAATTCCACCGCCTTCACCACAATAACCACCGCGTCATCGTCGTTATAATAATCATTGTCATCATAAGAGCTGATGCCCCCCCCCTTCCCCCCGTGCGCGGTGGAGAGTTCTAGCGCGTCGAAGATGGTGACAAAAACCTCAATGACTAACTCCAACAACAGCAACACTACCTGGTAATGACTAATGAATTGAAATGTCTGTTAAGAAATTTGGGCGCATATATATATATATATATATATATATATATATATATATATATATTAGAGCTAACAAAATATACAGCCCTAAAAACCAAACATACGCCAGTTTGCTAGAGGAGCGAACACATTTTCTACCTGCACTTGCATAGCGTACGATTTAATGAGGTGTTTCCTCTGTTAAGTGAGCAACAAAAAAATTACAAAACGGCAATTGCGAATGCTCTTTGGCGGAGAGGTAATTTACCATCGTTAATCACTAGCACTGCTCGGTTCACAAAAAGTCTCCTCCTTCCTCTTCTTTCGCTAGTTGCTTCGACAAATCTATCTTGTGCGGCATCCTCCAGCCATCATGATTACTGGTGGAATCATCTTAATTTCTCTCTCCTGTACGGTGGCCGTCACACTCCTCTCTCAACCGCCACCGCGCCCCCCCCTGTTCCAGTCAAATTCTCCAAAGAGTTTTTAAAGAAACGCCTTTCTGCTTCTTGTTCGGATGTCGTCTATGTATTCTGTGCTGATCGATTGGACTACCGAACAGTAATTCATCAATCTACCATTTACATTTTTTCAAATTCAAGTCGTCCAGCTTTGGTCCGAGTTAGGGCAGCAGCAGCAGCAGCAGCGACGACGGAGGGCAAAATAGTGACTGCTTTTATTACTGGCAGTTTTCTTGAAACAGCAGCCCACCCACCAGGAGAAAGGATCAATCACCCAGGTACAGCAGTTAGCCCATAGGCGTATAGACGCCGTAGGGTTGCCGTCGCTCAATGGATGCAGCCCCTTATGGAACCCTGGTTTTCATTCGTCTTCGTCGTCGTCGTCGTCGTCGTTCTCGGCAACACGATAGTAGCAGGAGAATCAAAGAAAAAATCACACACGGAAACGATATAAGGCCTGTTCAACCCGACAACTGTATATCGTCATCGAGACATTGTTCGTCCGTGGCCGCAGAGCACATTTCACTCGCCGGTTGATGCGCCAGCACTTGGAAGATGGGTGGCCCAACTGCCACCCATCTTCCAAGCGCCTAACACACCGATATACCCGCACATCCGAGTGCGCCCGCTAAACCTCTTCAACATTCAGTAGCTGTGGCATCTTCTTTTTCATCTTCCTCTCACTTTTCTTTTTCTCCGAAGTTTCCTTGCTCACTAAAAGAAACTGCTTTTCTTTTTTTTTCTAATTTTCCTTGCTCACTAAAATACAACTGCATGATGACGGCAACTGCTGCGGGCGGCGGCCGTCGGCTTCCTCCATTTCTTCTTCCGTTCACTTTTCCCTTGATTTTGTTTGTCTTTTATTTTTCTTCTGACTTTTTCCTTGGCCACTAGAAACAACTGCATGTAGACGTAGCAACTGCGCCAGGCGGGATTCTCGTTCGCCCTTCTTGCGTAAGACGGAAGAGGAGACGTGTACTCTTTAGCGGGCAACAGAAGCGTGTAGAACTGCTTGAGTAAAAATGGAAACTGGATTGCCTCCTATTCTACATGCGGCTCCGCTGAGAGCCGCGCCACACTCACGTACAAAGGTACGATGAGCCTGTAGTCGTTGCATAGTTAAAAAATAAATTTTTATAGGGTTTATATAGTCACGTAAAAACTATATATATGCGATTGTCAGTACCTGTGAGTTAGCTGGACGTGTCGGTGTGTGTGTGTGTATTGTGCGTGCATGGGAGAGCGGGAACGTAGTGAAATGGTGACGGTAAAAGTGGTAAGGTGACTCGTATAGCACATTCGGATAAAGTCGGCCAACAAAAAGTTTAGGAAGCTAAGCGGTGTTATATCCCTTGAGAAGACCGGCGTGAGGGCTCTTGAGATAATGGTTCGCTGGTGGCCGCGCTAATGGATCCATGCTTAGTCGCTAAGGTGCAGGTGGCCGTAGCGGTCGTCGTCGTTGTTGTTTTGCTCTTGTAGTCGCTGTCAATAAGCAAACTGCTCCATAGATAAAGAATAGTAATAATAGCAGAGGAGCATGTAGAGTTGGTGGAGGGCAGTGGATGGTCTACGGCCAGAAGTCTAGCAACAATTATAACGACGAAGGAACAAAACAACAACGATAACATGGACAAAGGGGGCGGGAGACTGGCAAGGGCGGCCATCTAGGCAAGATTCGGTGTCGTTTTGTGTGGAAAAATGAAGAATCTTTTCTGTCCTGGTCGTCATTGTCGTGCCCGTCTGCGTCCTCATCCTTAAGGCCGTCTTTTTCTTCTCCTAATGCTCCTCTTATTCCTCATAACTTTCCCTAATGTTACTGCTTTTGCTGCTGGCTACTTCAACTGGCAGAAGACGGGCAAAACGTCTAGTGGAAAGCCCGCCTGGCGCCTCCGCTCGCGCTTAGTTCTCTTGGACAGAAGCAGCAGCAGCTCTGCTGAGATGCTGAGAAGGAACATCATGTGGCTGCTTCATCTGGAAAGCAACTCCCAGCAGGGCCCCCTTCCGACGTCTCCCTCCGGCAAAAGGGCATCGCTAACATCGGCTCTTGGCCATCGTCATTGTCTCCCACCCGTCCCTTGGCGTCTTGCCGCGCCTCCCCGACGAAACGCGACAGTGAAGTGCAGAACAAAGGCAGCGGGTCTGAGAACACCAACGGGAGCGCGCGCCTCTGGGCAGTAGTGGCATCACTCCTCCCTGGGGGCGCAGTAAATTGTAGTTAGTGTTAAGGGGGGGGGGCGACCCTAGACACTGGATAAAAAACTGAATGAGCAAAACACCGTCAGCGGCAGCAGCAGCATCTTTGGAGCACTGGCCCCGACACCACCACCATCGTCATCACCATCGTCATGAGCATCATCGCTTGTCAAGGCGCATCGTGAGCCGCCCTTACCGCGCCTGCCTTGCCGGAGCGGCTGGATCACTGTTGTTGGGTGTCGCCTAACACAATGTCTCTCTTAAACTGCAACCCTTTGCTGCATAACCGTATACGTAGCCAGTAGTAAATAGATACATGCGTGCATCTAAATAGGCGCATATATATATATATATATATATACACAGGCCGCAGTTATCCAACGGCAACAATAACATCAGCAACAATGACAACAACAACAGACGCAAGATGGAGTACTAAGATCACTACGACATTGGCGGCCATCACCACATCGTGTCTCTGATAACTAGCAAGTTGAGTACGGCTGGGTGTGTGCTGTCCCCGGGGGAGGCGACGACAGTTCCTTCTAATGCCCGATAGACACCGAGCACGAGAGGTGGAGAGATCGGGAGAAGAAAGGGAAGAAAGATGCTAGTCAAAAAGCCGGCCCAAGAAGCTTTCGAAACTCTTTAAGCCGACATCTCTCGGCAAATGTCCTCTGCCGTCCCTTTTCCCCGTCATCGTCCTGGCGACTCTGGCGCGTGAGCCCCAAACGGTCTCTATATGGCCAGCGGCAACAGCGACGAAGCGGCTGTTCGAGTACCGACCGGTCTTCTGGTCGATACGCCCGCCTCGTCTGATCATCCAATTCTGGCACTTTTTCTGCTGAACGTCTCTTCTTCTTCTCCGAAGAAGAAGCTCTCTTGATCTGCTCGCTGCTCCCCTTCGGCGAATCGGCGTGGCCAACTTCCCTTCCAAGTCTAGCCGGGCTGCGCTAAGCCAAGCCCGTTATTCCGCCACCTATTTCGTAAGCTAATGGTCAGGGACATTGACACTAAGAAGATAAAGGGACGGGAAAGGGGTGAACCGGAAGAAAGCAGGAAGCAAAGAACACATTGGCCTACCATCGCCAGTACGCTGTGCGGACCAAGCATTTGCGTTCACGTCTCTCTGGCTATACAACAACAACAGCAACAAGGATGATGACGACATGAACAGCAGCAACCCATCGGCGAGATTAGCTCAACGAGCTATCGCATGACACTATTGCCTAGCCCATTCGCTTAATTACGAAGATGGACTATGGGCACATAGACACATATCCGATACAACGCCCCGATAGCCTCGAAGATCCCCCGCGGACCTAACAGTAGTAGCAGCAGGAGCAGAAGTAGCAAACGCAACTTATCATGTGGCAAGCGTCTATGCAATATGCAGTCGAAAACGAGAGAACGTGCTAAAGAGTTGTTGCTACCCATTGTGAAGGCAAGCAAGAGAGGGAATTTAGCGCTATTTGCCTTCTCGGTGGACAGTGTGTACTGTAGTAGTAAAAGAGACTTAATTTGAGCTAATCGTCGAAACCTCAATATATATATATATATATATATATATATATATATATATATATAGAAAACGGGGTCTTGTAGGGAGTACGATACCATAATTAAACCGCTCAGCATTGTATGCGTCGTGCAATCAACTGATATATATGCTAAATGTATAACGAAGGATCACCTAAGCCAATATACATACATAAAAAAAAAAACATTATCACACCTACGCTAAACAACATTTACATGTCTTGCAATAAACAGTCGCAACGGAAAGACGAAGAGAGTTCGTGTGTGCGTATGGGTAAATGCGCTCATCTAGTAGTCTAGCCTCAAATAGGGTCAGGGATCTATCTACTGGCACATCTATAATGACAACGACTAATGCCACTACCTCCACCACGACCACGAGTGACAGGACATCGGCCACGTGTTCCAGGCTTGCCTAGATCGCCGCGTCCAAGCCGATGCAAGAAGATCCCCGGACCGAATAAGATCGGCTAAGGCCGGTGGTATTGATGGAAAGCCAATCGAAACAGTGTTCGTGGGAATTCGTTCTTTCGGTAAGGCGGTAAGGCTTAATCTCTTTAATCGCTTCGTTGGTGGTAGCGGTGCTGCTGCTGCTGCTGTTGCTGACAACAGCGACGAGTCAGTGACTTGACTTTGTAACCGAGAACAGCAACAAAACCAATACAACAATGCTGCAGCAACAGCAACCAACGCAACAGCAAGAAAGACAACGACACCAACCACAACAACAGACTGTTGGTTGCACAGCGCCATTTAGCGTACCGTTCAGTTCGATCTCAGTCGAGCCTTAACGAGCAGCTAACGTGATCCTGCCGAGCTGCCCGTCGGCCACGCTCTCCATCGTTCTCCATCCTTCCCATTTGTCTATCTATATATCTTTCTATCTATGTGGCTGTCTACCTATTTGCCTGCGTGTGTCGCCGTCTTTTCTTGCCGGCCGAAGCTGGTTGGTTCGGCTGGTTGGGTGGGTGATTGTTCTAGGTTCCAGGTTCAGCCACACGAGAAACGCTGGCCTAGCCAACGCGGAAAGGTGGTGCGGCGACAACGACATCGAGAAGTCAGCAAGCAGCCAATTAAACGATGTAAATGAGGCTACCGTGCAACCTCGATACGTTGACTCGGGTCTCTCGGGTAGTAAACCGTAGTAGTAGCAGTAGTAGTTATAGTAGTAGTAGTAGTAGTAGTAGTAATAGTAGGCAGCCTCCATAACTTCTAGGCCAATAATACTAGTAGAAGTTGTCGCAATTAATTGTAGTGGTTGTTGATGAGTTGTAGAAGTTGCAGTTAGCACTAGTTGAACCCCGCCCGCTTGTGGCGGGGCTGAGAAGGTGACGCAGTGCCTATTCTAGCCCACCTACCTCCTCTGTCTGTGAACTGTGCGGGTCGTCATCACTGTTCGCACCACCAGCTTCGATAATCATAACCATTTCAACAGCACAATTTTCCCTGTTAGCCGCCCGCCACCATAGTCAATAGAATGGGCACATGACAAAGTCCCATTACTGGTACGAATAAGAAATTGTTCCATGGTCATATGAGCAAAATGGGAAAATAAACTGAACCAAAACTAATCATGGAAAATGCACCGCCACCACCACCATCACCACCAACAACAACTACTACAACAGCTGCAAGAATAACAGCCACATAAGGGCCATAAAACGAATAAGTACAGATGGCCGATTTGTGAGAAGATCCAATTGTCTTGCGTCACAAAACAGACGCCCTTTGTGATATAAGCAAGCCAAAATCGGATAAATACACAATAATAAACAAACATAACAAATAGTACCGATAACTTGTTGGGTACGTCAATAAAACAGCTCAGTGAAAAAACATCTCGTGCTGCATTTATTGGCAACAGCCAGCGTGAACGTAACGCTATATGAATTATGGTAATCGTCAATGAGTCGTAGAATTAGCATGCTATAACGCTGTTTTGTATTCTTCCTCTCTATCGAGTTGCGTCCCTCTAGGTTGATTTCGCCAGAGCCGCGAAGACCACTGCAAGCACTCGGCATCCGCACTCGTTTTTTTTCTGCTAGTGGCAGCGCATCGTTCCACTTAGTCTCGATCGAATTACATGTTTATTTCTATTATTAGTATTCGTATACTAACAATTATCATGGACACTCTAGAGGGACAGCGGTTGTTTCTGTGTCTGAAAGGCTGTTTTCCAGCTTATCTACACGTAGCTAACAAACATTCTTGGCTGCCTACAATGGTTATATATATATATATATATATATATAAACTCGATCCGATTGGCCGTCGTCTTCCTGGATTCATTCGTTGCGCGACCCTCAGGTCAGGCGCTGTTACACTACAGGCTGTCATACGAATGAGACACCTAAGCAAAAAAACACGTGGCTGCGATATGCGGCGCCATCAAGCACACAGCCTACCTTTCGGGCTACTTAACTTTTCAGGCTGATTCTCAGCCAACATGTAACGTCCGCGGAATTACGTTTGCATTGCTTCGTAAGGCGGATCTCATAAATACATATGTGCTACGGCAGACATCGAACCCGTGCACCTCCCGTGTGTCTCCTCCGGCCGCAAGGCGCACGCCAATACGCCACGCTCGGCCCTTTCGGGCTGTCTACTCAAGCATGGACATCAATAGTAAAGATTGCCAGCAGTATTTTCTAGCAAGAAGAAGGTCTGCCCACCATGAGAAACGATATACTCCCCTATGAGGCCGGCTATGATAGGATATTATGGTACGGGTGCCTTCTATTCGCGTGCCTTCCCTAACCTACCGGCACGACGTCAGCCCTTCCGCCGTGCTCTCCACCATCTGAAAGTTGTGCCTTACGACTATTTGAAACGACGGAGCCACGAAACTCACCCAGTGAAGAGGACTATAAGTTTCGTGTTTGGCGAGCTTGCCGCATCGCCTACAATTTGATGTCGTGGCCGTTAAATGCGTCACCCCCCCCCCCCAAACGTTTAAAGCCAATGATGACGAGGCCGGTAACCGTTGCCTCGAGGTGTCTGTGCGTGTCTGCGTGTGTGTGTGTGTTCTGTGCTCGGTTCCTCGGTTCTTCTTAAACATCTGCTTGTGCTCCCGTTTCCCGTCGCCACTCTCCTTTAACAGCAGATTCGGATTTTGTTCGCTTTCTCGCTCCTGATGTCTTTCCTGCTCTTCCGTTCCGTGTTCCCGGGCACGTTGCGGTCTTCATAGGCCCCCCTTCACCCCCCCCCCCCCCCCATTTACCCCCAGATTCCGGGTGGCCGAAGTCGTCGTCCTCAAAGCGCCGGAGGATACTTTTACTACTAGCTGTTCTGCTGATGCTGCGGCTGATGATGTTACTAATACAACAACAACAACCGCAACAGGAACAACCGCAACAACGACAACGACAACGACGACAGCAACAACAAGAACAACAACAACTACTACTATTACTGCCTACGAGTTCTACGGCGGGAGGCTTCGTTTGCCGCGCTTCGCGTGGGCCATCTCTGCGCGGACCAGGGGAGTTGCGTGCCGTGTCGTTGTCGTCTGCGTACTACGGCGAACTGCGAATTGGCCGAGCCACGCCGGCGGCGGTGGTGGTGCTGGCGACCTCGCCCGGCCCGGCCCGGCTTGGCTCGGCTCTGTTCGACTCGGCCATAATAGTCGCAATGTAAGCAAGCAACAATCGACAATCTGTGGATACCACTGAACAACCGCCGTGTTTACTACTATGCCATGTAGCCGGTAATCGTTGTTGTTGTTATTGTGGTTGTTGTTGTGGTTCGGTAGTAACCGTGGTGGTTGCGGGGGTGTGGGCGAAAGTGGTCGTGAAAGTAACGGAAGGGATACACTGATGTCCTCGATAATGGTCATGTTGATATCCATGCTGTTGCTGAAGATGATGACGATGATCATGATGATGATATAGATGAAGATAGTGGTGCTGATGATAGTTGTGGTAATGGTAATGATGATGATGATGATGACGATGGCAGAGATGATGATGCTGATGATCATGATGCTGGCAGAGATGATGTTGCAGGCGGCACGAATCAAAGCAGGGGGGGCACTTTAGGGGCAACTTTACCGACGACGACGACGACGACGACAACAACAACAACAACAAGGACAACGACGATTAACGAAGGAAAACTTGTCGCCACGCTTCTGTGCGCGGATGCCGTAGAAGTATCTTGTAGTAGACTAGCTCTCGTCGTGTGTAGTGGCGATAGTACGCAAATAGCTACTATCCCTTTGAGTTGACCATGAGAGGGAATGCTGAAAGGCAACCGTAGGGCACCTTGTTTTCGGAGCCAAAGGCTATGACAACAACAACAAAGTGGAAACCTGACGTTTTACTCTTGCAGTTGGTCTTGCAGTTCTCTCTCTCTCTGTTTCGCACGCACCCTTCCACCAGCTAAAATCAGTTCTCAGCCAGAACGGGTCAGTTAGGTGTTGTCACCGCCGCCCGTAGAGTTAATTCGAGATGAGGCATTCCGCTGTGTGTGGCCAATGTTACTTCGCCACACTGCACAGCGAGTTGTCGCAGCTCTCATCTGAGTTCACTGTAGGCCAACGTCAGTCAGTGTCGACTGTCGAACGCCGAATATCACCACCAACATCAGTAACAGCAACAACAATAACTACTACACCAACACCAAATGCAGACATCAACAAACAGGTACATTCGTATGTAAGGATCGACGGAAGGCTGCAACAGGAAAGTGTCAAGAAACAGTAGTTTCTAGTAAATTGTTCGCTGTTACCGCAATAGCCAAACGTGCGCAACCACACCTTAACATATATATGTGTATATATATATATATATATATATACATATATATATTCAGATTCAGAACGTGGTTTATTTGCGAAACTGCATTACAAATGCTTAAGTTTTCGAGAAAAAAAAAAATATATATATATATATATACGTACAAATCGACATCAAACCCTCAACCCACAAACTCAAAGAGCTATATAACGGCTATATAACCCCAGCGATAGCCAAATGCGAGCCGCACGGAAGTCTAAAGCGCAAGGCAATTCGTCGATCGTAACTCGCACGAGTGCAGCTTCTTGCTTATAGGCAGCAGGTAGGTGGGGACGGACGCAGGGACCGATCGACCGGCCGACCGGTACCGATCTCTTCTGTTGATTCGGGCACATTGGCCGCAACGACCTTGACCGTACCGGCGTTAGGCTGGCAGCCGTTTAGTGGGGCAGGAGGCCGTTAGAGGGTCCGAGGGTCCAGTGGACCATTACAGTTTGCAAATGGATCTGCAGACGGGAACACCCAGCGCGTCGGAACGTGGCAGCCGTGCGGAAAGCTCGAGGTTGGGCTGGGTCCGATCCGACGCACAAGACTACGACAACGACGTATAGTCCGTCTAAACCTCCTCGAACAGCATGGCGAGCAGCTGCAGAAGTGCAGGTAGTATACAAGGCCAAGTAGCCGTGTAGTACTCGCGGTTGTAATAATAGGCGTCGTCACATAGTCATAGTTGTTGTAGCAGTAGTTGTAGTGGAAGAAGCAGAAATATAGAGAGAGGAGAGCAGCAGCAGCAAAACCTAGATGCGGTCTCAGACAATGAATGGGTAGGCGACGCGCTGGGGGGGGGGGGGGTTCTTTTTCGCTAGACGATTCGAAAAGATCATTAATCAAAACGGCATTACAACGGCATTCGACGGTGGCCAACCTTGTCGTTCCGGGCTCGGAAAAGCGAAGAGGGGACCCAGGGTTAGACCTCTAGACAAGGACACTATGAGGCTGGGACCACATCGCAACTAGCTTGTGATGGCTTTAGAGCCACCAAAAGCTAGAATACAATGCCAACAACAACGGTCCTTGCGGCCATCCTAATCATCACCATAACTACCAGCACGCTCATCCCTACCACCATTACGGTCTTAGGCAGCCACACTACCACAACAGGATCAATGTGGGGGAGGAAATAGCTTAAAAATAATTATTCATGAGTTGAAAAAAATATTAAACAAAACAAATCTCCTATATACCTAGGTCATGATTCAAGCGGGAAGGGGTGATACAGGAGGTGGGTAATAGAAGGCGACGTGCATTGATCCACAGAGGACGAATGGTTAGGTCCCTCCATTACTCGTACAGTACGGCACATTCATTGTCAGTTCAGCCGTGCGTAGATTAGTTTGTATCATGTGTGTTGTTACGCCGTGTCCACGTCTCAAATGCCCAGGTCTAACCATGATTTCTAGATAAGTTCTCTCAATCCAGTCACCCTTCCCATTATAAACTCGTTAATAAATTTTACCCTTAACATTATTCATCCCTTTAGCTAAGAACCCTGTTGATTGTTTGTCGTCTATCCTTTTTCCTCCATCGTGCTGTTTAGAGCGATAGTTTTATCAATATATATATATATATATATATATATATATATATATATATATATATATATATATATATATATATATATATATATATATACTAAAAAATTATCTTGAACCAATCGCAAACGAAGGCTACCGCTGAGGAGACCTCGACAGAAATGTGAGATAAACGAATTACCACTAAAACATAAATGCTGAGAAAGCCCTTTTGCAGCTAGGCCGTGAGAATGGGTTATTTGATGTGGCCGTAACGAAAATTCGTTCCCAATGCGAAAAAAGCTAAATCGGAGGCATATATATCAGAGAACCATGCGAACAGAATCAATCATATGTAGATGTTTATATATATGTGCATGAGTATGTACTCCGATATTTATGTAATTTCAAAAATATGCCAGCACTTTATTTCGATGGTGACTCGCGTATGCTACGCGTTCCCCTTGGAAGCTGCCGGTTGTCCCCAGTCTAGCGTATCTATTTCTACACATCTGTGACCACAAACAGTCACAGTTTCTCGCGCGTCAAAATCCTTTTTGAGGTTCTCCTCCATCGATTCATTCACTGCGAGCTTATGTAACGTATAGTGTTTTATATATATATATATATATATATATATTTATATATATATATATATATATATATATATATATATATATATATATATATATATATATATATATATATATACATATATATATAGGTGCCCGAGCACTCGCTCACGAGTCTCGTCGATCAATGTCACGGACGGCTGCTGCGTAATTAAGCTGTGTTCGGCTCCGGTTTCCGCCGACGTCAACGGCTTTCCCTTCTATCTTGCCCCCCCTCCCCCATATCATCCGAAGTTCTGGAAGTTGTCTTCCGGCAGTCTTCTCCTGAACATAATAGAAGACAGACAGGCATACAGTTCGCATACGGGGCACACGGATTTCGGCGCCACCTGTCTCGCCGCTCGGCGTATTCCCTTACGTACTTCACCAACACTACCGCAAGCCTGCTAGGTTCGGCCCTCGGTACACGGAAGATGCATGCCTCACGGAGATAAATGAAGTGCATTGAAAATATGCCCGTTGAGAACTGGGGCGGGGAGGGGGGGGGATAATGGTCTAGAACTAAAAAAACAACCTTTTTAAAAATGTTTTAATTCTAGGTTGTTTTAATTCTGCTGAAAGAGGCAAGCCTGAAGAACAAGGCCACTACAACGGCAACCATAAATGTCTTCTGACCCCGCTGAGCAGATCACGTACTCTACTAGAAGCGTAGTTAGTGCAAATGCACATCGTGGACGCATAAACGACAACACGCTAATTCTACCACATAGATGATAGCATATGAACGCTGCTGTTCGCGCCACAACTTCGAAAAGCCTCCGAAATCACCTTCTTTTTTGTTGAGTGATGTAGACTATATTATGATTGATGACTAGATTATGTGTGAATGTTCGTTCAAGTAAGCTCACTATTCGTGACTTGAGTGTAAACAAATTAAAAACAAAAAAAATTTAAAAACAAAGAAACAAATTAAAAACAAACAACAATGGCCATGGGCCCCTTACAACGACGCTAATTTCCCAGGTTGGCGACGCTTTACAGCAGGCTACGATGGACAAGAGGGCGGGGACTTTCTTCTGCCAACGGCTTTCCCTAGAGATTCAGAGAGGCAACGCGATTTCGGTGCTCGGAACTATGAAAGACTGGATGGACCCGCGTCTTCGCGTCAGGGGTCGGGCAAGACTCCCACTCGAACACGAGTGATAGATGAGGAGTGAGCCATCGGCACTGTGGACTTAAACATTCACATGTATATATGAAAGAATAAAGTTCACTTATTTGCACAAGAAAACTATTTTACAAATACTTTTCTATCATGGGCGTTTAGAGTATCAGCATAAATGGACATGTTAAGATATTTAGGGTTTCCACAACAGTTGTCCTTGCGGCAGCACGGCCGCTGTCTCTCAGCGGTATAATTTATCATCTATTCTCAATCGCTCAAAGAAGAAATCTGATAGACAACGGAGATCGAACCGCCAAAAGATGACAACCATGACTAGCGCACTAACCCCTTCCTCTCAGACTGCGCCGCCATATATATATATATTATATATATATATATATATATATATATATATATTAATTTCACTCAAATAAGGTACGTGCAAGATGGCCCATATTATTAATAAACATAATTATTTGTTGTCCTGTCGTATATATATATTTAAATGTTCAAACACTAGAAACCCAGCACGCGCTTTGAACGGGCACGATTGCGTCGTGCGTGCTCGAATCGTGCCGGCGTCGACCAACCAGACATTTCAAGATGCCCGCAGCTCGTTTGACTAGAAACAACAAGATCAGCAGTTCTCAACGAGACAGGGTTTGGTCATTGTTGTTGTCGTTGTTGTTGTTGTTGCCGGGCAGAAGTCACGCCAAACACATACTACATGATTGCCACTCCGACGGTGCCTCAAAGTTGATCATCTGCGCCATCATCATCATCATCATCATCGCCTTTCGTCGATCAGGGTTTAGTTATCGTCGTCAGACAGGGTTTAGTTATCGTCGTCGTTGTTGTTGCTGTTGCTGCAGCTTGCTGCTGTTGTTGTTATTGTCGTCGTCGTCGTCGTCTGGGGGTCAGGTGAGGAAACAAAATGGTCACGATGACCTTCTGCCCAGATAGCGGTACCATTACTGCTGGTAGGCGGCCGAGCAGTAGAGGTCTCCGTGTCGACCTATGAGTTGCTATTGTGTTGTCGGTGGTATTGATCAGGGAGAGCCCGACCTGCCCGCACAGCCAGCTGACCGTCCGCTCCAATCTCTCTCTCTCTCGCTCTGTCTTTCTCAACGCTACATATGTTTATTCCATCTTTCTCCCTATTTTTCTATCTCTCTCTCTCTCCGTGCGTCCTCGCCCTATGTGTCCAAGGTCACCATACATAGAGGCGAGTATGTACGAGACATCAACATCTATCTATTGGCCTCGCTTGCCATACCGCCATACGTACAGTTGTCAGATGTCATTGTCATCGTCGTCGTCGTCGTTGTCGTCGTCCTCCTCCTCGTTGTCTGTGCACTTGTAGCAGTCGTCGTACTAGGAGTAAATCGTTGTACGAGTGGAGGTAGTGAGTGCATTTGCCCCCCAACCGCCCTCCCCCCTCAGAAAGTGGATGAAAAAAAGGGCCCCACAGAGGAGGACAAAGGTTCTTCCGTACAGTTGTTGGGCAACAGCAGAATGTTTCCTGCCATTTCTATGGCGGCCCAATTCCTGATGGTTGGCAATCTTGCCCCGCCCTCTCTCTTTCTACGTCCCGATTCCTCTTCTCTCTTGCGCGCGCTATCTTCTTCCTCTCTCTCTCTCTCTCTCTCTCTCTCTCGCTCTCGAATTTTCCCCATACATTTGTACCTGCCTCTGAATCTCTCTCTATCTAACTACTTGTTCCTTTCTCTCAGGATCGCTCAAGGCCCGATGAGCCTCCATTTTCGTCTCCACACTCTCTACCACACCTCCAAAAGCTCGCACCCTTCTGGGCTTTTCACCATTGATGATTTGACCTAGCGAATCGCCGGTCGCTGCTGTTTGCTGCGCCCTTCGCGCGCCCCAGCAACCAAGGGTTGTTCGTAATTAAATCAAGCTGGCGGGTGGCCGAGTAGCTGAGCAGCAGCCAGAGCTGATGGGGGTGCAAAGCCTGCTACTGCTACAGGGTCCTGGCTATCTATGTGCCTATCCATCCATCCATCGGACTACTGCCTGGCTGCGCGGTGGCGAGGGGAGGCGCGCGCCCGAGGGAGACGCGGGTCACGCGACTGGAAATCATCGCCGTCATTTCCTGGCGTGGCAACCTTCCCTGCTGGATAACCACCCCCGGCGACAGCGACGGCGGCGGGGATGGTTGTTCACCGCCGAGGTACGAATCGCCAGCCAGCCGAACGAACAACACTGACCCTACTGTAACCAAGGTCAAGGCAACGATGGCGACGAGGTCAACGACGACGACTACCCCCCACCACCACCACCCCCCACCACCACCATAACCCCTTAGAGGACCGCCGCTTTCACTGGTCGTCACAAACATTGGGTAGGGGGGGGGGGGCAGCAACATCAGTAACCTCCTCGCAATCCTCAGCCCACAATCGCTACCCCCAAAATCCACTATCTCGCAAACCTCAGAGAGACAGACGGAGAAAGGGCGGACGGACAGATAGATAGACAGACAGGTGGGCATACAACACAAGCAGGTGGACATACAGCACAAACAGATGGACATACAACACTAACAGATTGACATACACACAGAGACATATAGGCATACACACATAACGAACTGACACAACGACAATGACAACCGATGACCTTGAGCCGAGCGTACAAGCACACAATCCACATTGAGGCGGAGGCGGCGGCAACGGTGGAAAAACACGCCCACCTAGACGTTGGCCTGCACACACATACGCAGGAGATGCGTCCCCGTTCAAGCGCTCCACCACTGGAACGCGACGGCGGCGGCGGTGGTGCAGCACCTCCACCACCACCACCACCACCAGCTTTCCCTTCCGTCGTGCAGCCTATCACGTGCACTTCCCTACGCATTGTCATTGTCGACTCTACCGACCAAGCTTAGTGCGTGTTCGTCGTTCAGATGATGTGACCGCGATTTGACTACCGCGACGAGCGCGCACACAGTTGCAAACGTTATCTATTAAAGAATATATTAATAGTATCAGTCAACTGAAGGTTTAATGGAGAAGAGCTTAGAGAGAAAAACAGCAGCTGCTGCAATTGCAGCTGCACCAGCACCAGCGTCTTTCGTCGTACGGGCTGCCACCATGTGTGCACTTCCTCACCCGTTGTCATGGTCGTCCAACCGACCAAGCTCAGTTAGTGTGTCTTCCTTCGAATTGGACCGGTTTGAAAGCTCATCGCCACTACCGCGCACAAACTAACAAATGTTATCTAACAAAAATAATATAAGAGTCGTATTAGTAAAGCGGAGGTTGCCCGAAGCCAGCGTGCGCATGAAATCCTTCGTCTGCTGAGTGTCCACTAACACTCCGTTTAGCTCCCCCAGCCAACAAACAGGCGGTTTCCACACTTTTCTTGGTTCTATATAAGTTCTCATAGGCGTCCCACTCTGTGTCGTCCCACATTCAAGAAGAAGAGAGAGTTGGTTTCGTTGTCTTTGTAGTAGACATATGACAGCATATTTTTCCATCGTATGCGACGTCATCACCAAAATCATGATCATTCTCGAGGGTTTTCGGTAAGTTTTTTTTTCTTTTGTACTTCAAGTAAATGAAGTAGGGCGGACTGCGACACGAACAGTGCTGGGGGAAGAATGGACACCGTTCAATGTTCACTAAGCCGCCTCTTCGCGATAAGGATTTGTGACTGCTTCGGCTGCCGTTACAACTACTACTACTACTATTGGAACAATCCATGATTGTTGCGGAAATTGGCCAGTGGAGAAATGGCATTGTTCTCCAATTATATATATTCTTCTAAATTATAATAAATATTAAATAAATACAAAAAATGGCCAGTTATATCAACAACGTCGAAAAGTCGCAGTCAACTTGCTCAATGCTGTCGATACGACAATGCTATCGTCGTCGTCGTCGTTGTTGTTGTTGTTTGTGTTGTTGTTGTTGTTGTTGTTGTTGTACGATCTCAGTAGACATCTCTTCTCTGCGTCTCTGCCATCAGCTGACAGGTCATTAAATCTCGTTCGAGGCCGCCTGTTGCCGCTATACTCCCTAAAAGAAGAAACGGAGCAAAAGTGCTAAAGAGAAGAAGAAACCAAAGGAACGACCAGAAGACAGCCGTCTAGTAGTACAAACAGAGAGAGTCTCTATGACGAGCTCATGCTTGCATTTACAATCACCGCCCTTCCTATGGCTTAAGAAGCTTCTTCAGCATGACGATGGCGTTCCACCTGATCAAATCTGAAAGCAGACTGATACGACAAATTCCAACCGTGTATGGGACCACTAATAGGATATGCATCTGCATGCATTGATGCACGCGGGCATGTACTAAGTATATATATATATATATATATACTACACGAGTATACCTCATTCGCTGTCAATGCTAGTCGCCTATTAGCTAACCTGAATGATTGAGAACGCATTGTGCAGTTACGCTCTGCTCACAATACAAAAGAGAGAACGCAGATGTGCGCGCAAGTTCAAACCCTTAAACCCCACGTACCACAGTCAAGCAGATTGTACTTGCTGAAGGGGCTGTTATATGCTTGTTTGCTGGTACTTTCCCTCACATGATTTCTCTCTCTCTCTCTATATATATATATATATATATATATATATATATATATATGTATAGTACAGGTCAGGGTGGGTCGCCGAACATCGCAAAAATACGCAAATGCTCTGAATTGGAAAGAGAATACCACTTCGTGCCCGTCGCCGTCGAAACGATGGGTCCGATCGTTCACTAAACACCTAGGTATCAAAATGAGTGCCAACATGGGTGACCAGCGCGAGGGCGAGTTTCTACGTCAACAACTTTTGCTTGCAGTATGAGTAAGGGGAGACGCCGCCGCTATAATCGGTTCGATGGAATGAGGAGTGGGGTTCGGGGTGAGAACTCGTTTGGGCCCCACAATTGAAGGGGACTACAAAAAATGAATAATATATATATGTAATTATGTTTTCTTTTCCGCCCGTTTGTGCGCGGTGAGCTTAGCGCAACGCGGGGGGGGGTGAGGAGATGTGAAGGGGTTCTGAATCAGTCTATCTGTCTATAATACAACTGAGGCCGAGGACAAAACTCAACTAAGACCTCCTTGAGACACAATCCGCCTACATTGGCCGCCTCCATCTGCCGGCGTCACCGCAGGCCGTCGCCAGCTATTCTGATTCTGTCCCTTGCGGTTTATTAGCACAGCAGCTGCTTTCTGTGGATGTTGTTGCTGCCGCCGCTGGTGCAGCGGACGTTCTGCAGTTGCACAGCTGGCAGCAGAGCCGCTGCTGCTGCTGCTAGACATGAGCGAGCTGACATGTCGCTACAGTCGTACTGTCGCGTTTCACTCATCTAATACCGCTGTTTGTATAATAAGTTGTATAGGAACCGAGCACGATGGCTTAGTGGCAAAGCCTTTGCCTTGCATTCGGGAGGCCTCTGGTTCGAGACCCAGACCGGCCACTCTTAAATTGGTTTGCATGGTTTCCAATTTAGACAACGTAAATGCCGGAGTGAATTAAACATGAGCCATGACATGACAAAAAACCGGACACGGGCACCGTACCTCTCATTTCTGTCAGAAAGTTGCTGTAATGTGTTTTCATTTCTGCCTACATGTAGATGTGTGTGTCTCGGACGATCTGCCTAGCTGTGTGAGTGAGTTTCTGTCCAACTGTCCGTCCGTCTACGTATTGGTGTGTGGAAGTTACTTTAGTGTGACTAGTCTGAATGTGTGCTGCATAAACTTGTGGCAAAAAGTTTGCGCAGCAGCAGCCAGCTAACCAAGCCGCCAATCGTTGTTGCCATCAACACTATTATCACCACCACGTCACCATCATCATCATCATCATCCTCATTATCTTCGTCAACTATCAAGAAAAGCGAAACTAGAGAAAGAGAGAGGGCAAACCACATCGACTATTATTGCTACTTACACATCAAATATATATATATATATATATATATATATGACAGTTCGCATCGTACGGCCAAGCCAGTGGTTCACGGGCTCACACACGATGATCTCAGGCCGATTTCAAAACTATCGACTCCATGTAATATATATATATATATATATATAATATATATATTATGGCTCGCACAAGCATCTAATTTTGTACTAAGAAGCGACAAATGTTTCAAACATTTAATTGGGATTATTATGGATCGATTCTCAAACAGAGACTCCTGTCAAGGGCGTACTGTAACACCGCGTAGGATAGTTTATGCCACGTAGGCTATAGTATAGGAGGCGGCCGATGCACTTCACGGCAGTGTTACGCTGTAGCAGGAGAAGAAGGAGAAGGAGGCGTTTCGACTTATACCATCGCAAGCAGCGTGCTCTCGTGTATCTCATCTGCGACGGGATAAAAATAGCCTCGTTGTGCATAGTCGCATCCATCCTTCTTAGTCGCCTAGCTCCGTCCTCGTTCAAACCAAGCTGGCCAACGTAGCCAACCAAGCAAATCAATTGCTCGCCTGAGCAACGCCTATATATATATATATATATATATATTAGGCGTGGGCACATGTATATATATTAGGCGTGAAGCTTTTCTGATGGCTGATTCGTTGTACGCATTCGGCATACGAATAAACGGGCACAATAAGCATACTCCGTGACGGATTCTCATATTAATCTGCTTCCCGATTGGATATATATATATATATATATATATATCAGTATATTTATAGCAAACTAAATTCATTCTAGCAACTGACTAGTTTGTTCCGCACAAGTAACATAAGTGTGCACTTTAGTTAGCGCGTAGCAAACGCATCGTATAGAATACCGCTCAACAGTTATACATAACTATAACATAATTAACTAGGGAAGAGGGATCTTGTACCACCTCCTTACTGTAATATCCGTGATCCCCTTTTTTAGTTATTAGCAATATAGTAATTATACCAATAATATATTTTAAAACTAATTTAGATATAATTTAATGTGTATGTATGTATATATATATATATATATATATATATATATATATATAGTGCCACCACATTTCCACTTGTCGGCCGTTTCTAGCGGCTCACTGAGTAAATCACCAGTTCCTTTTGTATAGCGTAGGCATTAGGAATACACAAACTAATCCTGCCAATTACAATAAAAAGAAGAGTAACCAAAACAAAACTAATGACGACAACAACAACACAAGCAAAAAGTATACTGGACAGACTGCGTTATACCTAACTGAGCCTTCGAAGCCTGTCATCAGCACTGCCAGTTTCCGATAACTTTCGCCTGGACTTTAACGCCAGTGCCCAATAAACAGGCCAGCAAACATCAAATATGGACACAGTGATACGACCAACAGCAGCACAAAGCTTCAATTCAAACATTGATGAATTCAATGCACTTGTCACGCGAAGCTTCGCATTTTACATCTAATACAATAGCAGCGATTGTCGCGTGTCTGGCTAGTTAACACACGCCAATCTTCTCTGTCCTGAATTTTATCTAAACTTGTTGTATTATTTAGCTCTACTTCTAGAGGTCCCGCGGCGTGGTAGGGAAGACACCAATAGGTAGTGGAATTGCTTTACTTCATTGCTTCATGCACGCGAACGCCACGAGCACTCGCAACAAGCACATTCCTAAACTATCAGAATATCCGCGGTACCCTTCACTTATATATATATATATATATATATATATATATATATATGTGTAAAGCAGAGCCTCGAGACCGAACGTAGCACGAGAACTGCATTACCTAACAATATAATAACATTCACGTTCGAAAACCGTTAGGAGCCATCTTATAATTTAGCAAACAGCGCCATAATTTTCCACCATATAAAAAAATCCAATAATCGCCTGATTACTACAATTACTGATTGTCCACTGCGGTGTCGTAGTTGTCGACAGCAGCCAGCAATGTACTTAGGCGAAGACGACGTCAACAACAACAGCAACAACAATAATAAAAAACATAATGAGGAAACAAGCAGAGTCTTGACCCTCGCTTAAACGTTCATACCTCACAAATGTGAAACCAATAATAATAATAAAATAATACGGCCGCAGTTGGAACCGATTGGTGCGTGCGGCCTAGCACCCCTTGGCCTTCTTGCGCACTTGCTATCCGCGTACTCCATTATATGGAGTGGAGAGCAGCTGCTACCCGACAATCGTACTGTATGTACATATATCGAGTTCGATCGCATCGCAAGATCGAACTTGTATTGACCGCTTACGCTGATCAGTGACGGCGACGACGACGTCTCGGCGTAACGGCGCGTAATCCGTACACACCGGGTCCGACGCCGGCAAGTGGCGGGCGCGACGCCGCCAAACGCGCTCATCGATCGAATCCGAGCCCGGCTGGACCCGAGAGAACTTTCTGGTCGCCTCTGGTCTCGGCGGTACAACGAACGCGAATCGGATCGATCACACCACCAGAGACGGGACCGGGCGTCGGCAACAGCGCCCTATAGACGCCCATCCAGTCGTCCACCATTATGTTTTTTTAGTTTTAGGATTTTATTGATATAACCATTTCCAGCGGTACACTTTCGTTTTACATCACTGAAAAATGGAGAATCTTCTTCCCGTGCTCCTTTGTCCGCGCGCTAACTGCTCGCTGTGGGCGCCTCTTGCCGTCGGCTCGCGGCCTCCCGTACTTGCTCCAGTTCGTTCTTCAGCCACCATTATACTACTATTACTACTACTACTACTATTACTATTGGACGTCAAGGTTATCTCGAAGAAAGAGACTCGAGAAGAGAGTGCGTGTGTGTGTGTAGGTGTTTCGATGTACTTCGAATTCGTCACTTAGCGATTTGCCAACAGTTAAGTCACACACAGTACGTCAACCACAGTGATGGACGGTTTGCATAGGCCTCTTTCTCAGTATGTTCTCCATCGCACTGTTTTGTCGCCAGTCGGTGTCGGTCTGTCGCTGGTACTGTCTTCAAAATGTACTTAGTCCGTAACCGGTTCTAGTCAATCCATCAGTCTATCATCGGCATACACGCCGTAACGAATGGAGTGGCCTGCGAAACGCACGCGAGTGATTTCATCGTCGATTAACGGAGCACGTTAATCGATTTGACGCCGATTCAGTTATTGTGTGCGACGACTCGCGGTTGGAACGGCTTTGCGCAATTGGTCGCGCAGTGGTCCCAGCTTGTGTAGCACCCTATTGCATCATATCGAGAGCTGAGAGCTTAACGTACCCGGTTTTGTCGTTAGGAAACTGTCTCTAAATCAACGATCGACCGTCGATTTGGTCGATTTCTCTTCTCACTGCTTCTTGTTCGCTCCGTATTCGATCCATTTGCTACTTCATCAACGAACGGCCAATGTTAAAACAGAATAGATACAAATGCCGTAATTTCAGCTAATAATGCATGGAAGCCTCGTAAAGCTCGACAATGGGCTACACGGCTAGCATTGACTCTGCATATCAGTCGCGGATTGACAACCGTCTGGTCAAAATTTCCAACGAAATATCGACAACTGCTGCTAACGAATAGCTAGAGTAAAGTTTCCGGGCTGACCCTCAGCCAAGATTTAACGTCTACGGAACTGTTTTTCACATTGCTTTATAGACGGACCCCCATAAATATTAATCGGTGCAGCGGTGGGGCTCAAACCCGCTCACCTATGTGTCTCCTCCGGTTGCGAGGCGCAGACTTAAGCCACCACGCCACCGGGATCGACGCTAACGAATAGCCGTCTTACCCCCCACTACTGTTTCTCTCTTGCTCTCTATCTCCCCCTCTAGCTCTCTCTTTCTCCTCTCTGCGAGTCTGTCTTTCGGCGCGTGTCTGTTTGAGAGGTCTGATTGTAGCAACGTCTCAAAAGCGTCCTCTCGGGATCAGCTTGGCGTGACGGACGGACGAACGGGCAACGGAGGAGCCACGAAATAGACAAGAGTACAGACACCCTTGATGGCCCGCTAAAACCGACCGATGCGTGACCGCCGATGTCAAAGTTCCCCCCCAGCTTGGGCTAGGGACTAGGATTCGTCGGATCATCGGAGTGGAGTTTGCTAGTCGCACTCCTCAGCCTCACCGCCAATTCATGGAGTTTCGTCCCCTTCGTGTCTAGCGCTGGCAGCGGCGGCGAGGGCGACTGTCATATTCCTACTATGGTACTGTACCGCGGTGGCCACGCGTTCCCTCGCTCACCACTCGCCTCGATGCGCGTCTGCCCGCATGCATTGACGGCTGAACGAAACGGATGAACAGCAACATCAGAACTTCATAGCAAAAACAGTAACATAAACAACAACAACAACAACAACAAATGAGTACACGAAATCATCGAAAACTACCGACTAATTGTGTCCAACTGTCGAGCCCGGTGGCGTGGTGGGTGCATTCGCCTGCGCCTCGCGACCGGAGAAGACTATACAGAGGTGCACGGGTTCGAGCCCCGCCGTTGCACATTTGTATTTAAGAGAGAACCGTCTATGAAGCAATGCAAAAAGCAGTCCCGTGGACGTTAAATCTCGGCTGGGGGTCAGTCCGAATAGTATTTTTATAATTGTGTCCAACTACCAGTTAGCCGCAGAGATGATACTGGCGCTATAATGGGGCGGCGCAGCCTGTCCGCTTTAACCGGCGTCCGCCTAAAGCTGAATGCCACAGGCATGTTCAAGCTCTCGTCCGCCCACCACCCGCCATCACCGGCGCCCCAAGATGTGCGCGGGGTGCGGGGGGGGTGCTTAACCGACAAAGTCACCAGCAAGGTCTAGAGTTGAGTAGGCAGCGTTCCGCATACCTGCGTCGCATTTAAATCCGAGTCGTCGCGATCGGCGCACAAATTCCGATGGTCTGCGCCCTCCCCGTCTAAGCTACCCCATCAGCATGTGGGACTTCAGCCGCCGCTGCCAGGTGGTCTTGTCGACGTCGGCTTGTCCATCCAGCTCCAGGTTGTTTTTTTTGTCCTCATGAAGCTTTCGATGACTAGTTCTGTCCTCACGGTCATGTCCGGAGGCGCTATTGCCGGTAAATCCTTTCGTACGTCTTCAAACAAGCTTACCCACCAGCATCACCACTTTTGATCATCTCGTAAACTCTATTCGACCACAGCTGTACAGAAACATAGTTAGCCAAGCTCGACCACTGCACAAACTGTATAACGGTAGACTACGACTGGAACAACGACACCAACAATAAAAAGAACAACAACTGTAACATAATATTTTATTATATTACATTTCGGCATTGTTAAAAATTTCAAATTACATTGCACATGTTCATTAAGTCTCGAAAACGGCATTCGTGTTCCGTTCATCTTGACCATATATAGGGCATATGACGTATAAGGAAATACCACAATAGCATTACCAATGCAATAGTAAAATTTCCTAATTATAATCGACATCAACATTCGCTTTCAACGTAATATTACAATTGCTGCTAATCCATTTTTCATCGTTTAGGCGTCCGCCCATATATATATATATATATATATATAACGATTGACGCAGGTAAATAGGGTTCATGTATATCTGAGTACATGTGTCTATCTCAGCGACGAGCTACAAGCTGCAAGCACGTATTGTGGGGGACGGGGGGGGGGGGGGGTCATGCTGGTTGGCAGTTTCCGCCAAGCGTGTCCAGCTCACGAAGAACTGGCGAAAAGCTCCGTGTCCAACTGGGCGCATATCATCATCATCATCGTCGTCGCCGCCCCCATGCGTGGCGCCTCCTACTGCCACGACTACAGTCGCTCGCTGGCTGTACGTTGCTGGGCACGGATGACGGCGGAACGGCCTCACGGGGTCTCGGCCGGGGTCCTCAACCCCACTCACCCCTCCGGCGGCGGCGGCGTCGACCGGACAGGACTGGTCTGAACTGGACTCAGATCGGCCGGAATGACAACAACCACAGCGGGCAACAGGACCACAGCGACTGCAGATGAGACGCTGGGGTTGTCGTCAACGTCACCAGCAAATCCCGCTGCATTCAAAGCCGTCAGCCAGGAACGAGTAAGTGAGTGAGTGAATCACTCAGCCAGTCCGTGCGTCCATCCGTGCGTCCGACCAACCGACCGTAAACAGGGAGGACCATGAGCATCAGCGTCTGCTCATCAACATGCTTTGTCCTGCCTACCCGACCACCGAAACGATAATACTGCTACTCGGTTCACGGTCACGCTGCGTCAGCCGAGTTCGCTGAGCCGGCCCGAGGCGTTCGCCAGCGTTCGCCCCACGACACGCTTCTCCTCCTCCTTCTCGAAGCTTCATCTTCTTGTTGTTGCTCCGTTCATCTGCTTGTTGTCTCCTGAAGCTAGGCTAGCTGGAAGCCTTTTTGGAGCAGAGTCATCAATACCATACGCTGGATGGCAGCCGCGATTGTAACAACAAAACAACAACTAACTCAACAACAACATTCATTATCATGGTCACATCGACTGGCGCGCAGTCACTGAACGTCTGCGTGAGAGCGCGCACGGGCTCTGTGTGTTGTGTCCGACGTTTGAATAGCCAGCCAAGATTACAGTTGCGCTAGGTACCCGGTCGGCATGATGCACCGATGCAATTGCATGATAATTTTACACTAATAATTGCCAATCTATGTCCTCCAGTTGAATTAGCTTAGAACACGTCTATAATAATAATAATAATAACTTGTGGCCTGACAAATTTATCAAAGCCATGGCCATGACACGTTTGTAAGAGCCATCACGTGTGCGCTGGTTATATTGCGCTTAGCGATACTTCACATCGTATCATAAATACTAGACAATCTAAGCCTAGTAGTATGTGTCTGTGTGAGTGTGTAAATGGTATTGAGATTATTCTATATATATATATATATATATATATATATCAGTTGATTCAATTTGACTAGCTCAATCTGAGTAGCATTTGCAAATTTACGATACCATATAAATTTCCTCACCGAACGGTAACTTCGTGAGTTTCTGATACGACGACGAAATAGAGCAACTTATCCTACCACAGAATAGACACGACGTGACGAATCATCCACCCTGTGCAGAAAACAACACAATACAACAACAAAATAACATTGACCCAACAACAGGACAGAGCAAAATGCCCAAATTAGGACCGTCATCATCCGGAGCACCTGAACCTGCCCTCTCGCTTCGCTAGCGCTGAAGGTCTTTGGCGATACCCGCTGGATTTATGGCCGACACGTTACTCGTCTCTCTCTCTCTCCTGCCGCTTCAAAACGAAATCGAAACAATCGGCCAAATCGAACCCACCTATTCAGAGAGTTAGGTGGTAGGAGACGGCTATACGCCACTGCTTCGTTTCTACCGTATTCGCCTAGCGCCATAACGTATTCATACCAGGACAATTTGGCCAATTCCCCAGCAGAGAAGTGTAACAGCAAGACAATGCTCGAATTGCTACTACTGCTGCTGCTGCTGCTACCCTGACTAAACGAGTAATGACTTACAGAGCTCCAAAGTCGTTCTTGGCGCAGGCGGTGAGCCCAAGTGAACCCGGTCCCGGGCTCGTGATGTCCTGCACTTTGCGCGTGCCTTTCGGGTTTCCACCCGGGAAACTCTAATAGCGCGACGTCTACCGGTAACGTTCACAAACGACTAGTCAAACTCAGGGGGTCACCACCCTTTTGACCTTTTCTCTGCTCCCCCCCGCCCCCCCCAATCTTTATTCATTCAATGAGTTTTAGTTCGCCCTTGCTCACTTTGTGAGCGTTACAAAGATTTCAAAGCTCCAAGAGGACAATCGAACGCTGCAGTTTCAGCAGTGGGGCAAATAATAAATAATAGGGCGCTGAGGTGAGGATGCCCAATTCCTTCCTCTGCATGGGTGTTGGAGTTTCTTCGAACAATAATATCTGATTTCGATTCGTCGTTGTCGTCGTCGGCCGCCGCCGCCGTCATAAACCAATCAATGACCCTCACAAGCGTTAGTTTTATACAATTTTCGTTTCACACATTATTTCACATTTTCCTATTTACCTTCGTTCGTGTATTCGATAATCGTTCGAGAGATCAAGAAAAAGCTCACGCAAATTATGAAGACGATGTTATCCGTGACGGGCGTGCATTAGCGACCGCGCCCACCTATTAAACGTTAGCCCTGTCCCTGCTGTTGCCGTGTATTCAACATCCTTCGAAACTCTACATAGGTGAACTGCGTAGCCGTTTCCGATTTGCTGACACACCTAGACCGTCGTTTATCTTACAGGTTATTATTATTGTAATGATTATTATTATTATTATTATTATTATTATTATTATTATTGCTAATAGCACGCGTGGCAAACGTGACGAGATCGCTTGCCGGCCAAATAATACACGTATAAAGGTCTGCCCACAGCAGCAATGCAGAGTGAACGGTCTTTGTCCGTTCATGCTCGCGACCCGTGGCACGAACACTCCACCGTGAGTACAGAGTCTTCAGTAACTGACGCCAAATGTACCTAAAGGGCATTTCCGTCGCTAGCGACCACATGATTCGGCCAGCAACAGCTGTTGCGCGGTGACCCGTCACTGTTAAACGACGTTTTCCCACCAGCCCACTGTTCTGCTGGTTGCTGAGCTCAAAGGAGAGAAAAAACAGCACAAAAGGCCTCTTTCGGTTCGCGTTCTTTGGCGATACCGCCGGTGGTGAGGACGCCCAAGAAGTGAATCCGATGGCGAGCAATCAGCCATTATTTCTAACACTATTTCTGCCTCTCTCTTTGACTCTCTTACTATATATACTATATATATATATATATATATATATATATATCCACTCTCTCTTTGAGTACCCAGGTAGGTGACCGCTCCCTTAACTACTTTTGCTGCTGCTACCTGCTACTACACTACAAATACGGCGACGATGGTTACTAACTATTTTTCACGCCAACGCTCTGCAGTTGCAGTAGCCAGCCTTGAGGTAAACGGGGCGCCTTTCTCGAGCAGGACTGGATTGCATTGCGTATGACCTCAACACCAAGTCGAAGGCTGCCTCGCCGCCAGCACCACAAACGCGCATGCCCCCATTCGGATTCGATGTGTGACGATGAAGTCGTATGTCAGAATGCAATTATCAGCTACATACGTTACATGTCCCCCCAGGCGTATGCGTTCTGCCTGAAAGAGTCGCTGCTGCTGGTACTGCTGGCTCTGCTGGCTACTGCACTGGTTTCTAAAGCCGTGAAAAAAACGTCATGTTGCTGCTATTATTATTTTTGTTGTTGTTGTTTTGTTGTCGTTGTTATTGCTGCTGCAGTTGTTATTGCTGTTGTCGATATTGTTGTTGTTGTTGTTGTTGCCGCCATTTTGGTGGCGGTTCCCAGTATTCCCGTCGCAGTGTTTCTTTGACTGCCACTCAATATACGCCCGTTCATATGTGTCGACTAGCATTACTAATCAACTTTTTGATTTCAGTTCAAGCATCGTCGTCGTCATCATCATCGTCATCACCATCATAATCATCGTCGTCATGGACCCCGCCGGCAAGCGAGGCACGTGCGTAAACAACAGGCAGTTGAAAGCCATCGTGTGTGAACAGTGAATGATATACGCTCGTTGGGTAACTCTCTCCCTCCTAGTCTGACTGAGCCAAATCAAAGAGCAGACTACTACAACGCCCAACAAACAGCCAACGGTTGAACGCTTACTATTACTAAAACAACGACGACGACGACGACTTCTACTACTACTACTACTAACTACTACGTGAAATACGTCATACTCCGCAACAATATATTAATTTCATATTATGAATAATATTAAAATCAACTACAATATTGTCCTCGTGCATTTTGTTACTATTACTATTGCGTGTTGGTTTTAACCTATCCTGCCAGTGCTACTATTAGTGTGAAACATAAAGAAGTCAATTGAACCGCTGCTGCTGCTGCTGTAGCAATTGTTGTTGTTGTTGTTGTCGTTGTCAATAAGCATGCATTTAGTATGAATAACTGGACGTACAAGAACCAGGTAATCGACATTGCTTACCTACCAAAACCTAGCATACATGGCGTCAGGCTCAAACTCGTCGGATTTATAACATGAACTAAATCGCAGACCTTCTCCATACAGCATACCGTCGATGTTGTTTCTGGTATTGTTATTGGCCCTACTATCATTATTGTTGTTGTTGTAGATGTCGTTGTTGGTGTTGTTGTTATTGTTGTTGTAGATGTCGTTTTTGTTGTTGTTGTTGTCGTCGTCGGCGTTGTTCTTGCTGCTGCTGGTATTGTTGGCGTTGTTATTAGTTGCTGTTGTTCTTGTTGCTCTTAGAGTGAGCTATCGAGCAAGCAAACTAACCGAGAGCTGCCGAAACAATAAAAAACACTCGCCACAAGCGGCGAGCCGCCACAGCACTCGTCTGACTAAATGAATCCAGTATCGATTGCAAATAATGCCAACGAGAACAACAACGATCCGTGGAATCAGCAGTGCGCGGGGCCCGGGATGACGATCGGGTCGGTCGGATCGGTCGGATCACAGACGACAGGTCGAAAAGTGCTTGTCTGTGTTTCAATTTCATTCTGCGCATGCCATATATCTAGTATACACACAGAGCGCCTATGCATATTACATAAAGACGCCCCACCAGCTCCAACAACAACAACAGTAACAACAACAACAACAGCAACAGCAACACCAACAACAACAACAACAGTAACACCAACAACAGTAACAACAACAGTAACAACAACAGCAACAGCAACAACAACAACAACAACAACGACAACAACAGCAACGACAACAAACACATGCACACACTCAATGTGCGTCAGTGTGCGCGCGCATGCGCTGCATGTACATAGATTTTCATAGATGCATTCCAATTGTATCTCGGCGACACAGTTATCTTGGTCTCTATCTCTCTCTCTGTCTCTCTTTCTCTCTCGCTCACTTGTTGTCTGACTTTCATATATCTTCATAAAATATATGCGTGATCTATATACGTCTGTCTTCATATATGCGTGAATACGTAATTTCCGGCCAATCATAGCTGCCGCTGCTGCATACGAAACAGCCAAAACAGCAACAATTCTAGCAGGCGCAGCAGCGGCAGCAACAACAGGAGCGCCTCCTCTAGTCTATTCGCGAGCCCAAATTGACATCGGGATAGAGCTCCGAGAATTGGCATTGCAAGCTTACAGACTCGCCTTCCTTCTGTGTCTTCATAGCAGGTACTAGCAGACTTCTTTATGAAACATTAAAAAAAGTTTATATATATAACCAATATGGTCGGCAGAATTAGAATTCAGTCAAGGTTAAGTATCAGCATTGCTGTTCTCGTCCACCGAAAGTCGGCAGCTAATTCAACCACGCACGATGTAGGCGGAGGAGACACGCCATCACAGAGGCATCGTAGCTCAGCTACAACACGAAGTAGCACGGCATCAAACGACGTTAAGCACAAACGAATACATATATATATATATATATATATATATATATATGCATTTATCCAGGAAATATCACAGACTGGGCCAACACCCAAGTGGATGGCGTTGGCGATATTGATCGCAAAGGTTATGGAACCAAGGATCCGTACTAACGAATAATAATAATAATAATAATAATAATAATATTATTATTATTATTATTATTATTATTATTATAACGACGAGTGAACATGAAGAGAAAAAGGCCAATAGACAAGAAATGAATCCTGCAACAGTCTATTTCTGTCAATGACGGGTTGTTCGTTTCGTAGGCAAAGAATGTCGAAATATTGGCGGCTCTCTCTCTCTCTCTCTGTGGCCGAAATAGGTGGGCCTCGAAATGATGCTTCAGGCTCTCTCTCTCTCTCTCGCTCTCTTCTTTCTCTCTCCTCTCCAATATGTCTCTCTCTATCTCTCTTTCAATTGCTCTCGAAGGGTCTATTGCAAGCGGACACATAATTTATTTACGTTTGTCTAAGGTCTCTCTCTCCGAGGATCACGATGCTAAACAGCCGGACAGAGATGATGCTGCGCGATCACAGATGGGACAGAAACAGGCCGGGTCACGGAAACGTCACCGTCAACGCCGATGCCGATGATGCTGCCACTGCCGCCGTCACGTCACCAGCTGACGACCACATCTCGAAAGATCTCGTATCTAGTGAGAGCGGAAGAGGAGAGCGACCGGAGGGGAGACAAAGAAAGGGAAAAGAGGCCAACTCAGCCGACAAACAGCAACACTCGGCTTGAGATGGCTGGGGTAGACAGCACAGACACACACACACAGTCGCGGCCCTACCGACAAGGTCGTCTGCCACCATCGCGTCTACCACCAGCACAGCGGGTAGTGGTGTAAGTATGATGAGCATTCGTGTGATTATTGCTCGCTGCTTCGGCCTTTTGGGAAGCATGCATGCATGCAGAAGATGCATGTAGAAAATAATATATATATATATATATATATATACGTTTTGTAAACATAGAGATATACTAGGATTTGTTCAACGTCTCTTCATAGGGCAGCAGTGGCACACCTAACAGTATATGGTAAGTATGCCGCAGTCCCTGTCCTGTTGTACGCCGAAAACAATAACAACGATAACAATCATAATCATCATCATCATCATCATCTGTACAGCGAAATTCAAAGCTAAACATCACCGGGCGGCAATACGTGAATTCATAGAGGTAGCTTCTACTTGAGATAATTAGATCCTCTACAACAGCAACAACTACTACCACTACTACTACTACATGAAACGCCTAAACATTCGACGGTATCCAGGCTAGATATCATCATGACAAATGCAGATTGCGTATCCGTACTTGTCGTGACATGACATGGTACGTACGATTAAGAAATAAATGTTAAAGAGGGGCTATATCAGAACATAGAACGACTAAAGCGTCACCTATGATTTCAAGTTCAGTCAAACGTTCCGTTGTTCTAAACCAAAGCAAAGCTCAAACAAACTCAGCCAGCATCGCACGGAATTTGACACATGTATGCTGATATATATATATATATATATATATATATAAGCATACATGTGTCAAACGTTCCGTTGTTCTAAACCCAAAGCAAAGCTCAAACAAACTCAGCCAGCATCGCACGGAATTTGACACATGTATGCCTGATATATATATATATATATATATATATATATATGTACATATATACGACCTTTATTGCTATGATGGAGATCTGACAAAGACGATAACCTCACCAAGCGATTCTCGGCCAAATTCCACAGACAAGACTGTCTTACAACCTACAAGCAAGACATCTCGACAATCGAAACACCCTAGCTCCAACACGGACACAGTCTAAGCAAAGATGATTCTTCACGCCAAAGAGACTTTATAACGAGTTCTACATGCAGGTCCTAAGGGGGGGGGGTAAGGGGTCATGACTAGTCTCTGCAGCTCCGTTAGGATAAGAGGCATATGGCAGACAGTGGCAGTGGACATCCCGGCAACCGCCGAGATCACTCTTATAAGCAAAAGCCTTGGAGCAAGCCGTCGTGCAATAATATCCAGGACTGATCCCGGAAATCCGAGTCAAAGGCCGGGAAACAGAAGAGACGCACGGTAAAAAGCAGAATCACTCTGCCTTTGCAGTTGCCGTGAAAACCAGGACTCCAATGCCCGACAGGCCATCAGAACCAACACTGACCTAACGATGGTGCTGGAAAAAAAAAGTCCAAAGAGCTTCAAACACAGCAGCGTGAATGTGCAAGAGACTACTACTACCAATGCCACTAGGAAATTCCTACAACAAATAAAAGAGGAGGAATCTTTAGACGCGACAGCCCAAACTACTTCACAGACCAGGGCTGTCATAATCAGAGACTCAAATGTGTCAATTGAGCCCAAAGACATTCTCATGAGGCTCACTGAGCACGGGGCGCCGGAAATCGCATTCGGCGTTGAATGGTTAAAATAACCGCCGCACAGAGTCAAGCAGCCTTAGTGGCAACTTAAAGTGGCCAGGTAAAGTAATCTCGAGAAGACAGTAGTGCGGCCATCTCGTAAAGAAGCAAAAATGACTCTCGTAAAATAAAATGTATAGATACCTAAACTGACAAAAATGAAAACATACATATATATATATATATATATATATATATATATATGGGGTAGTCTATATAAGTGGTGGCGTGGTCTAGAGGTGTCTAGGTCAATTAGAGGCAAAGTGCGCTAGTCGTGGTCTTCATCTACCGGGGTGTCCCCGGTTCGATCCCTGTTGTTGATCCGACGTCCTATACCGATGCTTATTGAGAATAGTTTATACACCATACGGCCGCGGAGAGTAAACGGTCGTGGCCGGGGCACAAAGACAACTGTTGGGGAACCCTGCACATCTCAACATGCCCGCTAATGCTGCTGCTGTTCTAGACGCATCTGACATAAAGAAAAAAGAGTGACATGTATATTTATTTGTGCATGTCATGCAAATAATGCATCAATCAAACACACACACACATATATATATATATATATATATATATATATATATATATATATATATATATATATATATAGTTGCGACTATCGTCCCGAGTAGCCCGGCACGAGTGTGATGGAGTAGCTTTTGTTTTGCTCTCTAACTGATTGCTACAGTACACACAGAGTACGGCGGGCAGACTCGCCGCACTAAACGCGGTCGGTCGCAGAGTCGTAGAGTATCAATTATTGTTGTCGTCATTGCTGTTGTTGATGTGGTTGTTGTTTTTGTCGTTGTTGTGGCTGTTGTTGTTGTTGCTGTTGCTGATGCTACTGCTGCTGCGGTTGTTACAGACTCGTATCAATTGACTCGCCCCATTAACAGAAAGAGCGGCAGCAGCGGTACAAGTGACTGTTAATAACAGCTACAATAACAACAACAACACCACATCGAGGCACAACAAACACGCTTACCACTCACGGATTACTACTTACGTCTAACCTACCCTGTTAATGACAATGAGACCCTGATTCTGACTGTTACGAGATGGTGATGAGAATTACGTCGATACTGATGTCACGTCACAATCGCGGCTGCTTGTTTCCACTGTCGAACCGTGTGGCAAGCGGTCGTGGTGAGTTCGTTCGCCGGGAACGAGTATAGACAGCATCATCACTCACGTCGGCAGCATTATATGACTTAATAGTCGCCGTAGCAGTCACCCCAGTAACGAGATAGCGAGAGTGAAATTAGCACCACAACCAATGGCTGAATTGCCATAGTTCTCCTTACGCAATTGTCGTCAGCAATATATATATATATATATATATATATATATATATATATATATATATATATATATTATATATATATATATACAGTGCAGGGCTTTAGTAAGGCGACGTCTTTGAAATAAGACATCTAGTATATAACTAACTTTTGGGATATATGGCACATATTTAACTACGTAAATATGAGCTTGAAGAGAAGTAGACAAAGGTCAATAATCATAACCCACCGCCGAATACCTGTCGTTGTAAAAAGTCTAATACAGGCTACTGGATGCCGCACGAGGGGTTGCCTTCATATCGCCCGCCTACCTGTATGATTGACGTGGATAGTCCTAAAACGAGAATAATACCACTATCTAAGTTTCCCTAGTCACGTTATTGTTTCATTTTCCGTATCATTTCAATTGGTCTCTCTGCATATATATATATATATATATATATATATATACATACATATATCCACTCCCTCTGTTATACATCTTGTACTTAGGTCCGAGCGTATGCTGCTCTGTAGTCTAGCTCGACGAAAACGATCGATTAACATTGCGGGCTGCACTAATTCACCTTGTTGACTAGCTTGCGAGCCCAGTACACTATATATATATATATATATATATATATATTAAAGCAAAAGGAATATGAAGAGAGAGAGAAAAAACAGAATTTACAACATCATTCTACGAAATAAAGACTACTACGATTTTGGTTCATAATAAACATATTATCACATGTTTACCGCATGTTTTACGACATGTGGTATTTATTGCCCCACTCCTCCTTTCAACGTCCGGTAACCGTGATGACGATTATGACGACAATAGTTATAATAGTAACAACACTCGTTAGCCGACACAGCCTGCTGTTGTAAATATTAGAGTTTCGGCTCTCCTTTGCACGCGTGCCAAATATTGCTACGTCGATGAACGCAAACGCGATCAGGCTGTCCACACCATGCTGAGAGAAGTAGAGAGCCACCAAGACGGGCGATACCGGTGTGTCATAACAATATCTGGGTTCGTTTTCCGTATGCGTTTATATTTCTCTGCATATATACATATGCATATTCGAAATGAAAATAGAATACTTTATCGCCCTGGGTGTACGCTGATAACTTCGAACAACGACAGCAGCAATATCTCTGACAGGGGACAAAAACAACGCCGAAACACAAAAAGAATAAGAGTAACAACAGTAACGAAAAAGTGGAAAAATATGAGATAAATCAGAACAACAGCACAAATGGCCCTCAATATACGTCGATTCAACGACGCTACAAACAGATTGACAGAGATCCGTCTCAAATCTCTCGCTGTGGGTCACCACGAAACATGCCAAAATCACCAATACGTCCAATACATCCTATATATATATATATATATATATATATATATATATATATAACGTTAGCGACCGGTAAAACACTGTTTACTCATCGAATAAACGAAATATATGCACGTAGGTCGTTACATGAGTAACCACGCGGTGGCGTCACAATGATCTACGTGGCGCATGGCGGAAAAGCAGAATTCCTTACACTACTATCACATATCAACCTTCAGGCAGGAAAAGCATTTAGATTACTCGCGGAAGACATTTAAACTGCGCGTGATAGCGCTTGTCGTAGACACGGGGGAAACACGAATTACGTGCCACGATTAGGTATGTTTATCTTCTAAAAGAAATCGGCAGTTGCGCAAATAAAAGCCGGGTTAGAAAACGGCCTTACAAGAAAGCTACTTAGTTAGACAACTAAGTTTTGGATTCACTCAGTCGAACGCGGCCGAATATCAACCGGAGATGACTCTCGACGTCAGCGCTCCATGGGTTGAGGCCACTGCGCTCGAAATAGTGTTTCAAGTTTAGTCACCGTAAATTGGTAGTGTACGCTCAAAATAGTTGACATATATTCCATTGTATCGTCATGGAAGGCCGGAGTCGGAAATGTAGGCGCGTGAAGATGAGATCGCTAAGGTCGCAGGCAGCTTAGTGGGTGGAGCCCATAATATACAGAACGACAGACACGAAATGGAAAATAAGCTGTGTCCGCAAGACGGTGCCGTGATAGCACCGAACAAAAACGAACATTTTGCAGCAACACGTTTGGTGCCGAATCGTGCCCGTGGACAAGACTTGAATCCGTCACCAAAACCACAAGAAGACCAAAATCAAAACAACAATGAAATCTCTGGACAGCGAATATGTTTTGATAGCGTGGAATGTAATGACTACTGCTTTTTTTCACTTCCGAGGAATTATCTTCATTGATTGTTTACAGAAACGTCAAGCAGTCCGCTACAGGGGCATATTATTTAACATCTCTGAGCTGTTTGCACGAAATGCTGCGAATTAAGCGAAATAAGTTGGTATGCAGAGAGTCGTCTTTAATATCTGGCCATCAACGAGCTTCGGCCATGAAACGACTTGAATTGACGAATTTGAATTGCTACTCCATTCACCCTATTCTCCTCATTGGGCTCCTCTTATGATTTCGCGTATTTTAAATGAGATCCCTGAAATTTCGGATTCTTCCTGAAGTTCCAAATCCCAGTCGTTTCAAATGTTTCCCTTCGTGACATCGACAGATAGCAATCCGACGAACGGGTGAACGGGTGGATCGATGGATGAATGTCTTCTGGCCAAGCAGAGATTCTGCCTCCGACTGAACAACATCAGCGTATGATGAGAACGCGGTGGCGCTCATGAGCGTAGGAATCCGATAGGGAGGTGTGTAACAACTTATCCGCCAAAGTTATTACAACCAACCCCAAAATAGACGGCGCTATAATAGCATAATAGCGTTGTGCTTACTACGTTATGCATGGTGGTGGTGATGACTACTATTATTATTACTATTCCGAATATGAAATATATATTTAAAGTCGTTGTTGTTTGCCCACTTGTCGCTGTTTCAATTATTGTTGTTCCTGTCGTATTGTCGTTGTCGACGCTGGCCGTCCAAGCTTCTTGTGAAGCACGCTGATTTTCAAGACCCATTAGTCATATTATGAACCTCACAAAGCACGCTAGCGAAGCGCAGCTGCTTGGAGTATATATATATATAACGGCCGCCCCCGACAAGGGGCAAGGGAAACTACTGGATTTTAGTAGGTTTGTGAGAGTGTGTGTGTATATATATATATATATATATATATAACTTTGATTCGGCATAGTCGAATACGTGGAATATATGTGTTCGTCTGTGTGCAGACATCTGTTCGGAGAGTAGAGTTCCTCTTTGTCTCTCACCGTCAATCCGGAATTCCCTGGTCCGTTATGGGATGATGAACTTGTCGTTTTAGCCTGCCCATATTACTTCAACTAGGCGAGTATTATTATGATTATCGTCATCTTCTTTATCGTCGTCGTCATCATCATCATCATACAAATAGGCCTGGTCCTTGCACCTAGGTCTGCTAAGCCCTTTCGGCCACTGGCCACTGTCACAGCAACTTTGGCCACTCAATATAACGTCGCGCTAGCATATGGCAGCTATCTATCTCTCCTTGTTGCTGTGTTCGTCGACAGCTGCTCAATCCTTCATTGGCAGCGACACAGTCAATGGCAGAAGTTCGTCCTCGTTGCCCGGTTACCCATACGATCGTTCGTCCGCACGCTTCGCTTTCGCGAGCGGACCGAGGCGGCGGAAATTGTGCATTCGCTCATGAGCTCGGGTCCATGTTGTAAAGCTCACTGGCGTGAAGTTCACGAAAATATGTTCGTTGCACAGAGATCACGACGAGGTGTGTGAGGTTGCGGCATAGACTGAGAGCGTACAACTTTCTGCGAGGCATATATAAGCAAGCGTGGACGATCTGATTCTGAATCGCCGGAGTTAACCCTCCGTTTACCAACGAAGAGGACAACTTAACCTGCATAAAAATCAAGATCATATCAAACATTCCCGATATGTACAAACAAGAAGCATATATACAACTCCTGTAAAGTGAAAACCGGCAGCTGTTTTTGCCCATGTCTGACAACTACAGGCTCTGAGAGAGAGCGCTCTGTTTCTGAAAACTAAGCATTGATCACCGAGATTCACTAAGAATTCACCGAAAGCCTCGTTGCTATCGATGAAACCACCAATAATAGAATAAGCGATGAGTTAAACACCGGCTTAGAAAGAGGGGGGGGGGGGGTAGGGTATCCCGGACAGGACAATGTTCGATCAGATGTTACAGCCTAATATGAAAAAATCATTCTACCTGAGCAGTACTAAATTCCATGCATAGCAATCCCTCCATTTCTTAGAACTGAGCGTTATCCGCCCAAGCAACTACTACTGGTAAAAACCTAAATTGAGATGTAACAGTCTCATGTGCGGCGCCACTCCTCAGCTAGGTCTAAATGGTTGGCAGAGTACACAGATCGGAAAAGCAAAGCAATTACCTCGAAGTTCCTGTCAAGAAACTACCCTAGCTTTGCACCCGTTTCCCTGGATACAATAGGGCCCATCGGAAGGTTACCGACAAATTCCTGAAGGACATCGTGAACTGCCTACAGAAATTATGAGCAAATAATGTGTAATTGTGGGCGCCATGGACTAAGGCCGGACAGCTGGCAGATTGAAACTATAGCATGTGTTCACATCCCACTTAGAAATATTGAGGAATATATTACTATCATTGTTCTTACTGCTGTCTGCCCTGCAGGGGCTACTTTTTAGACATATGCAGGCTGTCGTGCAGTTGCTAAGTTATAGGCTATATAAATTCCCAGCAGACTAGCTCAGAGAGCGTGCCCGGACTCGATCAGGGAGCCGGAATATATATATATATATATATATATCTAGTGCGTTTCTCTGCTTGCCAATATTAAACAATTCCATACAAAGAGAACCATACGAATCATAGCATCATAACAAATTAAGCTGGCGTCCACAAAGGCTTCTTTAGCCTTTCCTGCCACTGGCAACTTAGACGACGGTCTCTCAAGAACGTCGTCTGAACGTCGTCAGCTGCTAAGGCCTTAAATGGTAATGGAAAACGGCAGTGACGACAGAAGAGGCACAAATAGGCATGGCCACAAAGCTGGGCTGGATGAAACTAAGAAGGACAAAAACTCCTAAATCCTACAGCCTGGTTATTCAATGTAGGCGACTTATAAGCCACACGGACATGACCTTGTCCCAGTCACGCGTAAGACAGAAACCTTTGAATCGTCCTAAGAGAGAACTAACATTTGCGAGCAAAGAATGAAGGTAGGCGTCGATTTTGTCCGGTCGCCAGCTCGAACGAGAACACTGCACTGTTGTTCAATCATTGAAAAGCTGCCACCTTTCGACTAAACAAGCATTATTATAATTTTACTCGTAATGCTAACGGTATACTACCACAGTGTTTAGATGAAAAGCACATGCTCGACGTGTCCCTTACTCCGGCGGATCCCTAAGCAAGACTTGTTGGTTCAAAAAAGCAGTATCCATTTAATTCTACATTTAGCTAATTCAGACTTTTAACTAAAGTCCATTCCAAATTATCGTTTCTGTAGATTTTGGACCGCGTAAAGCAACGACGCTTTTTCGCAGACGTTGTATTTAGGATATCATGATTTCTGATGCATATTTTTCACAAACCTAAAACATTTAACTAATATTTGCAGAAAAATATAGTGCTACACTACTATAGTGGCACAGTAGTGTTTGACGAGTTATAGACTATAATTTGCTCGTAATGGGCCACCGTGGCAACGAATTAAATGCAGCCCAATATAATGTTCGATAGCGCCGAAGCTCTTTCAATTTATTAACACGGCACTAGCAGATAGGAATTAGGAGAACTCGTTACGCCTGTTCTGCTTGCTGACAGGTCCGATGATCACGAGAAGATGACAGGGTGAGAGGGGGGATCTTTGAGAGGGTTGCCGAGCATATAGATATCTCTTTTGATACGACCAACTGGTACGCATGTTTCGTGTTTGGAAACCACGAAGCTGTGAATGATATTCTATTACACCGCAGGGTCGCTTGAAATTGGTGTCAATTTCTCACAAATACCTACTCAGACACACTTGCCCACTCTCAAGACCCGTCGATCGCCATCTAGAAGACAACATACCGATTCTCCCTCATGTATTGCCTGTTTAAATAGAGAACGCTGCTAGATCTGTGCGCCAGTCCCGAGGGGCCTTCCCCTTTTCTCGTTCGGCAACTAAGAGGCACCGAGTACTTATTGAAGTCAATTTAAACCTCAAAGACCCGTCAAGGGCCCGTCGCCAATTCGTTTCACGTTATGTTAACGAAGAAGCGCCTAAGGGATTGACGTCATCGCCTGTGTTCTCTGTGCAAAGTTTTACTCAAGGCGCCAGTATTCGAGTATTCGAAGTCGAAGTCGACAGCATCAAGGCGGAGCTAATCTTATTACCAACGACTTTGTGTTTGGTGGCACTTACTTTGGGGCAACCTCTGCACCCGCACCCAACCCGCAACCAGCAACTAAGTCACGTACCCATGACTACGTGTGTATATTCACCAACATACGTCCACGTAGCGGTAGTACAAATGGGAACTTCACTACTTTTGACGGAATCCTGTTAAAGCCATGTAAAAACTAGCAGCCTTGGTTAGACTCGACTGGGCCACTGCCGTTAAATACAGCCTCTGTAAGCCGAAAAGGCGTAGAGAGTGTTATTGACTACTTTTCCGCAATGCTCAGTTCTCCAAACCAGAAATCATCAACAAAGCTCTAATCTGCCGATCTAGCAATGTGTGCGCGATAGTTTAGTTAGCCACCGCAGTGAAATGATACAGCTCGCAATAAAAATGAACAGGCTTCTTCATACTCGAGTAATAAACATTTTCCAACGACCACATTTTCATGCAGTTTCGCAAATAAACCTCGTTCTGTATCTGAATCTGAAAACTCAACTACCATTGGCTGTTTTCCACAGATTTCACGCATGCGCTACTAGCAAATGATTAAAACTGTAGTTGTAATCAGCAGAAAATAATATCCAGTTAATGTCTCAATTGTAACTCGCCGATCTAGAACCTACAACAGGGCTCGATTTTACAAACACCATCAGAACATACAACAAGAAGAGTTGTTTTCCAGTTGTCCAATCTTGTCTGGCGCAATCTGGCAAACGTGATTAGTCATGAAATATGCGGCACGTCGGTTTATACGTCCATTAATTTTCTTTCCAGACCTTCTTCCGCTATATATATATATATATATATATATATATATTTGTATTCTGACTCCTGGATAACGGTGACGAATGTTATCGCTATTGTTATTATTAGGATGGAAAAATAGGTGTATTCTATTTGATTCCAGAACGTCAGTAGTTGGCTTACATGACTACTGTCGGCGCCGTAGATTCCGCCATGGAATGAAACACGAATACGACAACAACAACAACAACAACAACCACAACAACAGCAGCAGCAGCAACAACAACAACAGCAACAGCAATAACAACCAACAGACGATGACGGTAGAAACAAAGTCGACATGCAGGCAGACTGGCAGACGCACAGGAGGAATGTTGACGAGTCGCCGCATACCCCGCTTCCCCATCCCCGCCCCCACCCCCCCCCCCAACTCTCCCCGAAATTCCCCTTAAATCTCCCCCGGCCGACTTCGCGACCGGCCGGCTGTCACTGACTGACTGTTTGTTGTTGTTGTACATCAACATGTCCGTCAGTTCGTTTGCCCACGAATGTCTGTTTGTCCGTAGTGAAGCAGAAGCAGCCGACGGTGACGGTGACGGCGGCGGCGGCGACGACGACGACGACAACGACGAATCGTTCAACGAGTCCCTCGAGAGCGACCGCGACGCGGCGGCAGCAGCTGACCAACCGACCACAATCATCTGGTGGTTGGCGGCGGTAGTCGATGTCACGATGATGACAATGATCCTTGCCGTTGTTGTAATTGTTGTTGTTGCTGTTGCGGCTGTTGTTGCTGTTGCGGTTGCGGCTGTTGTTGCTGTTGCGGTTGTTGTTGCTGTTGTTGTTCCGGTTGTTGTTGTTGCGGTTGTTGTTGCTGTTGCTGTTGTTATTGCGGTTGTTGTTGTTGTTCCGGTTGTTGTTGCGGTTGTTGTTGCTGTTGCTGTTGTTGTTGCGATTGTTGTTGCGGTTGTTGTTGCTGTTGTTGTTGCGATTGTTGTTGTGTTGTTGCTGCTGTTGCTGTTGCGGTTGTTGTTGCTGTTGTTGTTGTGGTTGTTGTTGTTCCGGTTGTTGTTGTTGTTGCGGTTGTTGCTGTTGTTGTTGTTGCTGTTGCTGTTGCTGTTGTTGTTGCTGTTGTTGTTGTTGGTATTCTTCTTGTTGGTCTTGTTATTGTTATTGTCACTACTGCTGCTGATGTTGTTGTGGCAGTTGCCATTGGGAGCTAGTATATCTATACAGCGGCCCGTTGTTTGATTGATGACACGCATCGTTTAATGATAGTAACAGCCGCCATGGTGATGGTGATGCTGCTCGATAACGATGATGTCGATGTCTAACTGTTTTCATCCAGGCTAGGTGTGGAGCTATCTGTGCCCATATATATATATATATATATACATTAGGCGTATAGTTATCTATATTCGTGTGTATGTGCGCATATATTATGTCTGTCGATATGTATGAGATATTTGTATATATATATATATATATATATATATATATACGCATCTGTATATCCCGCTGACAAGGAAGTACTTTGCAGCCAACCGTTTCCACAAGCGCGGGCAAACAGGCGCGGGTACGGCGGGGAAAAGGGGGAAAACAATTTGGCTAACAATTTATGATGCGCTGTGTCGTCTACGACTCCTACCACTGTGATGGGAGGGGGGGGGTGTCATGGTTATCTAAGTTATTTTTCATGATTTTATTTGTTTTTCGCTATTGCTGTAGTTTTCGATGTCGGTGTTGCCACAGTTGCTACTAGAGCACTGTTGCAGTTGTTGCTATCACTTCAGCCAATCGTCCCTGCTATTTCGATCGCTGCGATGCTGGTACTGTACTCTTGGGTCCTTCTATACCCCCCTCTCCCCCCAGCTGTACTAATTTTTCTCTACCACTGGATCATCATCACCATCGTTATGGAGCTAATTACCACGCCCCCCCCATTAGGACAGCTTATGTGACGCCGTGCTGTCGGGATGGGTAGGGGATGGCCAGTGCGCTGCTAGTCATGAGTGTCGCCGGTTCGATGTTGTCCGTAGTTAATCGATTGTTTTTTTTTAGCGATATTGATTAAGAATTAAGTATAGATTCGGGTTATAGTATAGACTTTGTAGAAACAACATCTTTAAAAAAACATATATGTATATATATATATACGGTTGACGACTAGCTTATACCGGTGCTTGCTTGGTCCTTACACTCTGTATAAATGTGCCAGCTTTACCCCTGCTCTGTCTCTCGCTCGGCGAATGAATAGATGGCAGCTGGTGGTATTTTTCTATCGAACTGTCCATCCATCCATTCATTTACTTATTCATCCGATCATTATTATCATCGCATTCTACCTGCCTTCGTTGCCAAGAGATGACGACGACGACCAGCGTCCACTACGTCAGTCTACGAGCAAACGACGAACCCGCCTCCAGCTTCGCAATCAACCCCAACTGCTCTCCTCCCAATCCAATCTATTCCAACCAATCCTAACTCCCCTCCACCCAATCCTCCAACTTCCCAGCTTCACAGCCCTCTGCCACACAATCAGCAGCGGTCTTGCAACGTCCGACCACCCACCGAATTATCAGGACTGAACGCGCAACATTGCGACTATCGACGGGGCGCAGTGAAGTGACTACCGCTATGGCCATCGAGAATCTGGCACTTCCGAGTCGCGGGTGCGTCCACGAATCGGGCATGCTCGAGGCATCATACCACCCCACGCCTCGTTCAAAGCCGTCTATTTCTTAAGATGTTCAAATTTGGCTAGTTAAGGTTAGTCTTATAAGTAACCTACTAGTAGTATACATATAGTGGCAGTCGATCGCTCAATCGATAATCAGTAGGTAGGGTAGACTATGGGCTGACCCCTCGAGTTATTCCTACCTCCCGACGACGATGATGATTGCAGTCACTCAGACTGAGCCTACGAATCGTGGCACAACGCAACCAGACCTCACGAGCTCGTCGACGCCAGTGGCGCCGTCAACACCAAGCGATCCATACAATACCTTTGCAGTCAGTACTACTACAACTACCGCAACGTGTGACTGTGAATGACGAATCAATGCGTGAGGAATGAGGAATGGAAAATCGTCCTTACCTGGAAACAGTCACGAAAGAGAGAAACGGATGGTAAGCTCGTTAATACTGGTTTCTACCAATGAACAATTACCGGATATCGACGTCTCTGCAGCTAGTGATAGGCGCTTACTCCCTACACTGTCCTGCTGTTAGCCTATGTACCGTCGCCCTATCTACTCGATTTATCTACTCAATCCACCCTAATGACGACGGATGGTAGGTCAATACGGTCGATCTCCCAGTGCGGTGGGACTCTCACCCACTAAAACTCTCCGCCTTCCTCCGCATGCGTTCAAGGTTCGGAATTATGTAGGCACTACTTTGAAGCCATGAGGAGAGAGTATCTTAATTCGACCTGCTCATGGATCTCTCGGTAGGCTTGCTCCAGGAAGTGTGCGGGAGTGAGTTGAGACCCTGCGGAAGGCTGATTGCATCACTCTTGTCACCCAGAATAACAACAACAGCAGCAATGGCAAAAGCATTACGAGCATTCTAAAGCATGAGCGTCACTGTCTTTCCTACCTTTGGCGATCTTTATTTTTGCATAGCCCGTAGCCGTAATGCTAGGTCGAAATAATGAAGGGTAGAAGTCGCTGATTGAGTAGAAACCGTCGCAATGACTGTAGTAAGCGTAGTTTGTAGTAGTGGTAAAATAGCAGTAATCAAAGTAGCGGTAGAGTAATGATGACGTGGAAGTCAGCGGTGTAGCGGTCGAAATTGTAGAAATAGACTGATGTTTTACCTTAACCAGAAAAAATGCAGCGGTAAGCGTGAGATGACGTTCATCGTTATTCATTGATGCCGATTTCTCGGAAAGTAATCACAAACCACCCCCCCCCCCCTGTCCAAAACTGCACATACACACCCCACATCGATATGCTCTAATGTCTACAGAAACTATAATAATAATAATAATAAAAATTATTATTATTATTATTATTATTATTATTATTATTATTCGTAATTGTGTTATCAGAGTACAGTTGTGAGGTTCGAACGTGTCGCGTCGATTCAAGCACGTATTTAGCTGCTCATCCCATGGCGCCGATTATAGAAACGGCATTGCCTCTACACACCGCGAGAGACAGAAGCTGTCTCAGATATTCGCCCTCGCGCTGGTCCCCCGTTGTTGCTACCATTCTTCTGGCCAGATCCCGAATGAATTTTGCTGTTCCACTGCTGATGGGTCCTAATGTTTCCATAGCCACCGGTACGAAGTGAAGACTGTTTTCAAGGTCTGCCTATTATTATTATTATTATTATTATTATTATTATTATTATTATTATTTTTAACCGCCTTTACTATTTCTTACATCGCCAAAACGTTCTAGCACCAACGCCCCAGCTGTGTCGACTTTTACCACTACTTTAACAACAGAGGCATTCCACCCTATCCCCAGCCCCTATTGCAATTAAAACCAATCGCTGCTGATCAACGGGATAGCAATAACGATCTCCTGGAGAGACACTGAGACTTGTATTAGACTGCTACGACGACAACAATGGCTTTGCTCAAAATAGTTTCTCTCCATGTTTGCCTATTAATCTGAACACAATTAGGAGGAAATTAAATACACTAATGAATACTAGAACTACTATTACCTTAAGCATTACTATAATCAGTAATATTCAATCTAGTATATTCATATAGAAAAAAAATATATATATATAACATGAAAAGGTTATAAACATAATATATATATATATATATATATATATATATATATATATGGTATTTTTTTATTTTTGTCAGCACCACGCGTTGGATCTTAAAAGAATATTCACGCTTCTTGAGCGTGAGAGATAAATATGTGATTATTGTCGTTTTGGTTGCCGTTGTTGCTTGAGTGATTCGTGAGACATGCTGCGCTTTGCTTTCCGCAAATTCGACAACTTCTAGCCGAGCTGGCCCAAAGGTGAGATGACGGAATCTGACACATATCCCATATCGGTCGTGAAACTAGCAGGAAATCTTTCACGGATGCGCATATATCTCGCACTTACTCTCTCTCTCTCTCTCTATTGTTTTTACTTGTCCCGGAAGGTTTTGAAGGGAAAGCATAATACACATGCTCGCGCTAGTACAGCATGCGAGTTTTAACTAGTTTGTGTGTGAGAGAGAGAGAGAGAAACTCACTGTACCCAAATTCCTTCCTACCTGGCATTTGTTCAAAGCCGTAGGCGTTCCTGCCATTCTCTAGGATTCGGAAGCTCGGTCTCCCCTCTGGAGCTTTCTGGAGCTCCGTCTGAGCCTATCATTCAGCACGTGTTTATGAGTCCCTCCTTCAGCCACGACCTATAACCTACCTGCTGCCCCCAACTAAACTATCCTGTCTGTGTGTGTGTGTAACCAACGAAACAGAGAACATTCCCGCTACTACAAACAATAACAACAACAACAACAACTATGAATCTAACTTTCTTCGTTTGGGAACTACCGACAAGCCGTTGTTTGAAGTAGAGGTGTACTTCTCTAACCACAATCCCCGAGCGGATCTATCTCTCTCTCTCTCTCTTCACACGTTTGCGTATTGTCTTCACATTCACCCACGATGTCGCCGGTGAGAAAAACGTTCGAAAAACAACAGTGCGCTACGAAACAAAAAAGCGAGAACGTAGAGGCGAGCGGTCGTGATGAATGTCCGTTTTTTTCACGACGAACGCGGACATACACGACCTTGGCGACACAATTTTCCGCCACGCGGAATGACTGGTTCGCAATGATGAGCAAGTCCGCAACGAGCAATAGCGAGCAGTAGCGCGAGCAGTAGCTCTGCTCGGTAGACAAAATATGCGACGATTTTTAAACACGTTTTTCAGCCGCCCCTCCACATCCTATGAAAACACCACGAATATTGCCGGTTATATTCGATGCGTTCGTTTCATTCACCGCTGTGAACTTCACAAAGTTCGACCCAACCCCGGCTGAACTATTCGCTTCATTAAAAACAAATCGGACTAACCCCAACTTAACTATTCCCTCCATTAAAAACAAATCGGACTAACCCCAACTTAACTATTCCCTCCATTAAAAACAAATCGGACTAAGTCAAACAGTGAAGCCACGCTCGAAGAGTGGAGAAAAGCGGCGTTGCGGCTTTTCGCCAGCAACAACAAAACCATCATTTAAATAACATCACATTCGTTTACCTTGAACGTACGGCACAGGTGACGTCAAATGCATCAGTACGGCAGTGCGTGCACGTTTTTTTTTAGTTGTTCCGTAAGGCTTTTTTGTTTGTTAAACAACAAACAAACAAAACGTTTGGTTTTAGCCCGTGTGCGGTTTTTTCATGTCATGGTCGATTTTTTGTCCACACCGGCATTCGCCTTGCTTAAACTGGGAACCATGAAAACCAATGAAAGAGTGGCCGGTCTGTGTTCGGTTAACTTAACAAATTGAAAAGTATATATATATATATATATATATGTACTTGTCTACATTTTTTCGGCAGTTTCCTAGACGTCTTTCATCGAGGGCGCTCGACTTGACGCTGCGTCGAAAGGAGCATATTAAATACGAATTGGCGGTTATTAAGTCGTCCACGGCAAGACGACCGAACGTATCTCGTCATTCTGCGTATACATTTTTGTCTCCCTCCCTCTCTTTCTTTCTATACAGATATATTGCGCTAGGAAAGTTCGTCGAGCTACATGGAAGAAATCCCTCAGCAGCAAGGCCGTGCGACGACGATCAGTGCGATCTGAGTCACGCTACGCTTCAGTCATCAAGGTCAGACACGCGTTTAGGTCTCATCGTTCGGTGCAGGCAAAATGTTCACCAAATTGTTTGATGTCAGCTTCCAAATGTCACCAGTCAGCTGTTACAGACGCCCACGACGACGACGACGACGACAACAACAACAACAACAACAACAGTGAAGACGATAAGCTTAAGCAGGCAAACCAAGTATCTTTCGGGAGGAAACGCCACCAAGATCTGCCACAAGGCAGACGAGTGACAAGTGAACGTGGCACACGACCTTAACCGGTTGTTAAGGTCGACCAATGTCACTGGTTCGACGTATTTTTTTTCTTAAAAGATGAATGCATGTGCGGACGGATGAGACGGACGGACGTGTTGATGGATGATGATAATGAAATGGTAATGACGACGATGATGATGATGATTGATGACGACGATGATGATGATGATGATGATGATTGATGACGACGATGATGATGATGATTGATGACGACGAAGATGATGAAGGTCGACAATTAGCGTCCTCCGCGCCTAGAAACGCGCCAGAACGAGCTTCTGAGTGCGCGCGTTGTCGCACACGGTAGGTCGGTCCCATCCATCGATTCGCAATTCGCTGTGTGCTGGCACCGCCCGAACCGCCGCCACAGACGATCGATTCGATCATGAATGAGTTGAGCTAACTAACAACGAACAATGCTTTCGCCACCCAACCACCCACCCACACACACACACGCTTTTACGGCGCCGTCGCCAGCGTAGCGCTGCTGCAACCCTGGACCGCCATTGCCGAGTATGGCGGGCCGGTAGCGGGCAACAATGGGTGGTTGTTGTTTGTTGTTATTGTCGCTGTTATTGTTGTGGTTATTATCGTCGTCGTTGTTGTTGTCGTCGTCGTTGCTGTTGTTGTTGTGGTTGCTGCTGCTGCTGTTGTTGTTGTTGCTGCTGTCGTTGCTGCTGTTGCTACTGTTGTTGTTATTGTTGTTGTGGTGATGGTGGTGGTGATGATGGTTGTTGTTGTTGTTATGATTGTTGCTGTTGTTGTTGTTGCTGCTGTTGTTGTTGTTGTTGTTGTTTCTATGATCGTCGTTATAATCATTATAGTCGTCCTTGGCAGTGCTAAGTTTACGACAGAGCGACAACTCACAGCTTTGTCCCTATAGCTGCTGCTGCTGCTGCTTTCGCCGGAGAACGCGAGATTATGCAACGCATAATGGCCGTCCGCAGTTAATTAGTCTAGCCAGAACAAATGAACTCACAACAAAACTCGCGGCGACGACGACGACGACGTCAAGCCTCAGAGTCCCAACTGAGTCGACCGGGCGCCTCGCTGGGCCGGGCAGCCTGGTGGTGTCATCTATGGCTGTACGCTTTGCATTGGTCGAGACCATTTGAACGCAGTGAAGGTTATTTCAGTACGAAATAGCTACACGTTGTGCGGTCAATGGGAGTCCGCGTTTTACAGTCGTCGTCGTCGTCATTGTAGTCTCCTCCCCGCCTCTCCACGCATAAACCGCGCCGCTAAAACGATCGCGAATGTTCGACTGGAGGTCTTAAAGATCTTGACCTCTCAAACCTAGCAACCTAACGCGTCTCCCGTCCCGCTAGGCTGGAGGAGCCAATTCAACGTTATCTTAGCTAGCTACGGACGATAATATATTACACAATCATGCAAACGCCAATATTAATAACATGGTAAAGATGCTTCCGGCTCTCTTAGCACCACAACAGATAAGAGTGTGGGCAAGTTTTAACCACACTCCGACCACGGCCCTCTACGTGACTCGCTGACTCACCGAATCAGGTCGAATTCAAGCGCCGAATCATTTTATACAGCCCTTCTACAGCCGCTACAAGCCAGGCACGCAAACATCTCAAGTAGTACGAATGATACCGAGGCGTATCAAAGAGCCACACACTCCATAGTTCACAACGCCAGTTGTCGACTTTAATAGAAGGAATTATTTCGCATCATAAGCTAAACGCATATCCTTGATAGCATTAATGCTTTCCCTTCTGAGAGTAAGTACAAGGCTAATTAACTTATTAAACCTACTCTCGAATGTTGTTGTACCTCTTGTTATACTGCTATAACTCAATGAACGTTTCTTCCAGTCTAGGCCATCCTCCGTCCCCCTACAGGCGTGCGGCATATTTTCAATGCACCGAGGGCCTGGAAGTTACGCTAGACAGAAAGATGCCATCTTTCTTAATTTCTCATTGCATGAGGCACCACCGCCATTTCGGCGCTCGACTTTCTTTGGAGAAAATCTTCGGACTGATCTTGGGAGAAAAGACGGCGGCTCTCAGCGGCCTGTGTGGGGTGGGCGGAGCTGATTGTAAAGGCGTAAGCATTTACTGAAACGGAGAGAATAATGTGCACAATTATCATGTTGAACGTTACGATTGACAAACATTCACTTCCACATAACGTGTCACAGAAAAATCCTTGATTTATTAGCACTAGTCTTGCAAAATCAGACACAGAGCCCACGCTGTTAGCTTGACACGTGATGACGCCAATCCTCTCCCAGAACAAGGTTAGACAAAAAGCCCCCTTCGGTCCTACACTGTCTAGCCACGTCTAAACCTGTCCTCGTCTCTCGAAAGCCGCCTCACCCTCTGGAATCCAGGCAAACGTTTTTTTTTGGTATTTCTAGGCATTTCTCTAGGTATTTCTAGGCCTTTCGAGACATATCGACACACAGCCCATCCATCCTGGTACGCCTCGATGCAGCTGCGCACTGTGCAGTGCATCTACTGCTTTGATTACAGTTGGCGACAATCTATTATGCTAACGCTTCTCCAAACTAGATGAGTTCTTTGTTCTAATCATTGGCAAACAATGCGTACAAAGTTATCCGAACGAACGAGCATTAGTGCAAAGTCAGGATTAGTGGCTAGCCTGCGGTCATTTGGAGACGCAGCTATATCTTTGTCAGATAAACGGATAGAGTAGCATTAAATGTGCCAGAAATATCATTGGCAGCTCAAGGTCGAGTCGTGAGCGAAGGCGGTTTGAAGCACAATTATTTTCGCAACTAAACCCCACGGTGGACCCAAGCACCAGTTTTGGCATAGCTGCCTCTATAAAGATGAATGCTCTTAAATACAAAAACCCTTTCGTTGAGGGGCATCTGGAGATGCGGCCGATATTGACGACCTGCATCCAACTAGCTGCCTAATAAGATCATAAAGATATTTTCAGGACAAACACAATTTAAATACATTCAAATATTAAAAAAAAAACTAAAATTAAATAAGACTGATGACATAATAATGTAATTATTAGGTTATCCACTACCCGTCGAGACGAGATCGTTACTTCGAACCAGCGGGGAAAACAGCACAATGCGCTTGTGATGTGCCTTGGTACATCACAAAAGCTGTATCAAAAGTTCCAACAGACATCAATACTAACCGCAGTTGATGATGTGTTAAAGCTACTCACTCACTCACTCACTAGCTTGTTTATACTGACACCACTTGTCCACGCGCACGAGAATGTCGTTTCTTTCGCGGCGGACAGGCGGGCGTATTCAGTTTCATTTGGCGGCGTTTGTAACGTATCCATTTTTTGGAGATCTGTTCGCAGAGTAGCAGGAATTGCTGTATATACTGGTGGTAAGAGTAGTAGTAGTAGTAGTAGTAGTAGAAACTATGGCAATGAGCCACGAGTGACACTAGCTGCTTACTTCAAGGCTCCGTTCGACTGCAGCAGCAGCAGTAGCTGTAGATATGGTGGTGGCTATGGTGGTGGTGGTGGTGGTCGAGATAAAAGACCCGTGTACCAGCCAGCCACATCTACCGCGGCCATAGGCGGTAGCGGCAGGCGAAGGTGGCAGCCTATGATTCTTTCGCTATGTAGGTTTGGGTTTGGGTGTCAGTCCGATCGATACCAGTCGACCGTCTCGGTCTCATCATCGACGGCACAGGCTGGGTGACTGGTAGGCTGGCAAGCGGGCGTTCGGGCCAAGTGTTGCCGCCGATCGTTTCTGTTGTCGTTGTTGTTTTTGCTGTTGTTGTTGCAGTTGTTGTCTTTATTGTTGTTGATGTTGCTTTTATTGTGGTTGTTGATCTTGATGCAGTTGTTCTCGTTATTGTTGTTGCAGTTGTTGTTGTAGTCGTTGTTGCAGTTGTTGTTATTGCAGTTGTTGTTGTTGTAGTTGCTATAGTTGCTGTTGTTTGCTGTTGTTGTTGCAGTTGTTTGTTGTTGTCGCTGTTGCAGTTGTTGTTGTTCCGTCGTCATCATCATCTTTGGTAAGGACCATCGCCAACAAAACGAATCGTCGCCGGCGCTTAATTGCATGTCCATGGCGGTCCCTGTCCCGCTGCAATGAATGAACGAAGGTTTCCTGTCGCCGTTGGCTGTTGACACTCGACGGCTAGAACTCGTCAGTCAGCGCCGCTACGGACACCATTCCAAACGTGCCAAGACACCGACCATGGACACCGGCTGCTGTTCAAACAACAGCTGATGTAGTTGCTGACGCGTTACTTCTGCGCGTGATGATTTTGTTTACTGGTTCGACGGAAAACGATAATGATAATAATAATTATGATGATGACAATGACGACAACGTTACCGGGCAATATCACTTGAGCAGGCGCGTGGAGCAACGAGAATAATAGCCACAACAGCATTAAAAGTGCCAGCAGCCAGTGATGCCACCACCACTACGACCAGATAACTTACGACTTTGCTGTTGTTGTTGTTGTTGTTGTTGTTGTTGTTTTTTTTCTTGTTGTTGTTGTTGGTGGTTGTGTTGTAGTTGTAGTTGTTGTTGTTTTTATTGTTGTAGCTGCTGCTGTTGCTATTACTGTCAACGCATTCATCGTCGTAAAGGAGCTAGCAAATACGGCAAGAGGCAACATCATTCTAATGCCAGCCATCGTTTGTTGCATTTTCAATCTTACCTCACTTACCATCGCCTATGCTGACTTCTCTTTTTCTCTCCGCATAGACAAATGCACAACACTTCATTAAACCGTGCACACAATCGTCATATGTAACAACAGAAGCAGCAGCCGCTGTTATAAAGACCATCCCTCCCCCCGCTTCAACTAGAGAAGAACAACGCACCCCTGAGCGTTTCCGTGCAACTTTGAGTCGGCTCTGAGTACGGCTATATATATATATATATATATATATATATATATATATATATATATATATATATATATATATATATAAACATATATATATATAAACATATATATATATATATATATATATATATATAAACATATTCTATATTTAAAAGTAGCCATATGCAGGCAAGCAAGCAGATCTGCTGCAATGCTTGTCGGCAATATCTACGTGTGTGAACAACATATGACTGGCATAATGCCAATATGGAGCGGCCCTACACCGTGTTTCTGTCATACGCCGCCAACTCAGCGACGACTCACTAGCTGGCTTAATAGCGCTTTCTCTCTCTCTATGCGTTCCGTCTCTTTCTTCCCCACTTATTACTACTACTACTACTACTACAACTAACATCTCGTATATATTATATATGCCTTAAATATCTTATCTATGTTATAGCTAATATGTTTCGGCTATAAGTCAAGCAGCGTCGTACGTAAGCGCAGTTCCGTTCAAACAAAACGAATTGAATCCCCCCCCCCCAAAATGCATGAATAAACGAACGAACGAACGAATATCCATACAGAGGTTCTATTCATACCTACAAAATACTAACAATAGTAGTAATAATAATGATAATATAGTCAAGCATTGATTATAAGCAGTACGTATTCAAAATCAACCAATGTATGTGTATGTATGTATAGAAATTGCATGTATAGAAATTGCATGCATGATATAGCAGCTCGACTTAGCAGCCCCGACGGCCCAGAGCGCGGACTGCCACAGCAGCGGGACTGAATGCATCTCGCACACAGCGGTGCCACACAAAGTAGCAGCAGCGTGTGCGTTCTCTATGCTCATAGAGAGAAGTACTAGTTAGGATGCAGTTCGCGTCAAGCTGGCCGCTCCAAAAGAACTGTTGCTCCACAACGACGACACGACGATAATAATTATGATGATGACGACGACGACGATGACAATAATGATGATTAGTATTTTGAGGCATGACAGGAATGTCATGCCCAAACATATCAGAACCAAAATCACACCAATTCCGTTCGTATTCGTCCTCCGTTGTTCTGCTCGGCCGCCCTCGTCGTATTCATAGAACCATCATTATTAACCATGAACTCGACTCTCTATCTCTTTCTAGGCGGTCCCACTCTGAAACCTCTCTCTGGTTAATGTACTGACTGACTGACGACCAGCAGCGGTAGCAGCAGCAGCAAGCTCACGACGCAGCGTAGAGCGTAATAAACCAATAGACAGAAAAAAAAAACAGGTTCCAAGCAAGAGAAAATGCAGAAAGACCGGGGGAAAGATGGACAGAGAAAGCGAGCAGAGACAGAAACACACATATATATTATATATATCTAAGTTCTATATAAAAATAATAATAATAATAATAATAATAATAATAATAATAATAATAATAATAATAATTATTATTATTATTATTATTATTATTATTATTATTATTATTATTATTATTTTAATTATCATAAAATTAATATTTAGGAGCTAGGAGAAAGACAAGGAGTACACGTTTACACCTCACAATTGTAACGTTTAAACAATATTAATAAATAATGATAATGATGATGATAATAATAATAATATGATAATAATAATAATAATAATAATAATAATAATAATAATAATAATAATAATAATAATAAAAATAATATGCGAGTATGCAGCTGAGCAGGCAGTAATAGAGGCACTAATGGTTCGTCCACGTCGATGTCACCGACGACGACAACGACAACGACGACGAAACCAGACCGACCGACCAACCAACCAACCAACCAACCTGTCTGTTGTCTACCTGTCTGCCGCCTGGCGGCGACAATGGCCATAGCACGAACGAACCAGCCGCCTAGTAGACGTCTGACACTCCGATACTCCGACTACGTGCTCGTACAGTGTCGAGGGCGGGAGAGTGAGTGAGTGGGCTAGAGAGAGAGCAAAGGGGAGAGTACAATATAGAAATAGAGATAAAGATATAAATCTACAGAGAGAGAAGGAAGGGGGAGCTGGTAGGCCGATGGCTGCGTGACCTGTGGTGCATTGCGTGAGTCTAAGTATTTCCGTCTCTCCTCCACCCCTCGTCTCTCTCTCTCTCAGAGGTTCTCTCTCACTGTGCTTGTTTGCTTGCTTGTCGATCTGTATGTCTATGTGTCGGTCTGTCTGTCTGTCTGCGTTTCGCAGCCTATATAGTTAGGATAGTTGGATTCTTGTCCATTCACCGGCGCTGTTGATGCTCACCGAAACAATCAGCAATGCTGCCACTATAACAGCAACAACAACAAAAGCCATCATGAAAAGACCACCACCAGCAACAACAACAACAATGACTTCGACGACAACACCAACAACAATACATCAAACAACAACACCAACAAAGGCAGTAATAGCAACAACAACAACAAAGACAGTATTAGCTGCAGCCACAGCAACGGCAACAACTCGCCACATGATGACAGTGATGATAATAATGATGAAGGTAGCTCCTGTCACCATCCATCTTCGTCGTCGTCAGTTTTTGTGGAAAAGACATAAGTAATCGCTGGTGTTGTTGTGGCTGCCAACTGCTGCTGTTGTTATTGTTGCCGCCAACTGTTGCAGTTGTTGTTGTTGTTGTTGCTGCCAACTGTTGCAGTTGTTGTTGTTGTTGTTGTTGTTATTGTTGTTGCTGCCATCTGCTGCAGTTGTTGTTATTGCTGTTGTTGTTGTTGTTGTTGTTGTTGTTGCTGCCGCCGGCGCAGAGTTATCGTCTGCGACATCGACCAACCGATCGCTCACACGCCTGTCCTCCCGCGATCTGGACAGAGTTGAAATTGAAAATCAACAACGAACACGATGCGAACCAGCTCCATCCAAGGAACGCCTCAACCAGCCAGCCAACCAACCAGTAACGCGCATATTAACCATTCAATTCGATTGGGGGTGGATGAGTGAATCTATCATTTAGTCAACACTTAGCATGTGACGATCAGACCCCGCAACAAGAAGCTGTGGGAGAGAAATTTCCGCTCGTCGTTTTTCGGTGAATGAACATCGACGCACCCATTGACCAGCTGTCCAGCAGTCAATGAAGTGGGAGATCTATTCGTAGGCCAAAAGGCCTGTTGTATTCGGCGTACGAGACAAACCGAGTGACATCACCGCGATGCCCATTCTTCGTTCAGCATTCCGTTGCAGGTCGTACGCTGCTGTCAGGAGGGACACCAGTTGTATCTAACCGTGAGCCAGTCCCCACTATATGGCGATAAGCTGCCCGTACCGACCAGTCATTGTAAGCATAATAATGAGAAGTCCCACAGATCGAAGACGACGACGTCATTAACCGAAGGTAGTCAGTGGTTGCAAGAGAACGCCCCGACAGATGTAAACAGGATTGGTCTTATCGGTCCGGCACCGGGCCCTCCACACGGTCATCGCTCCCAAGGCGGAGAACATTTGAACCCACTGCGCGCGGCAAAGAACGCATAAATAAATACAAAGTCGAGTCGAATGGCGTTGTGCATTCACATGAAATCGCGTAAAATGGCAGAGAAATCGGCAAAGCGTCCCCGGCTGTAAGTCGCTCTCATATATATATATATGGGTATGGTGGACTGGTCGACCCTGAGGGTCTTCACCAGTTGTCTAAAAATCCCGACAGGCTCACAAGACACGCGGAACTCAATGGAATAGTGAGGAGGTCACTGAGAAGAGCAGGAATACCATCCACACTCAAGCCCAAAGGTCTGAGCGGAAGTAATGAGCTACAAACCGATGGCGCTACCATGCCTTTATGGTCACACGGCAAAAGGCTTGTCTGAGATGTAGCTTGCCATGTACCTTCTATTCATGTCCTTCCTTATCATACCTTCGTCACAGCTCAGTCAAGTGTGAATGGGTTACAAAACACGCAGATTCGGCCTAGTAAATCAAATACCGCATTCTGTCAAAGAGCTATCACTTCGTGCCAATTGCTTGGAGACACTTGACTTTATTAGGGTCGGCAGCACAATGTTTTTTTGGGTTATAGCAAAACATTTAGAGAACAGTACGGGCCGACGCAAAGCGATGCGAGCTAAATTATGATGTGATGAGAAGCGAGCTAAATAATAATGTGAGCAGAAGATGTGTTCTCTGATGAAAACCCAAACAATACGTTTGAACTTCGCAACGGTAATGTTATATTTATTTGTGTCTTTAAAAATACAATTGTCTTGTATGAACGTTTCAAATAATTATACAAATATTATGCGTGGTTAAAGCTAACCTCCTGCGCGTCCGCGCTTTGTCTGCGCCGAGTCGCATCTGATAGGCTATTCAACGACGGTACCGCAGCACACGATGCCGCGTGGTACCTGGGGCATCTTTCACCACATCTTATACAGATACATGTATCTGCAGGTGCATGAACCCCCCCCCCCCTTCCGTCCCGCATAAAACGTGATGAAAGCAATGAACGGCAAAGCGCGTGACAACGTGTCGGTTCGTTCGTCCAGCCTGTTTCCATGTTTCAGAGGTAATCGCACCCGTGCTATAGAAATCAGGATCGATCTCCGCCATTTCCCCCTCCCAAGAGCTGATAAATTGCGCGTACGCCGGAGTGAAAGGGAGTTTGAATCTACGCTTTAGGTCCTCTATAAGCAACGGCGTGTCACATAGCAGATAAACGTATCTGTTTAGCGATGTGCGATGCAAACCTCGCTTCAGAAATGCAGGCTTAATCCGCTCGAGTTTTTCGAGTTGCGCCGACGAGAGATAATGAGAGCAACGGTAATGTGGAACACCCCAAAAAATTATACCACGATACGTAAAAATAAATATATTAAAATATTAACCATGACCATAATAACAGCCACGTGGTGTGGATAACAGTTTTATGACAACTATAACTTTACTGCATGTGCGCATTTTTTTTCCATAACCCCTTTAAGTCAAATCTTATCATCGCCTATCAATATCGAGCGACAAAGTCCGTCACACAGAAAACTCAACTGGCATACACGTTAAAATACACACACGCAGGCACAGTCTAAAACCAAACCCTTACTAAATAACTACACCATAATACATGGCACGTTCCATAACTATAGTAACCAGTTAACTAAAATAGTTAACTGGTGTCAGTCATCTAATGAAATGCCTAACGAAAATAATGAATTAACTGTGGCCGCGTAAACACGCTCACGTTTTTATTTCTCACTATTGACGAAGACCATGACAAATCAATCTCAATCGACAATCCTTGGTTCTCAGAGCGACAAAACAATGATTAAATAAATACACAGCGCACGCTTGCCACGGGCGGACGGCTGTAGCATAAAGGTAAAGCATGCAAGCAAATCATTAGAATGAAAGTCACTCCAAGCGATATATATATATATATATATATATATATATATATACACACATTGACGATGATGGAAAATCAAATTCGATTATTTAGTTATCTACATGCGGCAGTACGCAAGAGTAGTCAAATCGCGCCACTATGCCGTAATACGAATATTTAATCCGTGGATTTACAAGATAGCCGACTATGTTGCTTACTATTAACGTTTTAATACTGCTTAGTTAGTACATTTAATCGTGCACTGGCGCATTGTAAAACAGAACCAACCTATGTTACCTACAAACCAACCTATATATATATATTTTTTTTATATATATGTCGAAGGGATGGAGTAAACGCGACGACCAAACATTCGTGCATTCGACGTACAATTTAAAGGCGATATTTTTTGGGGTTTGTATATATATATATATATATATATAGCTGATGATGGAGAACGTATTTGTTAGACTAATTAGTTACCAACACGCAGCAAGCAAGAACCGTCAAATCGCACCACTACGCCGTAACACGAATAGTTAATCCTTACGTCTACACGATAACCGACTAAGTTGCATATTATTCACGTTTTAATACTGCTCAGTTGGTACATTGAATCGTGTATTGCTGCATTGCAAACTAGAACCAACCAATATGTACGAGCACTATACACCACGTACATCTTTAGGACACTCTTTTAGGGTTTGTAGATATATATATATATATATATATATACATACGTATGAAATTAGGTGTCATCGTTTATGATTTTTGTATATAATCTAGTAGACACAGGCACCAGTTGTATTTAGTACACTTATGATAGTAAAGTAAGCGTCGCCTTCGTCGTAGAGGTGTGCGCAATAGCGATAAGGCGTATCGATGCCAATGAGGTTCATTATCATTATTATTATTATCATCGTCTACGACTTCGACGAGGGGCGTTTAACTCGACATATCGTAGTATAGTAGTGGCTGTGGTTATGACGACTGTGGCAGTATCCGCATGCCACGCGGATCGTAGGCAGCCAGGCACGCAGGTAGTTAAGTAGGGAGGGAGGTAGGTGAAAGGCGTCGTTCTAGACGTCGTCATTGTCGTCGTTATTGATCAATTGGTAGTGGATCGATCGACCTTCCGTCGTCTGTAGTCGTCGCGGTTGTTTTGGGTAGTCTCCCTGTTTCCTGTTGTTTTTGTTGTTGTTGTGGTTGCTGTTGTTGTTGTTGTTATTGTTGTTGTCGTCGTCGTCGTGGTCATCGTCGTCATCTACGCGTCCTGTCAACTGGACTACGACGGCAGTAACAACAACGGCAGTAACAACAACGGCAACAACAACAACAACAACGACAACAACAATGACAACGATGATGACGACGACAGCAACAATAATACCAACATTAACGTCAACGGCGACCAGCAGCGACTAAGTGTCGAACGGTGTGAGCCGGTGTGACGGTCAATTGTCAACACGCCACGGTTGCCCTTCGTGTGACCTTCGCAGCCAGGCGGCACAGCACAGCACGGTCGGCCTGACCCGCCAAATTCAAACCGACCGCAAACACTGCAGCACATCGTTGACAATTCGTTGATTCGGCACCGCTACGATTTGGCACCTTTCTCCGCCTCTGCCTCCGTCTTTTTTTTTAATATTTTTTTATTATCTGCCTCCGTCTGCCACGTGACAATGCCACGTGATAGAGGAGATGGTGGTAGCATGATGATCGCCAAGCGGGCCCATGCCGATGCTGATACTCATATTCAGTCGCGATGGCATATAAGGACGCCATCGTGGATTTGTAGGATGACTTTGCATCATCACCATCAGACACAAGCCCACCAACCAAATGACCGTGATGTCAATAATACAGATGTCGTTTTCGACTCTTATATCGTCGATGAATCGCCAGCTCATCGACCAACAAACAATCAGAGAGACAGACGACATACTTACAGATAAATGCATCAATATACATGCATATATATATATATATATATATACAAATTATTTAGTTTTTTTCCGTAAGGTTAATGCCCGTGTACGGTTTGTTCATGTCATGGCTATTCTTTAGTCTACTCCGGCATTTACCTTGTCTAAATTGGAACCCACGCAAACCAATTTAAGAGTGGCCAGTCTGGGTCTCGAAGCCAGCCCTCCCGAATACAAGACAAAGGCTTTGCCACTAAGCCATCTTGCTCGGTCTACATATATATATATATATATATATATATATACAATATATATATATATATATATATATATATATATATATATATATATATATATATATATTATATATATATATATATAAAGTCGTCTGTCTACATGTCTATATACATATACGCCCCTCCAGGTATTTCAACCATCTCCCACGTGCGCGCTTTCGATGGTGAGGGTGAGACTTTCGACTTGATACTAGACGGGCTGTTTCTACACGAAGTTGGGTGCGAAAACGTGTCTGTGGCAGGCAGCTGTGACAAGCGATAGAGTAGGGGTGATTTTCGCAGGGTGGCACAAATGCAAGCCTGCGGCCTGACCTGAATTCTACTCGGTTACGGCCAGCGCCATCCTAGTGCTAACGTTTACACTGACAACAACGACGACAGTACGCGGCAGTTATTGTTGTTGTTGTTGTCGTTTCTGTTGTGATTGCTGTAAGAACAGTAGTATTCATGGTAGCGGTAGTAACAAACTAAAACGAAAGTGTACCGCTGGAATATGGTTATATGAATAAAACCCTAATATTAAAAAAAAAAAAGTTGTAACAAACTACTACACATCATAAACATCATACTACACACCCAGGGCGAACAACGGGGAAAATCCGGCATGCGCTCCCTGTCACCACAAACAAATGATAACTTGACTGCTCGACTGCTTCTGTAACAACAATTTCATCAAATACTATATATATATATATATATATATATATATATATATATATATATATATATATATATATATATACCCGTATATAAGGCTTTCCCATTCGCACATTTTCTTAAGCTATATGTGGCCAGTCACATCAATAAAAAAGAAAATAACTTCACTGCCACCCCACCCATTGAATATATATATATATATATATATATATATCAGAAGATACTTGACGGAGAGCACGGGGAAGTATAGACATCTGGTAACAACGTTTGCAGCGCACGGCTTCCATCACGCTCTTTGCCATATCGATGATCTCCACGAGTCTCACGATGGATATGGCGTCTTACCCAAGTAGGGTGTTAAGAAAGAACAACTATATATGAATATAAATACATTTATAGTCAAATATTTCGCGCGTAACTGAAGCGTGCGAGTACATCATTTCATTTTCTATTTACTTTTTATGACGACTTTACCTGCAGAATCAGTTTGCAAATGAGGTCTAAGCACAGCCGTATTATCTATATCAAAACAGAATTCGGCTCACACGTGTGCATGAGCGGACAAATTTCAACCATTGTGACAGCTCGCTCATCCGCTCACAACCATGATATATCGATCTTTTCCTCTCGCCTCGTATTCGCCGTGTATCGTCATCACATAAAACTAAACAAGAGGAAATCTCTCTCTCCATACATATATATAACATAACATAACATCACTTTTATTTCACATAAAAGGGTTGGTATCAATATACATACTTCTGTAAGACAATCGTAATTAATCACCAAATAGGCGAGCACTATTTGGATTATCATGGGCCCATTTGGCCATACGCCAAGCAAACAGTCCGTTCACGAATTCTCCGCGGGCCACGGCTTTTGAGGTGATTGATCGTTGACTCCTTAGGTTATTGAAGCGTACATCAAAAAAGTGTCCTAACAAGTCACATTTTCGTAATTGATGTAGAACAGATAAGTTGCACTGCATGAAAAGTGTGTCGATACTTGGAACAACGTCATCTAACACGCTGTGGGGGCACCTGATTCGCAGGCGTCTTAGAAACATGTTTTGGACGCCATTCACCAACTTCCTATATTTGGACAGATAAGGCTCCCAGACAGGGGAGCAATATGTGAGTTTAGGAAGAACAAGAGATTTGTAAAGGCGAATGTACACATGTGGAGTCGTTAAAATAAAACAGCGAAAGATAGTATTTATTGTGCGCAGAGATGTCTCCACAACCTTGGTAATGTGAAGGCTAAAGTTAAGATCAGGCGTAATATATATGCCTAAGTCCCGGGTATAAGAGAGGGTCGGTAAAATGCAGTTGTCAATTTTGTAGTCAAAGTCAAGTGCACCATTTTTCAGTACAATGCATTTAGAGGGTGAGAGAATCATGTTGTTTTCAAAACACCATCGTGCAATGCCGTCGACGGCAGTCTGCAGAACAGCGTGGGAGTCACTAGAGCAAATAGGATAATAAAGTTTTAAGTCATCAGCATATTCAAGATATTTGACCGCCGGTGGCAGGTACTTATTTATGTCCAATACAAAAATTGTGTATAGAAGGGGGGATAAACATCCCCCTTGAGGTACACCAGATACTGCAGGATATGGTCGACTAAGTTTGTCACCAACCTTAACTCGGAAATGACGGTCGCTTAAAAATGCCTTCACCCCTTGCACTGTACATGCAAGGATACCTAGATCTTCCAATTTGCAAAGCAGAAGAGAGTGATCTACTCTGTCAAATGCGCTCTTTTGGTCAAAATAAACACAGTGAAACGGTTTTCGATCATTTATAAACATAGCTCAGTCCTGGGTCATTTCTAAAAGCTGTGTACATGTAGAACGGTGTGTAGTAAAGCCGTGTTGGGCAGGGTCAAGTAAGCGGTTTAAGATTAAAAACTGATTTAAGTGGTTAACTAAAATTTTCTCAAAAATGCAGCATGGTATTGAGCATTGCGAAACTGGTCGGTAGTTTTCAGCATTCACTTTCGAGCCTTTCTTGTGGATAGGGGTGACAAGACTGAGTCTAAAAAGGTCGGGCAACATATATACATATATATTATTTTTTTTCGCAATACCATTGAATTTTAAGATGGTAAATAATTACAATACAATCGTCATCCACCAGAGACCGTTCCACCGGGCTAAAAAGAGCGTGTATATATATATATATATATATATATATATATCAACTCAAAGATCGAATCATATAAGCATTTCCTATTCTATCTCCATTAGTAGTATTATCTTTTCAAGCATGTAGCCTACTACTACTACTACTACTGATAATAGGCACCAAATAGAAAACGCCTTCACAATAAGATTAGATCGGCAGGATTAGCTCGAGATGTACAAGTCTATAATTGGAAACTTTTATCTAATCTGGGCGTTTTCTACTCTCTTCTATCTTTAATCGTAGCAGAGCAGATGGAAGCTTTCCAAATATATATATATATATATATATATATATATATGTCTGCGGCCGAACTGTCAGAAAAGCCAGCAACAAATAGGCTCTGCTTTTTTTTATCTATAGTTGTAGTAGCAGAGGGAAGCTTTCCAAATATATATATATATATGACAGAACTGTCCGTAAGGCCAGCAACAAATAGGCCAGGGTCCCAACACCAGACTATTTAAGCAGGCACGACTAGCAAAGATAGCTTCGACAGCCGGAGGCTCTCTCTGTCTCTCTGTGTGTGACCAGTGGCGGACGGCTTCGCAAAAATCACACAAACAGCAAAATCCCACCACGAACCATCTTCAGCAGGCACTCAACACTGGCTCATGTACAGCTACTGAACAGGGTTGCGAAAAGCAAAATCAATAAAACAACAACAACGTCAACAACAACAACAACAACAACAACGTCGACAATAGCAACAACGACAACACCAACAATAGCAACAACAACGAAAACAACAACAACAACCACAACAATAACCGCAACAACCACTACAATAACAACAACATCAACCACAACAACAACAACGACTAGCGGAGCCGACCGGAGTGATCGGAGAATGAATCCTTGTTGCCCAAACAACGTCCTCTGCGTCCATAGATTGAGAGGCAGACGGCAGTTAAGCAGACACAAAGGCAGAGGTGCGAGCGAGCGGACACGAAACCGCGCGGCCAGGGAGGAACTCTGCCGCCTTCAACCATGGGTGGCTGCTGGATGTCGCAATCCTGTTGTAATTAAGTGGAGCAGACTTGTTTCATAAAGTCCAGCAACGTCCAGCAATCAAATGCTATTCACAATGCAGATGTTTGCGACCATAGAGCAGACAAATCTCCCTGTATGCGTACATATGTAGATAATATATACATATATATATATATATATATATATATATATATATATATGTGTATATATACGCGCATACCTTATAATGTCGACGGGACGAAGTAGAATGTGTATATATATTCTATTCGCTTATATCTATATTGTATTATTCGCTTGACATGGATACCTTGTTACACGTCGGCGGTAGTGAACGCCGCCACACAGTCATTTTACATGCATTTAATCTCGACATGTCCGCTGATCTGAAATCGTAATTACTCCGTAACCACAGCAACTCGCATTGACATAGATTTGGTACCAAAGTGATCGTCATGAAATACGCATTTGCATTCTGAATATGTTTTGAGGCATTTGGAGTGAAAGCTAATTAATAAACAACTTCATTATTTGCGAATTCGCTTCTAAGCGACCGTGCCGCATCTTCTTATAGCTAGCTTATAGCTAATAGGATTCAATACGACCAAAAGTAACCGCCTGTCTCCGGCCTGAGAGACAAGGCCAAAACCAACCGACCGTACCTGTCGACCAGTCAAGACAATCCAGCATCTGAAGATAAGAGGAGTGGTTAAGACAGCTACAAGCAGCGGTTACATCAAGGAAGATGCCTAGACACAGTTTACGACCGTTAGGTGGGTCGACCCCAACTTGCCATAACCCCTGTAGATCGATTTGTACAAAAACCAAATGACCGGTACACATCTTATCGAAGCACGGTATCGATTTAGTCGCACTAAGATATTTGTCTCCAATGACTTTAGCAGTATAGCGATGTGATATAGTGCGATAGTTGGATGCGAGGGTCTGCAAGCACCCTCTTGTTCTTTACACAAGGAGATCACCACCGACGAATCGTTAAGACGTGCATGAAGTACACCTGTCGAGAGTGAAATATTGATGATTTTGCTTTTCCAGTTGACCTGCACCAAATCGAGCGCGCGGATCCATGAATTTACTATGGTACTTCCATAGTCCTATTACTCCGTTCGGTGGTTGGAAAGCGTTGGCAGGGATAGCACCCGTTTCTTTTTCTAGCGTATCTATTATACGCCCAGCATCCATATCGAGACCGGCATTATATCCTAACTAGTTCGGACGACGTTCGCTCCACCCGACTCAGATGTCGGCACGACGAATGATTTATCCGTTGCTTTAGTACCGGCTGCCACCAGATGGCGTAAACTTCGAAGCGTCAGAAAGTTGACGAGCAGCCGCTGCAAGCTTCTTGGCTCTCTTTTTTCTTTCGTGGCATCCTTCACCTTGAGATTGCTAGTCAAGGTGACTTTCCTCTTCAGAGACATTCCACAAGCACTCGTGAGCTGACAACGTACGCCTTGCAAAGGCGCCGCGTAAAGGGTAATCACTGATAGACAGTTATGATTGTTGACGATTGCGTCACTCATAGATGTTGTATTGATCACGATTGTTTGGTCGACGTCAAACAGAGAGCTAGAGAGTAGTGTCCCCATTGCCTGATGGTTTAACTATATTCCAAGGGCGTTCCACTGAACAGGCCATTAAACAAGAAAAAAAAGAATGCGCACAACGTGCCTCTGCCGTATCGGAGCACCATGACTAGCACTTTAAGCACTTCACCGAAGAGACGAACGGACACTGATATATTAATAGGCGAACAGCCGGTCTCCTTCGAAGGCTCATCACAAACCTCCACCCCCGTACCTATAATTAAAAAGAAAATTTGGGAGGTTGTTTTTAATTCTAGACAATCCTCCGTCCCCTACGGGCTTGGAACTCACCGTAAGGCATACCTTCAGTGCACCGATGACCGGACATGTTGAGATATCTAGGGTTTTCCCACTAGTAGTTCCCCTTGTGGCAACACGGCCGCTGACTCTCAGCGGTACATGGTTGTTTATCATCGATTTCCAATGAGCATCGCTCAACGAAAATTTGATCAACAACACGGATCGAACCGCCTACAACCAGGTGGATGATGACCGTGACCAGCACTCCACGAGTCCCCTAGACCACACCGCCACCTTGCCACCCCCGTATCAACGACGCGCGACTCTGGTCACAGATGCCGATAAAAAAAAAACGCCGAAGTACACAAGCAACTCACAGTGTACGATGTAGCTAGCATTGGACGAGAGCAGGCGACGAACTTTTGTGTCGTACAGAACCGTATTGATGGTAATTGAGTGGTAATGTTGTTTAATGTTGTTCCCGTTATTGATCCTCACTGGTATTTTTGGCATTGCGTGGTTTATACTGCCATCATGGTCAGTGCTTTTTACAGTTTCTAACGTTGTTGTAACTATTTTTCATGCTGCTACTGTTACCGTAGTTCTCCTAGCGTTTTTTTTTGTATCTTGTTGTTAATTGTACTAATCCTGATCGAAAAGTTCCGTTTTGCAGTTGGTTATGGTTGCAATTGCCTTTGTTTGACAGTCATATTTTGGTTGTACTTTTGCCCTATCGTTTCTATTTGTTTATGTCCGTTTCTGGCGGAACACAGGCGTCTCCCCTGTGTTCCGTTCCTGAGCGCCGACCGAGGATAACAATCTAACGACATCGCGCACCGCTTGACTGTTTTTCTACAACATATATAACATTCATTCAGCAGTAGTCATTTTGTGCATTAAAATGAATGCACTTAAAAATGCTGACACCCTCTGCTGGTTAGGGAATCGACACAAGTTCCTCTACACTGACCAGTAGAAACTACGATATATATAAATACATATATCATTTTACACATAAATTAGCATATCTGATGACGTTATGGTCGACAAACCAGCCGCCACAGCGTCGCTACAGAAGAACACCCCCGCCCATTCTCGCGTAACCGGACTTGAGTTAGCTGTCTCCGCCCCCTTCACAACTTTTACGTTCTTCTACGTCGGTCGAGGATGTTCGCGACGCGGTTGGATTTTTTTCAAAAAGCTCGAGTGCTAGCCTGGAATATATCAGGCCTCATCTCCTGCGGGACCTCTGGAGCTCCGCATTCATGGTGGTGCCCCGTCCCCAACTTCGGGGCGAGATCCTAATGAGGGTCCATATAACTGTTTGTTAGACTAGCTGTTGGGCTTCCCTAACAAGCGGGGTGCTGAAATCATGATTCATACTACCAGGGTTTTTTTTTAATATATTTGCGGCTTGATCCCTCCGTACTAGTCAAATTCTAGGTTAAGAACTCGTTTACTGCCGCCAGGAGGGATAAATTGCTGAGGGTGGTTGGGGATAGGGCCCCTTGCATTTATCACCATGACATTTTAGCTTACGGTGATTCATCGCACTTGGTTTTACCCTCGGCAGTGCTCATCTCGACCATAGGCGGTTAACCTTATATAAAGAAACAAAACAGAGGGGGATCCCTCTCCGCCCCACCTTTGTTTTGTTTCGCCGTTAATGACTTAGTCAACTCGCTCGCGAGTCCACTCAACCTTTAGCATTTGGAAGACGGGGTCATCGGGGATAGCATCAGCACGGTTTGTGAAGACTTCGAATGGATACTGAGTTTCGTTGCATGCAGTCTTTTGGAGCTGAGCTAAACCCAACCAAGCGCGAAGTTTATATCATCGGCTCAGCTGAAATCTCCGCTGTCCAGAACTTACGACCTGGATCTCGTTGGAATGACCCTATTCTCTCGCCACATTGGTTTGGCAATTCTGCGAAGGAGAAAAAATAATAATAATAATAATTATAATAAAACATCATAATTGTCGTTGTAGTAATCCTATAGTTACCAGTAATAATAGTCCTAGTCTATTCTGCCATCGAGTGATAAGTACAGTAATAACTCAGTGAGCCATTCCCAGCAGGAGCAGTAAGCCTGTAGTGCACTGTAAGTGAGTAAGTTGTCGTGTGGCTTCTGCGTGACATAATCTGCTGAGGTGGGTAGGCAATTATTGTAGTAGTAGTTGTTGTTGTTGTTGCTGCTGCTATTATTGCTATAGTTGTCGATGTTGTTGTTACTGTGGCCGACTCTGTGGCAACAGCCAGCACAATCATAATCACAATGCCACCAACCAACCAGTACAACCAGAACAAACAGCAAAGCTCACATAACCTGACGACGACCATTAATAATTGACATCATCATCAACCGCTGGTTGAACGCCAGCGGTCTTTGGTGACGGCAGCTCATGATATGGGTGAGCTCATGACATCTGTCCGACATGACATCGCCTCACGGGCGACTTGATGAACGCCACCAACTCCAGCAAGAGCAGCAGCCACAACAACAGCAACAACAACAACAGCAACAACAACAACAGCAACAACAACAGCAGCAACAAGAACAACATGAGCAATAACAACACCAATAGCAATAGCAACAACAATACTGGCATGTCCTACAACAGCCATCGTGTATGTTCAGGCAGCACTAGCAATGGCGTATGGGTTCGCTCGGTCAAATACGAGACACAGCGTGGACAATGTGCGCACTTCATTCAGCTGCCTACTCTTCGTGTCAGACCCTCCGTCCCCCCGCCATAACACGAGATTCTTTAACGACGACGACGACGACGAGAACGACAACGGCAACAACAACAGTTCAAATACTTTCTAGGCTGATATTCAGCCAAGATTTAACGACCATGGGACTGCTTTTCGCATTGCTTCGGATAGACGGACCCCCCCCCCCCCCATAAATATAAATCGGTGCAACGGTGGGGCTCGAACCCGTGCACCTATGTGTCTCCTCCGGTTGCGAGGCGCAGGCAAATGCACCACGCCACCAGCGGGCTCGACAACAATAACAGTAACGACGGACGGTCACGGCTTCTGTAATACTATTCTATCTAACTAATCTAAGTCTTCTATTTCTCTCCTTGCTCGCATGAGCCAACACTGTAAGCAAGCAGCAGCAACAGCAGCGGCAAAAACAACAACAACAACAACAAAAACAACAACAATAAGAGCCATAACAGCAACTGCAACATCAACAACAGCAACATTCCAGTAACAATCGCAGCTGACACATTTACAACCACAGCAGCAGCAGCCACAACAACAACAATAACAACAGCAACAACAACAACAATAACAACAACAACAGAACAATTACAGCATCAATAACAATGACAACCTTGAATCGATAGTGGTTCATCTTCATGATGAAATGATGGTTGATAATTATCGTCATTATCATATATTCCCACCATGCCACTGTGGGCCGATTTACTGTTGTCGTTGTTGTTGTTCTTGTTGCTGCTGTTGGTGTTTTTGTTGTTGTTGTCGTTTTGTCGACGCTGTTGTGTTTGTCGTCGACGTTGTTGTTGTTATCGTTGCCGTTGACGTTGTTGTTTCTGTTGGTATTGCAACGGGAGAGGTTCGATTATTGGACACAGTCCATCTAGAAATATGGCAGTCTAGCAAATTTCAGCCAACAATAATAATAATAATAATAATAATAATAATAATAACAATCATCACTATATTGAAAATGACGACAGTGACGGTCATGATGATGCTGCTGCTACTGATGATGACGATGATGATGCTGATACCATTAATGACACGGTTGTTAACAACGTTCTTGCTGCGTCGCGTTACGACTGCGTTTATTATGGCTGACTACCGCCGACGTAGTGATTACTTTCGTCGTCGTCGTCGTCATAATCGCGATCATTAGCTTAGCGCTCTATCTTTACTG
>QVRM01000075.1:267500-275908 GCA_003439945.1 Dermanyssus gallinae
TATGCGTATGAGCACGTGTATTTCTGCATATACCTGGGCAGGTATATACGAACATGTATGCACGTGTATATATGACGTCTGCATCTATGTACGATCGTATGTATGCACACTCATCTGTAACGTGTGTACTCTGCGCGCGTACTATTACTAATAGCATTTCTACTGTTCTCGGGCGCGCGCATTATTCCCATCACCTACCTTGGGCGTAGGCAAGGTTTGCCAATGCTTGGGTATGAAGGACACGACGACGACAACAACAACGATGATGATGATTATGATGATGATGACAATGATAATAACAACAACAACAACAACAACGATGATGATGATATGATGGTGACAACAACAACAGCAACAGCAATAACAGCAGCAACACCAACAAGGACGACGACAACAATTTATGTTCCTGCCGACCTCATGAGTCAGTCGCTCACCAGCTCGCTCGCTACACGAAACAGTCAGACAGTTTGACCAGAGTGACGGAAGAAGGGAGAGAAGTGAAAAGATTGATGTTGTTGTCTTTAACGTCGTCGCTTGTTGTTGTTGTTGTTGTTGTCGCCTACGTGTTTTTTTGTCGTTGTCGTTGCCGTCAGCTTCGTTTATTGTTGTTGTTGTCGTTGCCGTCAGCTTCGTTTATTGTTGTTGTTGTTGTCGTCGTCGTCATTGTCATTGTTTGTTGTTATGGTTGCTCCTATTGAGACCCTGTTGGACTACTACTGGCGATTTACGTGCCTCTTTTTCTCAATGCGTTAGCTCGCTAACTGAAAGGGAGGGAGGGAAAGAGAAACGGTGAACGAATACACAATGTCAACAACGATTTAAACTGCGTCAATATTGTGCTGCTACGAAACGTGAATTCGTCTCTGCTTTAGATAGTTAGATAGCTCGTTCGTTAGTTGGTCAATTTTGTCGATGACGGCTGTGGTCGGCCGGCCTACCAATGGACTACTTACTACAGCTGGTGTTGCTTGTGCCGCCGCCGCCGCTGCTCTCGATAGAGAAAGGCTCCGATAGAGTTGCCGACGGCGTCAATGTTCGGCAAGAACACGCATAGCGAAACTACTTGTCATGTCACATTGCATGCTGTGCCGCTTTAGGTATTAGCCATCAAACGGAAATCGACGTAAAAACAACAATAACAACAACAGCAGCGATAATAATAATAATAATAATAATAATAATATAACAGTAACGACATCGAATACCGTACGAACAATAATAACAACAACATGTGCAGAAACGACGGGAGATAACCATAACGACGAGCGAAGCTGCACAAGCTATTGTTGTTGTTGTTATTATATTGTACGACGATGACACGTTTACCACAAGAAAACTAACCAACCCAAACTCCAAGTTTTCCCGAATACTGCCACAGGCTGTAGAAACGTCGCTCCCGTGGCCTTATGTCGTTTCCAATGGCAAAAGCAAACACATCATCGACAGGTACTAAAAATCGTACGTAAACTACCGATAAGAATAACAATACTTTGGTTGGTCATATACCATTGCGAGTGTTTGCATACAACTGTAGCGGCGGTAGCTTGGGCGGCGAACTCACCACCAACCAGCAGGGCGGCACGTTGCCTTGACGACCACGAAGAAGGAGATTGTTTTTAATTCTAGACCATCATCCGTCCCCTACTTGCATCCGGCTTGGAATTGGAATCCGGCTTAGCCATATTCTAATAAGGCAATCCCGGAGGTAAACAGAATATAGCAGAGTGTGTATAGACCTCTGCGTGCACCGAACGACGGTAATCTCTTTGTCACGGTATATAGATTCTTACCGCAAGTTCGCAGTGCTAGATGACAGCCATGACGCCCAAGACAGCACCACCATCAAACCAACAACAACAACATCTAGAACATCTTCTGTTATATGGCTCTTACTACGACCAGTATACCTCATCTTAGCTGCCGTTTTCGGCGAACTTTGCCATCGCTCGTTGTCTGCACGTCGTCAATCAGCTGAAAGTACACGCATGTTGCCCATGCGTATATGAGTGCCCTTGCTAGCGCGACCATACTGTAGCAGAAGTAACAATAGATTTTGTTGTACAATTCGTACTACTTCTGTCGTCTGTCATCAAAATTATCTCCTCGCAAGCTGTAGGGCCTTGTTTCCGCCTCCCATCCCGGGTTGGGGGGGGGAGGTCGGCTGGCGGGCATGGGGTGAGGGTACAAGGAGATGTGGGACAAGAAACGTGAGGGGTTTCTTGAAAACTTTGCAGAACATTTCTTTCCTCGGAGAGTCGCACATGTTCTTGTGCATGTGCCATCAAGCACGAGAAAAGACGCTGACAACAACGACGGTGCCCGGAGCTGCAGTAGCAGCAAAGACAACAACGAGTTTATGTGCACAAACGAACTTAACCAGCCGGTGGACCCACCAACCGAACGCAGGGGAGGGACGGGGGAGGCGAACAAGGCGACGAGTTGATATTTCACGTCCCGACGGTATTATCCTCTCAACGGCTCCGTTCGCTGCTCGAGCGGACCGGGCGACCCTTTGCGCACAGAGAGAGCGAGAGAACGAGAGGGGATTGAACACGCCGCTAGAGACGACAACATTACATTCTCCTAGATATCTCGACGACCACCACACCGATAACGACACCGACAATACGCAAATTGCAGCAACAGCAGTAGCAGCAACAACAACAACAACAACAACAACAGCAACAACAACAACAAAGCCAGCAACAACAACAACAACAACAACAACAACAACAACAGCACCAACAGCAACAACACCAACAACACCAACAGCAACGACAACGACAAAAGACAATGGTGAATGCTGTCGTCTGTCCGAACAACAACCTCTGAATTCGACCTCGAATTCGGAAGTCAAACAAAACGCACATCGTGCTCACAGTCACAAACTCTGCACATCAAACGGTACGTACTGCACAGCTGCTCCTCAGAGAGCTATTACTACTACGACCAGCAGAAAGCTAGTTTCACGACGAACTACTTCACTAGTGCCGTGCGCGGCGCAAATTGTCACGCACTGTCGACGAGGGTGACAGAGAGAGAGATAGAAAGAGGTGGAAGGAACCGGGAAAGAGCCAGAGATAGGGAGAGATAGAGAAAGCACGAGAGAGAGAGAGGGGGGGGGAGAGCGATGAGACAGTACGGTTAAGACAGGAGGACCACAAAGCAGTCTTGTTGACACAAACCGCAGAACATGTCTGTCTGTCTGTTTGGCTGTCTGTTGTCCGTGACTGTCAATCGCCGCCCAGCGCAATGGTGTCTACGGTGCCGCTGTTTGCTGCCCTTCTACCTAGCTACCTGCTCGATCTATCTTCCTCCCGCTGTGTGCTTTGAAAGATGCGCGGGCAGATAGAAAAAAAAAAACGAAGAGAGACATAAACGAAGCCGAAGCAGCACCTCGTGCTGTTGTTGTGGTTGTTGTTGTTGTTGTTGTTGTTGTTGTTGTTGTGGTTGTTGTTGTTGCCGTTCCTCGAGCTGTTCGTGGGCAATAAAGGAGTTGGTCGTCGTACACGACTTTCCGTGGGGTTTGCGTTCCGTTGCAAAAACCCTACACCGAGACTCCGACGAAACACGCTATGCAATGAGAACAACAGCAACAAGAAAAACAACAGCAACAACAACCACAGCAAAAACAACCATCGCAGCAGCAGCAACAACAACACCAACAACAACAACCACAGCAAAAACAACCATCGCAGCAGCAACAACAACAACACCAACAACAACAACCACAGCAAAAACAATAGCAGCAACAACAACAACCGCAGCAACAGCAACAACGAAAGCGCGCTAGCTAGTAAAGCAAAACGGCCGAACTTTAATCTATACGCGGTTCGACGAGCGGATCTCTCGATATAGCCAGCAGCTGCCACCAGAGCAGTAGCAACAACCACAACAACAACAAATGGCAACAACAACAATTTCAAAGGCACTTGCAAAAAAAGCAGAGCGGTAAGAGCAAGCTCCAGAAATAACGCCGACAAAAAACGAGATGGCGCACACACCTATAATAAACCGACCTCCTAAACAATATCCGACGGTATCACACAATATATTTTATTACACGAATAAAATCTACTGTGTGATTGAGCTGACTTAAGAGAAGCAGCGAGAAATAAGAGAGAGAGTGGCATGCTCATGTAGCGACGAGCAACAGTTAACAATGTTCGACGCTAACGAACGATTAGACTTCGTATCCGTGCATAAACAGACAATTATAAAAGCACGATCGATTTTGAGGTCAAACGCACAACCTCACAGGCCATGAGCAGATGATGATAGCTTTACCGCTGATCATACAGAACGCTCTCGATCGATTTAGTTCTGTAAACTGCTCCAACCACGCAGTTGGCTAGGTAAGCTTGTTGGACAAAACAGACATTCCCGTCAAATCCAATGCAGATAACTCTAATCATTAAAACGGAGGCCTCATCATCAACACGCGTTCGCTAAACGTATGCAGATAAACACACATTCATAGTACATGACGTGGTAAGTAACTGTGCTCTTTCATATTTTGCTCATGTCTAGGTTCGAAACAACGATAAGGCTATATCGAACGATATACAAGCCATACATAATGCTTGATGACGGACGGACATGAAAATACGGATTTTTTACCTACGGTCCAGCAAATAATAATAATAATAATAATAATAATAATTATTATTATTATTATTATTATTATTATTATTATTATTATTATTATTATTATTATTATTATTATTATTATTATTATTATTATTATTATTATTATTATTATTATTATTATTATTATTATTATTATTATTATTTTATTGTTTATTGCTGATCATACAATTGTGAGGTCTGAACATGTATGTTATTATTATTATGAATTTGGCAGACGCGAGCAAATGACCCGTCGAACCTGTACCTAGTTAGTCACTCATTCAAAGCGCAGAACAAAACGCAATATAACGTCAAACATCCACGTGAAGGGTGTGCTTGTTTCGATCTACATATTTGTTCGGGCTAATACTGCTGCTGCTGTTGCTACTGCTGCTTCATGCCAAGAAAATCGAACCACCGGCGCTGAGTAATCCGCTCGGTCAGACAATGAGTCACACAGTATCTAGTTTGCTTGCTGTTGTCGTTGTTGTGAGCTTCGCTCCCCCTTAGCAGAGCACATTTTCGCCGATAAGCTGGTCAGTAAGCAGAAAGTCGACGACGACGACGACTACTGTGTCGTTAGACTCTGCGTGTGAAGCGCCATCTTATGGAGCGATTGATTTGTTCCAACTACTCGCTGTTAAAAAAACCAAGCTCGCTCTTGTCACTTACCACTACATAGTGTTCTATATACTCTACTAGTTGAGAGACAACTCACAATCAGCGAAATTGTTGCAGTTCAGCCATCATATCTACCACAGCACTGCAGCTCCTAGACAAGCTTGACTAGTACGTTCAACGTTAACGCGCCTGTGGCTCTCTTTGTTCGTTTCAAATATACGACCTCGGTTTTTGGTCAGTTTAGTTGGTTGTTTCAAAGCGGAGCAAATTCTGGTCGCAAAGACGCGACCATGCAGTCCAGGCAAGATACGGGCCCTTGGCTTGCAACCGAGGACGCCTGCTCTCGCCTCATCTTGTTGTCGCTTTTGACTCAACACTATCGTCATTCATCGCAAAAGTTCGGCCAATTCGTTGCGTCTCGTCTCCGTTGCAGAGAGCGCCTGCGAGAGAGTCACCTCCAACATGCACAACGACATGGTCGTAGTTGTGCACAAAGAGCACAGAGTATTCTCTTTGAAAGGAGAGCAGGACGAATGACGAAGCCAACAACAACACAACAACAACAACAACAACAACAACAATAACAACCGAAACAACGAAAATGGCAGCAACAACAACAGCTACAACCACAACACAGCAGCTACAACAACGCAATCATAAACCAATCACTATGGTCAAATATATCCGCGCGTGTTACCTTGTATTCGTATTGGCTACGTAATGTTGTCGAGCTGGTCGAAGCTGCCTGGTTGAAGACCTTACACATATGGGACGACGCATACAGCATATCCACAACAACAACAACACAACAACAAACAGGGTCAACGGGCAATAGGGCATTAATGATCGTTGAAATGGGAGTAAACGTAGTGGCGAACATGTTTAAGAAATCGCAATGCGGACAGTGGCGAGATCGACGAGAACTTGAGCGCTGTTAAAAGTGCAGTTCCGACGAACATTATATAGTATACATAATATATAATATATATATACACACATACTAGAAGGAATTTCTAGTATTTGTCCCTCGTGCGTCTCGTTATTTTATTCACATATTGTCACTGATGAGTACAACTGGATAAGGCGTTCACCCGGTCGAGGCAAAGTTGGGTGAGCGCTCCGGTACTGAATCTAAGGGTATGTATAGATTCAGTATTACATAAATCTAACGCTTGCTGATTTGCTACCTATATTCATGCTGGTCACATGAATTATGCTGTGATAACAGATATCGATGTTTTTAATGCTGAATCATTACATATTCTGAGTTGATGTTATGTTTAGCCAGACCGTTACGTCGAGTTTTAAGACTACTATTTAATAGCACGAAAGGAATGTATGTGTACTTAACTGTAAAGTGAATACGCCGAAAGGAATGTGTTACGATATTTATAATTATTTCAGATGTTAACTATGAAAGCATGTATTGAATAAAAAAATTAAATACAGCGTTATTCTATTACAAACTTTGTTTAATTAGTCAAGTGTAAACAAATTAAGCGGCGCAAAATATGACATCTATAGGAGGCATTCACGAATCTGTCCGCACCAGATTGACAGGAGAACTTAAACTCGTCCCACATCTCCTAGAATGAACGAAAATACACCTCACATGATCACGATGGAGGGTGGGTGTGTTCTTGACTTTAGTTTGTTAAATTCGCTCCTCGACTGATTTAATGTACCTCCTGTATCTGCAGCCATGTCCTGTCCAAGTGACCACTACACCACCTCGGCAGTTCAACGCAGAAAGACTGGTGTGGCGGCGTGGTCAATGGAACTAGTGGGACGCTACTCATGCTTATCATTTACCGGTGTGTCGCCGATTCGATCCCTGATGTTTATCTAGTTTTTTTTTTAGCAATGCTGAGTGAGAATCGATGATAAACAACCACATATCGCTGAGAGTCAGCGTCAACAATTCTGCTGCCACAAGGTCAGTTGTTAGGGGGGGGGGGGTGTATGGTAATGCACCATCTCTTTTTATTGAGACATCTGTGCTCCCCCGTTTTTTTGGATCATGGTCGATTTTTAATCCACTCCGGCATTCACCTTGTTTAAATTGGGAACCATAAAAACCAGTTTAGGAGTGGCCGGTCTGGGTCTCGAATCCGGACCTCCCGAATGCAAGGCAAAGGCTTTTTGCCACTAAGCCATCTTGCTCGGTATATCACGTAGAACGCAGTGTCATTTGATCTTCGACAAAATCCTATTTGCTGTGTGTATTCTTTGACAAATTCTCGTATTTAAATTCGAATGAGTGTAGTAGCCCTTTGTCGTTCGTGTGCAGTCAGCTGCAGTTCAGCTGAAATTTGTCTGGTTCAGAGCGCAGTTTCCCTATCAGAAGGGCGGTATAGTCGTCATTCGATAGTTATGTGGGTCGCTGGACGACCATAGAGGCCTGGCCAATTGACGGTTTCGACGCAGACTACAGGTAGCGGTCTCGGGAAGCCTACACGTACGATTGTTAGTGTTACGTGACCTAAGATACTAACATCTACATAGCCCCCTCACGTGATGAAAGTGACGCAAACCTACTGCAGCTTGTTCATGCGCTATTGTAGCCCTAGCCAGTGAAGCTTGGGCTAGTCTTGCAAATTTCAAACATGCTGAACTCCGAACCAATCTCCCAATTTGCCATTACGGGTGCCCTATCCGTGGCGTGTTGTGATTGAGTCCCAGGCGCAGGCGCGTCACATGTGTGTGAAAATTGTACACGCCGTGAAGAGAAGACATTCCAGTACTCATCTCGACGCTCCTTTTGGGCATATATCCACATATTTGCGGAACACCTACACATATTTGCTGAACACATACACAAAAGAACAAATGGAGTACTGGAAGTGCTCTATGAGTTACAAGCTGGAAAGTTGGTTTCTAATTCCTGACCTGATGAATGAATGAAACCAAACCATCTTATCCGTCAGACCGGGACACAGCTACACAGTTCCGGTTCTTTTTGAACCTCTTATGAGCTTCATCTCTCACAAATCTACGTAGCAACCAGTCATCTCTCGATTAGATGTACTCACAACAAATACGTCCTGAACACATGTCGGTCGGTCGGTCGGACCCTGCGGAACGCCTAAATATGCGACTATCGTTTTGTTGTTGTTTTGCTGTTTAAGACCATAAGGGTCAGATATTTTAATGTCAGA
>QVRM01000076.1:0-40198 GCA_003439945.1 Dermanyssus gallinae
TCGTCTTAAATAGTTGTAGTAAAAGGTTGAAGTGTCGTAATTGGAAGGATTCCAATTGTCGTACAGCAGTCAATAGCATTCAAACATAGCGGCCCGCATCATGTGGTGGGAACGATATATGCGCGCTTATGTTCACGGCGGTAACGGTCGTTGGCTATGGCTGTTGTAGCTGTGTGTCGTCGTCGTCGTCGACAACAAAACAACAGCACGACGACACAACAACAAAAAGAACGACAAAGCAGACGACAATGGCAGAGGCGTCGGCAACGATAAAGTTCACGCCCCGGGGCAATAGACGCTCGTTCGGCTCGCTTCGACTCAGTGAACTCGGTCGAATTTTCTCATTTCTACATCCTGGACGGTTATTATCGCTTGATCTATGTATTCGCATCGAGCTGAATCGATTTGTCTGATCTGTGTATGGCTATGCGTGCGGCTGTGCGGCTATATATATATATACATGTATATATAATATATATAATATATATATATATATATATATATATAATATATATATACATATATATATATATAATCTAATATATATATATATATATATGTATATTTAAATATATATATATATATATATATATATATATATATATATATTATATATTTATATATCATGTATATATATAAATATATATATATATATATATATATATATTTCAGGCGAGCACTGCCGACGAAGGCGAATCGCTTTTAGACTAGTTGGTGTCTATGTATACCGTATGACTCCCACTTGTTCCTCTGTTTGCGAGTCGATGAGGATAACAAGTAAACAGGTCGGGAAGCCACTTAGTAACACCGTTACTAAGCCATGCTTCTGTCGTAATTTACTTGAAACGGTTTAACGTAGATTTGGTCTCTGGCCTTAATTGTGTAGCCTCGTCCTCTCGCCTAAGCTCATCCGAAGCCCGGAAGCCGGGCGGCGGGAGAAATCCGAATGTTAAAATGCCTGTACCTGAACACCTCCGCCCCTCTTTGTTTGGCGGCTAAACAGGGCGCCTTAACGCCGTTCGTAGGCCGTCGTGGTGCAGTTTATGTCCTCAACATTGGCCTATTATGTGAACCGAGGTTCGACCATAGCATTCGTGATGCTAGAAATCAGGTTAGAGAGGATATTTCAAATTGTACAGTCACTCAAGCTGGCGGTGCGTGTATGTGTATGCAATCGTAACAAACCATTCAAAGAGATCCTAATCGACACACTTTACTTAAGGAATCTGTTTCATTCGCATGGTGAATGAACACGGCCAACTGCGGCCTCCCTGCTTTCATGTATCTAAGACTCTGAAAATGCCTTTGTGCGAGGCAACCTATATTTATGTTGTGTGCAATTATGCAAGAATGCTTGTTAGAATCCTAACTGTCCTAAGTCGCTATTGTCGGAGATTTTCAATTTAATTATGATAGACTAGTCAACGCATTAGGGGCGTAAGACCAACTTTAAAAGGCCGAAATTCGTATTTTGTTACTCCGATAAAGGCTAGTCAAATCGACGAGCTTTATTAGTAGCCCTACGTATGTTGCGGGTTCAACACTTGATCTTATGCTGATCCTGATTAGCTGAGAAGTTGAAATGCTGACCGTCGTTATGCGCAAGGCTAATAAACGCCATAAGGTTGCCGCACTGCATGTACTTGATTAAATAATGCTGTTTATTGGGCGACCGCATTTTGTAATGTAACAAATATTCAGGAGGTTCTTTACACAATATCACCATACATCAGCACACTATCGTTGCTTAAGACGGTTTTGAGTTAAACAAGTCAAGCCACATCGAGTTAACCTACATCTGTCCTGAAGCTAAACAAATACTAGCCACCTAGGGTCAAAAATCTTTAGCGTGGCGATAACTTAGGCTATACTACCTAGTCAGTTCCTCCGATTCTTACGCTTTGACCTAGTCTGCAGAAGATGGTTAAGAAAGCAGAATATATATATATATATATATATAGAGAGAGAGAGAGAGAGAAAGAGCTGCTAGTTACACCATTAACTCGTGACCCGTACGTTCTGTTATTTCGCTTTCTTGCGGGTTTTCGGCGTCCTTGCAATCGATTGAGACGTTTTCATCTGGCCACTCTGTTTCTCGCCTAGCAGTTAGCAGCATTACACGCTGGTGTACACATATCGAAATGCTACGCTCTAGTTCGATTAAATTATCAGTATCTGATGTGTTTGTTTTCTTTGTTGCACGTGTCTCTACAGCATTATCAGCAAGTAGTTCGTGTATGTAGCGACTAAAGGCGGTCCCCAACCAACTATCATTTTTGCAAGGATGTTGTACTGTTGCTGCTCTACGCGCAATTCCGCCGCTATAACAACGTATTTAGGGTAAAAGGGAGACGACGGGAAATAAGGCGTGTGTGTGTGGTTTGTGGTTCTGTATCTGCCTGTGCAGAAAACAGATCGAAATGAAGAGACTGAGAAACAAGATGCCGAGTAGCAAGCGGGGCTCTTTCATAGACACGATAGACCGATATCGAGATGAACAAGCATACTTGTCGTATAGTAAAACAGAGCGCACCCAATGGTAAGTGAACAACTATGACGACAGCAGCAGCAGCAGCAGCGTTGACTGCTCCTACAGCTGCTTGCTCAAAAAACGAAACCCCAGAAGGGCTCTGATGGTAGCCGGCAACTATCGGGAACGCTTACATCGCCCGCGCCCTCCTTCGTTTCCTCATGCGGGCGTATTGGCTAGCTGGCTGGCTGGCTGGCGGTCCGGTCGGATTTTCTCTTCTTGTAGCTTGGGCCGCCAAATCGGATTATTCTCCTGTCTTTATCTCGTTATCTTTGAAGGCGTCTTTCCGCCGGCTGCCACATATACCTACCATCCCCCACTCCCGTCGTACTCTCAAACCCCAACCTAACAGGTGCTCGTTGCTTGCCCGTTGGTTAACTGGCTTCTCTTGTGCTTTTTCATCGAGTCCTAATTTTCCTATAACGGCTGCTACTACCACAGCTCTTTCTGTGTGTGTGTGTGTGTGTGTGTTTTTATTGGAATATATTTCACAACCATTTTCATCGAAGTTACTTTCGTTCTACTTGTACGGTGAACAATGGAGGTTCTTGTATGCGCACCGTTGATTAACTTCTCCTGCGGCACTTCTTGCGGTGTTCGTCGGCGCAGCGTTTTCGTCGCACCTCCAGCTCGTTCCGCCGTCTCATAACGTTCCCCACGATGTTCAATGGTGCTCTGCTGCCACGTGCGACCTTCCCCAACCCCATCGCGGCAATTAGATCTGTCATCGCCGTACTCGGGGACTCAGCTGCTGCTGCTGCAGCCAGCGATTCTGTTCGTACGTCCTTAAGTGCTGGCAGCGGCGGTGGCCAAGTAAAGATCGTATGGGTCACATCATCAACCTTACCGGTCCCGCCCATGACACATTTCGGGCCCGGAGGAGTCCCTATCTTGTGCAGGTTTTTCTCGAATCACCCATGCGCCGTCAATACCTGCGTTAGGTAATAGGTGATGCTTCCGTGCTCTTTGCTAAACCACAATCCAATAGATCAGACGACACGACCTGGCGGGTTCACGCTCCCGGCTTCACGTCTGCCCCCGTCCGGCTCCACCACTCTTACCACTGTTTGAGCGTATGCCTCCGACGTTCGGCCTTCGGATGCCGCTCCTGCTTTCTCCGTACTGCTACCACTAATACTACTCGTACACTTGATTGAGGTAGGAACGGCACCATGAGCGTAAGAAGTCATCGCAGCAGTAGACGTAGCTGAACGGGGGGGGGGGGGTGCTGGTAGCGGCTTTACGAGAGTAGCTTGCTTACGTGTCGGTTAGATAGGGCTAATAGATAGAAGAAGCAGCAGTCCAGCGGACCGCATGTCCAACTGCCCATCTTTTTGTCTGTCTCTCAGTCCGGCTGAGAGGCTGGTCTTCTATTCCTCCCTCACCCCCCCCCCCCCGGTATCTGCGCTGCCCATCCGTTCAGTTACCCTTGTCCGTCAGTGGGGTTGTATCCCCCCTCCTCATCGGTTGGCGCTAATATGCTGCTCGTTTGCATTGTGGCGCTGCGGCTGCTGCTGCTGCTGCTTTAGCCGGCAGGGGCGGTGGACGGATGCCGTTCCTGTACCGTTGCTGTCAAAGCTACCACCTTGTCTTGTTCTGCAGCAGGTGCTGCTGCTGCTGTTGCAGCTGGGGCTGGCTGCCGCTTTTACTGCTGTCGCTGCTAAAGAGTAGGCGGCCAACCCCAAGTAAGAAGCAGGGCGAACGACAACTCGCAAAACTGATGTCCTGCAAATGTATGGCTGGATATTCCAGCTGAATGGAAGCTGAATGGATAAATAAATGAATTGGCCGATGGACGTGTTGTATGAGGACTACGATGTTACATATGCATTTGTACAGTTCTGCATGTATGTCGGCAAAAGGTGAAAAGAGAGATGGACGCTGGAGGATAAGTACTGCTAGTTGGGTGAATGGAGGGGTGGTGGGATGATGGTGCCAGCCGCACTTGGAGGAGCAGCAGAACAAGCTGTAGACAGACTTGTGGCATTTGTATAGTGTATGTCACTCGTTCCATTGTCATCATTCCCCATGCTGTTCCCTTTTGTTCCCTCTCCCGACACCGCCCCGCAAAGCGCGTAACCCCCGGAACTTCTGGAATTATCATCAGCAGAAGCAGCAGCAGCGTCAGCAGTGAAAGACAAATCTATCTATACACTAGGCGCGCCATGCCAGACTCGCTAAGAGTTCTTCACGACCACTCCACCAACAACACGGGGGCCGGGATTGACATAACACGGCAAGCTTTAATAATGAAGAAGGTGCGTGGACCTCAGAAGCGACCGAAAGGAAGGAGAAGGCAAACCCAAGACTCTATTTGCGATCTCTTCGGATGCTCATGTTCAAACGACCAGGAGCTCTTCTAGAGCTCAGAGAGGTCAGATCGACCTTTTGTCCGACAGAGCTTCAGTATCTACCGGAAGAAACTGAACAACAAGTCTAGAACGGTGAGATGTTGATCAGGCTAGTTTCAGCGTCAACGGGCTATCGGCGGAAAAGCGTAGTATCTGCGTGGTAATACCATAGTTGGTCTAGTAGCAGTGCTGCTAGCTGTGGTCGCAGAGATAAGCCATTTTAGCTTATTTTGAGCTCCAATGTATTGCTACTCGTTTAGCAACAGAGAGATATGAAGTGAGCCAGTTGAGATGTTAATACGAAGAAGAAAGCTAGGAAAAGCAAAAACATATAGTGTGCGAAAAAGAATGTGAGAGAGAGAGAGATAAAAGGGGAAAGAAATGCCGAAACTAGATGTGTATAATGTGTGGCCGCGGGCATCCTTATTTTGACAGCTAAGGTGCACACAGGTTTATTTTCGCTTTTTCGTTTCTTCGTTAAAGAGGTGCTTCGACGTCGGCTGCTGTGGTGTAATTGGTTTTCTTGTCACGCCAGAGGTGGCTGAAACAGAGACTGAGAAATATATAAAAAGAAAACAAAAGGCAGAGAAACACATAAGACGCAGGTTTTCACCGACAGGTCCCAACCCCGCTCGTGAATTTTTAATCAGAGTGACGTACGATCACTAATCCGCTTCTTTCCGTCTTTGTGCGCTGCTTTAAGTCCGCTTATGTCTTGTTTGGTTATACAGTTTACTGGTGGTAATAAAATTAATTCCGAGTGCAGCAGCAGCATACTTGCTAATTAGATGCGTTTTTTTTTGTAAGATAAGTATATATTTGCTAGCTGGATGACAAAATTCGTAGCATCGCCTGTCTACAACATTAAAAAGCTCATGATGACCACAGCGCCGGGAGATTTACGTTTGCCGAAAAAAAACAAAAGTAATTATTTGGATTGGTTTTGAATTGTGTTAGTAGCAGGTCGTTGAAACGAGTCAGACCCTCCAAAACAAGAACTGCGTTGTGAATAAAAACATTTTGAAAGCTTAATCGCAACGAAAATGAAAGCCAAATTAAGGGCATTTTACAAAACTAATGCACTGACGTACAGTACCATTATCTAACGATTTGCCTCGCTCTAGAGGTAGCATGGACACCAAGGATGCACCGCGTTCAGGACGGTTTGGGGTGAGAAAATGTGCTAGAGGTCTACAAATTACGACTGACCGTCGAAACTGCGTAAAATGGCGGATATGCGCATTAACTAACTGTGCAGTACATCAAATATTGCATTAGCATTCAGGCATAAAGAAAATTAAAGGCCAAATGGCTACCGCACGCGCTAACAATTAAGCAACACACACCTGACACGCGTGTAAATTCGAGGGACCACTTTAGATTTTTTTAAAACTAAATCTACTAGAATTGTTTTTAGATTTTCCGTAAGGCAATTGCCCGTGTACGGTTTTTTCATGTCATGGCTAATTTTTATCCACTCCGGCATTTACGTTGTCTAAATTGGAAACCATGCAAACCAATTAAAGAGTGGCCGGTCTGGGTCTCGAACCCAGTCCTCCCGAATGCAAGGCAAAGGCTTTGCCACAAAGCCATCTTGCTCGGATGCTTTTGGGCGCATGCAGCATTGGGTTCACCATGTTTCGCCCAACAAACGAGCTAATCAGGAGCCGGGCGACCCTGGAACCCGGTGAATGTCTTTGTGACAAACGTGTCCAGCGATGTAGTTGACACCACATCGAAGTGTGTCGGGTACGTAGTCAAAAGCAGTTCAGCTTGTTAAAAACTTCACGGTTACTGGATGTGTTATTTTAACAAGTATTAAGTCTCTGTATATATATATATATATATATATATATATATATATATATATATTATATATATATATATATATATATAAAGAGTATGCCCTGCCGTGTCGGATACCGGATTTTCATCTGGGACTTCTCATCATGCAATCCCTGTCGTTCCAGCAGTCATTGTTGTCGAGATGTCGAGATGGCCGATGAAGAGAGGCTAAAGCCTGGGCTGTACGATTAGCCGACGACCGATGGAGCCGAGTCAGGCGGCATTTTGCATGATGATCTTGTTATTCCTTGCGGACACGTTAAGACAGCCACTCTATCTCGGCGGTGTCTCTGGTTGTTTGTGTGACGTCTCAGTGCTCGTAACTTCCTGTATACCAGTCGGCTTGTCTGTCTGTCTCTCTGTCTTCCTGTCTGCCTGCCTGCCTGAGAGAGCCAGCTAACTCTTAGCCATGGCTCTTAGCCATGCTAACGAGAGCGATAGCGAGAACGAAACAGCCGTTGCGCAAGTGCTGCCCAACGTGGTAAGGACAGCAGTGCGGTGGGTTTCATAGCATAGCAGCGGTGCATGCCTTCGGTGGTGGTAGAAGGCAGAGAACGCACGCCGCAGCGCGTTTTAGCGGCGCTGCGCCTGCCCAGAAACGGGGCCGCTGGAGGCGGTGATGGCGGCGGCGGCCGCTGTTGCAAGCTGCTGCCGCCGTTTGAGTAAACCGCTTGAGGACCGCTTCGTCCCCACCTGCCGGTAACAGTCGCTGGGACAGCAGGAACCACGACAACGACTACAACAACAACAACGATAACGACGATAACAACAACAACAATAACGACGACAACGACAAGAACAACAATAACGACAACAGCGGCGACGACGACGACGACAACAACAACAAAAACATTAACAGCGGCGCGGCAGCAGCAGAGGAGATGGCGGCGGCGGCGGCCGTCGCCGTCAACCTCAAACGACGCGCCTCAGCGCTCGCTGTTTATTTAATGGAGCATTGCGGCGCCGGCTAACCACTTCGACGCACATCGGCTATTTTTGGAAGTCACCGCCGCCGCCGCCGGCGGCGGCTTCGCCTTCCTTCGCCGATGTCAACCGCTGCCCACGCGCCCCTCCTCGCTCTCCGCGCAACCACCAGCCAAGCCAACGAAGAACCAGGCTGCTGAAGCCACCACCCACGTACGAAGACCCCCCCCCCCGCGGCAGGCTCGCCACCCGTTGCTGCCGCCGCTGCTGCTGCTGCTGTTGTTGTTGCTGTTGCAGCGCGTAACTGGACCGGGGCCTCTGTATCGGCTGGAACGGGCGGCTGTGCCGCGACACCGGCCGGTCCATCCAGACATGGCCGACCGACGGACAGACGGATCTAGCTACCCACATGCCGTTCCCTAGCGTGGTCCCTGGCGACACCTTTGGCGGGGCTGCAGGACTACCAACAACAACGACAACAACAACAACAACAACAGCTCGTGACGAAGCGTTTGCGGCCGATGCAATGTTGCAAATCAGCACCGGCCGATTTGCAAAATCCGTAGTCGTAATCTGTTGTCGCCAGAAAAGGCATATAACCCACCTTGTAAGTGGTGCATACACGTTTAACGTATATATATATATATATATATATATATATATATATATATATATATATTGCGATGATTTATTAATAATTTACAATACGTTTGCACACTCGGCAGTGCTCGCCTTTAAATATATTCATATATATATGCGTGTATGCTACACAGTAATATTGGCCTAACTTTAATGTAGATGTGACGTGTGGGGTACCGTCATCTTCTCGTCGAAGCTATCCGCAAGCAGGTTTCGCCTTTAGAGCGCGTTGCATAACAAACATTACCAGCAAACTCTTTCTCGACAGACTTCTCTGTATATATAAATGAGCGTACGTGTCCGGCAGTTTCACGGCTGGCATTTTTACAACCCTGGCAACCACGCAATTTGACAACCTTTTTAATCACGCATAATGTCGGTGGGAACCGCTGTGCATTTAAACAGCTACTGTTTGACACCGCTCGTTACAACTATCTAACGCTGAATTGAGATTCTTTCGAGAAGAGAGAGAAGAAGGTCTTTACGAAAAAAGAGTCTTGGGTTAACGTTTCCTACGATTCGACAAAAACTTAACGTAACTTAAAAGGTGACCGTAGTCTATAGTCACAACTAGCAGCCAGGAGTTTTAAAATATTGTATATATATATATATATATATATATATATATATATATATATATAAAGGCGGGAACGCACAACATAGGCAGTTGCGTCTTCTCATATTGGTGCAGGGGAATAATGATTTGTTCCGAGATGTAGAAGCGTTATTGCCAACAGATGTCACACTGGAAACCTTGATGTGCTACGGTCCATTTGCTTTCAATGTATTCCCTACGGTTATGAGTCGAATAATTGTTCGTGTAAGAACGCCATATATATATATTTGTGGAACGCCATCGGCCCATACACGGTCTTGGTACAATGGTCATACAATGTAGTCCATGGGATTCTGGGAAACTAAGCGAAGAAGGGCCGGGATGCTTTCGCATTGTTTAACACAGTCGACCTGCCAAAGCTCGGGGAAATTCGATACTGCTCCCAACAAGATATTACGAAAGCCCGTGCACGACTCGGAAATTGATTCGAAGTGAAACAAGCCAAATCTCCTTGCCTTAAATAAGATGTGTTTTCTTTCTGCTTCCGAAATTTTTTCGCAAGTGAACTGATGTAATTTTGCTTAAAAATGCATGGAATCTAGGCAACTAGGTTTCTGAATTTTGAATGAACTCGACAGTGATTCCAACGCAGCATATTGTTATTTGGAAAGCATTATAAACAATACGGCAAAATGATTTGCAAAATCGTCGTTCTGAAAGGGAGCATTAACTAAAATACTTTGTACAAAGCAGATGTATAAATAAGTATATGCATGCATACACAGAGCATACCAGCAAGAACGGAGCATTTTTATTGTGACGCTATTTCGCGGTGTGACGAGACGTGATAACCCAACTTGTTGATTTTCACTTGCATGGAATGGGTCGCAGATGGACACGTCGTTCTAACCGGGCAGTGTCATTTGCCATACATCAAATATAACAATCGCATTGTTACACGAGATATCCTCCGATAGTGTAATATTCCGAGTGGACGAGCCATAATTGACGTGGGTTGTAACAACTTTAGACTCCTAGTCGTTATCTGGGTTTTTATATTCAAAATGTTTATGTCAACAAACATAGAATTAGAAAATGTCGTCTAAGAGAGTTGTTTTTAATTCTAGACCATCGTCTGTCCCCTACGGGCTTAGAATTAATTCTGAGGCATACCTTCTACGCACCGACGGCTGGACATGCTGAGATATCTAGGATTTTCCCAACAGTATTTGTGGCATCGTAGCCGCTGACCCTCAGAGTTGTGGTTTGTCATTAACTCTTCACGAGTTCAATCGCTCAACTCGGACACTCTGTATGCTATATATGTACATGTTGGTATTGTTACTCTCGTCCTTCGAACCGAACCGTGATGTGCCCTCGAGTCGACGAAGTACGCCAATCTGTAGTGAATACATCTGTGCTGCGAACTGAAACTTAGCTTCAGCTATAACACGAACATCATTCGCACACCCAACGAAACGGTGTAGAAACCTACGAAACATCGATATGTTCTCGAAAAGACGAGGGACCCACGTTTGCGATAGTCGGGCAATACAATCGACGCGTCAGCTCCCTAGACTTCTTATAGGGCCCTGGAGGAGCGTAAACGAACCCTTCTTGGTAGATTTTCGTTTACGCCTTACCGCGCGGATATGGCGCGCTAAATGCTGCATAACGTCGTTTTTGAGATGTTATATATGAAGTAAAAAACACACGACAAGCGTTCAGTGTAATTTAGTGTGGTCGTCGGGTTGCGGTCTTATCCGACGGCACGTCTCTCTGCTCTTCCATTAGAAAGCTTTGCTTATTCGTTATTTAGGTGTCCGGCAGTAGTGTGCTTGAGGTGGTGTATAGAAATGGGGTAAATAAACAGAAAAACGTTTAACCCCTGGATATCATGTATAGAATAACTATCCGATAAGATTGCTAATTGTGAAGATACAATGTTGATCAATAAAATGACGGGAGGACCGCGTACGATAAAAAACACACACACACACGAGTTAACTTATAGGCATGTCACTTAATAGCAACGTTTGCCAGGTGAAACTCTTTTATGGCTCGAGAGCAGTGACGCATGTGTTGTGCCATATGTTCGTTAAACATTAAGCTAAAGAGTAAGTTAAGTTGCTGAAGTGAAAAATTATCGTTACGATGCAATCCGCGTTTAGGCGGAGACGGCGACGCAACGTTAATATCTTCACTATTACCAGTGCCATTAAGCTGTTGAATGTACAGACTGTAAAATGGTAAGTATGCAGCTGGGAATGCTTTCTGAAATCTCCCACGTAGTGGACAGTGGGTTAGAATCAAATCCACTGGTAGTAGTTCTAATATACGGCAAGCAAGTCTCAGAACATATTTAGATAAGATTGCGTCTCCGCTAGCGATGTTCGCTCGGTTCGACTCTGGTTTACACAATTGCACTGAAAATTGATTTTACGCGAATAGCCTGCGTAGAATCTATTTTCAGCTCATATGGGTGCATATGGGTTTGGAAATCGAGTTAAGCTTTGCGAGCTTTTAGAAAAATATAGAGAATAAAGAGTTTCAACATCGGTCCTGTTGTTTGCGGATGACATTGCGCTATGAGAATGAAAAAAACACGAGTTGCTTATATCAATTAATTTCGCAAAATATTGCATGACATTGTGGCTACATTTTTCTTTATCGTCTAAATTCTTTAATTTTCACCAATTAAGCGCAAAATTGGCCTTGTCGACTTTAGTATCCACTGAGAGGTAAACGTGGAGACGGTCTGCCCATGCCCAACCTTACGCATGTACACCAGTTCACGGACAGGTTTTTCCGGCGTAGTTAGCGCAGTGTGCAATTGAACACGGTTGTGTCATATACTTTCAATATGAATACGAGCCAACTCTGCGCACAATTTGTTAATATTTTATTAAAAAACGCTTTTATTTGAAATAAAGGATATATATATATATATATATATATATATGTGCACACTGAGCCTTAGACTCTAAAATATATACAGCTAATACAATGATATATTTGCATTCATTCTGACTATCCTTTTGTTAAAACATGTGAGCTTGTCTTGGTCGGTTATGGCCGCCAGGCGTCTATTCCTGTATTCTTTATAAATTTAATTCGATTCCACGAAAACCAATCTAACAGCGATTTGTGCTGGATTCGAACCAGGGCGTGCATAGATATATGCATTTGCACCAAAAAGGATTTTGCCTCGTGGCAGCACTTTGAGTAGAGCTCCTTAGCAAGTTGTCTTATACAAACATAGCAGCTAAAGGTGACGTTGCATTCTATAAAACGACATACAACTGTCGTTTGACTTTTATAATTTATTATATAGCGATGGAAGGGTACGTTGATAGAGTGGGGATTATTTAGCACTGCCTCTTTATAGAATTGCCTATGCTCAATTGTTTTTCGTTTTTTACCTAAACTTGTATTTTGTACACATTAATGTTGCTATAAATAAATATTGTATAATGACATAAATACTAGAATGCAAAGTGTTAGATTCGCTGCAAACATACGTTATGGTGCTGCCAAAAAAATGTCTCACCTTTTATACTTTGACATCTTTCTGACACAGTGTTGATAGGCAGCAATATTCCTAGCCGGCGTCTATGTTTAAACTCACATCCTGCTGTTACTGCATGCCGTCCGAGTTGCTCAGTGTTAACAATTTCATCAGCACAGTGCACTCAATAAACCACGGTATTCATGACTCTGTGCGTGTGAGCCCCATGAAAACCTCTTACTTTTTTACGAGAGGTTTTGAAAAACATAATGCACTTGCGTTATGCACTTGTACTGACAGCTGCCATCACCTAGTGTGGTACTCACAAACCCACTAAACTCGTATTCCTGACCACGTCGTACCTAATGACGGAACCAGGAAGTATTTTTTTTCGGGTAATTGTACCGTTCCGAGTCCGTTATCTTTGTCTATGTAGGACGGATTTCACACTAGAGTTGCCCGAGCGTCAAATCGGTTTTGCGCATTTTTAGCCCATTCTTAGACTCTGTCCAAGTGACACAGAGTAGTTACAGTTGTAGTTTTAGCGTCAAATCAAATCGGATTTGAAGATTAAGAGAATGTAAGCCAAATGAAGAACAATGCAATTATTGCCAATGCTCGGCGTAGCTATTTAGTGATCTCGAATCCGATCTACTAGAAGCAGGGAAGCAGGCAAGCCGTTGCTAGCCCTGTAACCATCAAGACTACTATATATATATAGCTAGACTACTACTACCACACTAAAATGTAAAGTTTTCGGGCTGACCCTCAGCCAAGATTTAACGTCCACGGAACAGTTTTTGACATTGCTTCATAGACGGACCCCCATAAATACAAATCGGTACAACGGTGGGGCTCGAACCCGCGCACCTATGTGTCTCCTCCGGTTGCGAGGCGCAGACCTAATCCACCACGCCACCGGGCTCGACACTACTACTACACTACTCCTCCTACTACTACACTACTCCTCCTACTACTACACTACTCCTCCTACTACTACTACCACCACAACCTCTACGTCAACGGACTCGTATAGCTCCGCGAATATGGCCTAATTGTACTCTAGCCGCCGCTTCCGTCCGATCATGCTGTCATGTCCTCGTGCAGGCCGCAGATTCCAGGCCGGAGCGTGTTATTATTCACTTGAGAGCACGCTCAGCGCGTGCGCCGCCAAGACACACCGGGGGGCTCGTATGCACGTCAAGCGGTAGCACGCACAACCGAGTACGTGCGGCAGCGGCGGAACAAAATAGATAATCACAGCTTTTCCTTCCTCTCGTGCAGTAATGGAATTAACTAGACCTAACTGTATCTTAAATTCCCCTAGGATGACATCGCGCCGAGATAGCAGAGCTTCTAATCACAGTGAAAAGCTAGGTAACTAAGGGGGTATATATATATATATATATATATATATATATATATATATATATATATATGCGTATATGAGAAACCTCTGCGCAATGATCAAGCTCGAGGTGATAATACAGTAAGGCCAGGACCTGGGTGGATACTTGCATTTTTTCAATTATTATTTTACAAGGAGCGTGCGTTGAACAACATGTCAATTTTATTAGCTTACCCACAGAGGCGAAAGCAAAGCATGAAACGGACTTCCTTTCGACAGCCTGTCAAGTTGAAGCCTGAAGCTCAAAATGCGGATGATCTCTCGGAGCGGCTTAGTTGGTTGATCTCGTCAGAAAGTTGGAGAACGAACCTGAATACATTTGGTCGATCGAGCGAGCTCGATATAGACTCAGCTGCTGGATATCGTCTAAATCGAGCTGGTGGGCATTTTCAAAGTGAGTCGCGCAAACGCGCGCAAATCAAATCCTGTATGTCATAATCCGCTATGCTTTCGGTTTGGTTATTACGGATGTATGTAGTGACAGGCGGGTAAAGAGAGAGAGAGATACGCTCCGTGAATGTCAAGCCGAAACCAATAATTACTACCTGGCTTTTGGTTGGGTGTTGTAGGCATTTGCTGGCCTAAGTACTCGGACTCTACGGTGAGTCCCTATGCTCGAATTAAAGCTCGTCCGCTCCGGAACGTGTTCTGTTTGCTCAAAAGCAAATTCGTGGATATAAGTTGTCTCAGCATTGAACTGCCAGATCGTGAAATTATTGCAATACTCGTGCATATTTGGCCGTTTTGGCATTTGGCTTTGGGACTCCTAGCCAAAGCGCTTGCTTTCTAATTTGTTGTGAGTCGATATTTCACTCCTCGCCATCGACCCGTGTGAAAGGGTGCCAGGCAGGCTGGTTAACGGTTCTGCATCACTGGATCTAGTTTTCTTGATATTCAGCAGAAAATTACTTGAGAACGTGTGCAGCTATATGGCACAAGTGTACACAGCTTTTGCTTATCCTTGCTTCATCAATGTCGCTAATGAAGTTATGATACAGGAGGCTAATAATGATCAAGCAACCATACAGAATAGAGGTTTGACATTATAAAGCTACGATGCCCGCAATATGTTATTATATTATGTTGCATCGTATACACATCGCAGTGTGAGCACGTTTGTTGATGAGCAAGTAAACCATTATATAATCATTCAAGGTGATAATTGAAGCTAGTTTTACGATCTCTTAAAGACACAGAATATGTTGGCAAATTGTTTTTTAGTTGGTCCGTATGGCTAAGTTGGTCCGTAAGGTCCTTGTACGGTTTTTCATGTCATGCCGATTTTTAGTCCACTACGGCATTCACCTAGTCTAACATGAAAACCATGAAATCCAATTTAAGAATGGCTGTCTCGGTCTCAAACCCAGGCCTCCCGAATTCAAGACAAAAGCTTTACTACTATGTCGTCTTGCTCGATACTACATAGTACCAATAGTGAGTACCAAGTATATATATATATATATACATATATATATATATATATTTGTGTGTGTGCATGTTTGCACACGCACCATATGACGTTAGGCTACCTGAAGACAGAGATGTCTATTTAACCAAATTATTGGTTCATTGTTGCTTTAAGGTTGTCAAAAAAAGTGGTGTTTTTCGCCGAAATTAGATGGCCGGGCTGTAGACCGGTGTAGAAACACTGTGCGTAGGCACTGCATGTCTTCTGGCTACCCTATTAAGTGGCAAGAGACGTGGGCGGCACTTAATCATCACAGCAGCTACAATTAATCGGCTGCCACCCGGCTTTATATCAAACAAAAACTGTATTTTATTTTATAATTACAGTGCCATGCCGGCAAACTCGAGCAGCAGCATCAGTAGCAGCCGGAGCAGCAGACTTGTCATGTGCGGTCTGTACGAACTCTTTGTTGCATTTCGGGTGACAAAATGCGACGCGAGACGCCATCCCGACGCGGGCGTGGGCAGTGTTCAACACAGCGCAGACGGCAACGGAATAGAGAACAGAGTATGCCAGATGCCACCATTATGTCGCACTGTATGTGCCAGCGGGACACAAGATGAAAAATGTCTTACCTAATAAGGAGCTGGCGCTGCCAATGAAAAGACCCCGCTGAGAAAACAAACGAGTAATAAACGCCTCCGCCGCCGCCGCCTCCTCCGCTACAACAAAGGGCACAATTCGTAACAACAATTTTCTATAACAACGCTATACACTCTTTCTACGATACATATAAATAGATGTTTATATTCTCTTTGCTTGCATGTAGCAGCCGCTATTTATCGCAATAAATTACTGCGCACGTCGTACATACATGCTCAGTGCATCGCTGCAGTTGCATCGCAAATTTGAAAAATTACGCTGATTCATGTTTGATGTGCACAGAGGAATATAAGTCTTTAGAATACCAGTGACTTTGTATTGTATTATATTAGATATTTGCCTTGTGTGTACAATCCTCAGGTGGTACTGACGTATCTACAGATAGCAAAAATTCGACTTAGAACATAAACATTGTACATCTGTCCAAAGGCATTTATTTCAAGACGCCAAACTATATTGTCGTGAGTTTTTATTGCGGACATTTTGGCACTGATCACACACCACCAAGAATCTCTCGAAAATCGATTTCCAAATTTCTAGCTTTGTTTGATCCCTGCTGGCTCGCATGACGTGCTATAGCGGATTTTCGTTGGGTATTAGAGTTGCTTCGTTCAGCTATTTGTGAGACGTACAACGTCTCCGGCCTTTGGAACAATGCCGAGTACCACTTTCCAGGCCGGCGCCTGGAAAATATTCTCGCTTAAGCGATTTTAACGGTTCCCTGGATAAAGCGTGGTCCCAGGTACTCGCATTGAAGTACTAGCGCAACTGTTCGGTTTTTACGCTCTATCAGTTCTGACTAAACATCGAGCGCCATAGATGCAGGAAATTGTGCCTCTTCCGCCAGCCGGATGGAGCCGGCGTTTGCGGAACTCGAAATGCGGCACGGAGATATTACGACTCGTTACAAGGAGAAGAAGTCGTTTCTCGTGAACGTGTAGGATCGCAGAAATGATTGGCCGTTTTCAAACTAACAGGCTCTGTTTCTAGGAATGCCATCATTTCCAAGCCAGTCCACCTATATATATATATATATATATATATATATATATATGTATATATAATCCACCTAGCACTGCCTGTAAGACCTCTTCTCGACGATTCTGAACAAACAAGATTTACTCTGCAGGGAGGGAATATTGGCATGTCTTATGCCGTGTGCTGTTATATACGACGGACGCTTTACCCACTGAGCCTACTGAGTTTACGTCTAATCCATCCGTTGTACACTGCAGCCCCAGTCAGGCAATAGTTGAGTTGTGCGCAACAATAAATCGATAACGAACAACCTCATTTTCTGTAACGTTCCCTCGCTAACGTAGTAGTCACGCTGTCAACGCTGGTCTGTCGCCGCCATCACCATCGGCCCGCCAACTTTCACTTCGCCGAAATTAAAAGCCGTCGTTTGGAGCCGTCGATCTAAGTGTGATCGGGCTGTGAGATTTAGGCTAGCCGCAGCTGCCGCTCCGGGATTCAGGAGGCATTCGTTGCTGACGCTGCAGAGCAGAACGTCGACAGCTTAGCAGGCTGTGTGAATCGTATGACAGGCCTATGGTGTTCTCGTGCCTGTCCTCTATCTGGCCTGGTATGAGAGCCCTGCCGTTCGTCTAGCCAGGCCTAATCTAGCAGCAACTTTAGGCACGTCGGCGCCGCCGCCGCCGATAGTCTAAAGCAATCACGCACGGATATACATCGACTCATAATCCTCCTTTGACTTTTTCCTCTCACTTTTCCCTCGTGCCTTTTCCTTTTCATTAGCCTCTCGTTCTTATTCCCGTTCTCTCTTTGTCGCTCGCCTTGCGCGCGATGGGTACCGCAGGATTCGGTACTGCCCCCCTGCAAGACGTCTGTTCCTTCCCTCCACCGGAAGGGAACTAGGAGAAGACGAGAACGAGAACACTTCCTTAAATAGAAGAAAAATAAATAAACAAAAAGTACTTTGCATTGCATATGGAAGCATCGCCGACTTGTGAGACTAAGACGTCTTTCTACGGCTTCCTTGAGAGGTTTCGCATTAACACTCGTGACCTTCGACACAGCGCAGGCAACCAACCTATCGGCAGCAACTGCATCTATCATTTACCACTGCGTAAACTTCTCCTCCCTTTGGCGTGACGTGTCTGCTTGCTTATATGCAACTTTGCATTTACGTCACACGGATTTATAGACGCGGGCCTCACACACACACACACACATATCCACCCTGATTTATAATAATCATATAGAAATATATATCTTCATACCTATCACACCTCGGTTAACATGGGTGAGGAAAGCAATCAATGTTCAAGTATATTCAAAGTTGGGGCTACTATATATATATATATATATATATTTATAGGGAGGCGCTTAAACTCGGCGAACAAGCTGAAGAACACAGTGGTAGACTAGCTTTTGTCATTGTCGCAAGAATATTGGGAACAGGGAATCCTTCGGCTCGTGAAACAATGGCACCGTTGTGCTCAGGCCTCTGGTGATTAGTCTTGAATAAGGACTTGAATCATACCCATAGTGTCGTTTTGTACCTTTAAATTTAAGTATATTTTATATATATATATATATATATATATATATGTAAGGTGAGTGCAAATGAAAAGGAGGAAGAGAAAGAAACTTACTAGCTGCTTGTGCCACCTGGATAGAAATAGGACGTTACGGGCATTATATTTTCGCTAGTTTGGCACCTAGTCAAGAGATCAACAGCGAACGGCGACCCGTGTAAACGTAGCAGCCTCGGCAGCACTAGTGGTCACAGTCGTCGTCATCGACGCAGTAATTAATGCTAATAGTAATGGGTAAGTAGCAACAGTCGCCCATGCAGTACTCAGTATTCATTCTAGTGGTGGTATTACGAAAATAGCAGAAGTAGGCGGCAAAGGCGGGGATTTGTTGATTGTCGGCACGTCGCAGCGCTGGCTGACTGGTTGGCTGGCTGGATAGCACTGGGTGGCTATCCGGGATTTTTGCCTGGAGGTTTAGTCTCTAGAGTTAGCCACCGGGGCCAACCCTCCTAGGGCTGGAGGCTTAGCCCCGGTGGGCGGTGGAGGCGGCAGCAGGGGCGCCGGTAACTGCTGCCGCACAATTTTCCTGCACTGAATTGCGCATCTATCAAGGCGTCCAGCGAAGCAAGCAACCAGCAATCGAGAGCAGCCGTAGCTTGCCGTTGGGCTGACTGTAGACCTCCAATGCTCCGGAGGTGGGTGCGGGGGGGGGGGGGGGGGGAGGGGGGCGACGACGACGGTGAGCCAAGAGAGGGGGCGGAGGTAGCATCACTGGTATCGGTCCGATAGTGGGCCGCTCACGGAGGTAAGGACAGCACATGGCGCATGACTGTGCGTGTCAGCAGCCAGCCTATCTCCCTATCTATCTGTCTATCTATTTATCTGTTTGCCTGTCTGTCGATACCTTCATTGGGAAACCGGGCGGCGGCGGCCGCAGCAGCAGCAGAGATAATGACAGGACGAGCAACAGAACCACGGGCGCCATCACAGATGCTACTGCCGCAGCAGACCTTGCTGTTGTTGTTGTTGCTTCTGCTGTTGTTGTTGTTGCTTTTGCTGTTGTTGTTGCTTCTGCTGCTGTCGTTGCTGTTGTTGTTGTTGCTGTTGTTGTTGTTGTTGTTGTTGTTGTTGTTGTTGTCGTCGTCGTCGTCGTCGTCGTCGTCGTCACCACCACCACCACCGCCGCGGTCTGCGACGTGCTTGCCCTCCGTAACAAGGACAGTGCCGCCAGCCGAGAGACACCGAACTTAGGCTGTGCTAGTAGCGACTGGTCGGACAGACGGACAGACGGACAGTCGACTAAGGACTACCTACTCTCTTTGGCTGGCTTCGAGATTCGTTGCGCTCGTTCCGCTCAAGCCGCGTCGACGACCAAGACGACGTCTGGTGCTGCAGCCTTCGTGTCTTGAATTGCCTCGCTCTGCTCGTGTCTCAACGTGTGCGAATGCTTGCAATACCGCCGGCGGGGTCTTAGCTCGTCGCTTAGAACTTTGGCCCCGACTATTTATTTTTAATGCACAAAACGGCATGACTCTGCTCAATGGGAAGCGTGCCTTAAAAACATATATATATATATATATATATATATTCACAGTCATAAAAAAAAAATAGGGATACTACAGTATTCGTTTCGCTACTCTCCGAGCAAATGCAGTATTGACAATATCTAGAGCAGCGATTTCGAGAAATTCAATTGTCACATGGTTTTGCAGGTTGTTTGGCTGGACGCTGAAGAAGTGTGCGTGAGTAGTGAGTCTCTTTAAAGACCGTAGATTACTGTGTATGTGAAGACCAGCACTGACTGACGGTGATGTCACTAATGCCATAAAGCATATTATTAGAAACTATATTTATTAAAATGACATTTAAGCATATTATTTCATTTTCTCACAATGCGCTTTGCGAAGCGGCGTTGGCCAGATATATGTAGGGTTGCGCGAATTGAATTGTCTAACAGATTATCATGACAAGCATTACCGTCGACATGTACCAGTACACGTACAAGGCCACCGTTTCCACCCTTAGCTAGAGGCTTTTGATGGGATAACAAGATGGCAACTTCCGCATAAAGCTTTTTCCGACACGTTTCGGGATTGGGGCGCTATCAGTAACAGCGGTATTGTGAAGGTTTGTGCTGAAAGTGTGGGTCTGGATAACAGAAAACTAGATGCACGATAGCGCAGTCGGTAGGCAATGACTGGGGAGCCCTACATCAAATTTTCCCTGGCCTATTATTTCTTATAACTTAACCTATTATTTCTCGTTGGGTTTAGTGGTGCATGACAGCGGCTAAGAAATAATAAATGGCCTATTTTAAAATGGAAAGAATTTACTCGGCTCAACCGATACGGCTTTTAGTCACGTCACGGGGTATTACTTCCCTTGATAAGCCTGGCCTCATCCAGCTTATTTGAGACAGCGTTTGTAGCGTTTTTTGTGTATTGCCGTTAATATTATTATACATATATATATATATATATATATATATATATATATATATATATATATATATATATATATATATATATATATATATATATATATATATACCCCACTCATCGAAACTATTATTGCTTTTTTAACCGCAGCGTCTTTTCAAACCCACGTCTGCAGCGCCTGTTATGCAGTTAAAGCAAAGAAAGAGGAAACGAATAGGGCAGACGTCGGTAGGCCAGGCAGTAACCTCACTTTTAACCCATAAAACCCGTTAATTTTACGAAAATGACGTGAAATGCTTTTGAAAAAATAAATTCAATGTTTCGCTCTACGAGTCTGAAAAGGTACTAATTCTGCGGAGGCGCGTTGGAATGCGGTCGTCATATTTGGGTTGGACTCTGTGGAAGAGCGCGTCTGCCGAAGATGGTTTAAAATGCTCTGAATTATGTAGACTAACTTAAACCAAGCCCAGAAAAGCTCCGCTGCTGGAGAATAAGCTTACACGTTTGAAGATGTAGCAATGCTCAACCAAATTCGCTGAGTTTCCTTGATTGACCACAGCGGCTGTGCATTTGACTGGCTTGGATTTTGTTCCAATTTCTAAATGGGATCTTTTCTGGTTGTTCGCTAATGTACTAATCGACACCAACAAATTGCCCCGTTCATGCATAAAGGTTTAATTCGTCATCGGTCGGGAGGTTTCCTTTCTCAATCGGTTAGGTACCTAAACTAAAAATTACTGTTTAACACTTAAAGAAAATAATGAGTTTCTTTACATAATGTTATAGGTAACTTATATAGGTTCTGAAAAATTCAGGCGACTAAGACCGATTGCCCCCCAAAACACCACTGACTCACAACTTGAGATTGAGCTTAACGAGCATTGACTTTGCACGTTTAGACAACAAAAAAAAAATATATATATATAGCAAACACTTTAATATATTGCTTGACAAAAACAGAACTCTATTTTAAGTCTTGTTTTGATTGTTTTGACGTGCACGACATGAAACTATTTTAGCATTTCTGACAATTTTGTGAGCTGTCTGTTACAATTACTTAATTCGTGCTGAGGCGAACATGCCCAAGAAAAGATGTGAAAACCCTTAACCAGGCTGCACAGATGTTTCCTTATCCTTTCGAATAACGAATTGCATGGCCTTTTTTTTACAATAAGAAGAAATCGAGGGCCACGAACCACCAAGGTTTGTCAGTCAATACAGCAAACGCCATTTATTAGCAGTTAAGTCAAAGCAACATGATGATACCAGGGATGATAGCATAGTAACATAGTACTTATGCGAATTCTAGTTCTTTGTTTGCTTACTATGTTTGGTTAGTTGCCGGAAATGAATTCGGCCTGCAGCGCATGTTGTTTAAGCAAACATCGTTCTTATAATATAGGGACAAATCTTTACTAGCCTACAGGCATGTTCTCTGCATGATCAAGTTGCGATCATGATGACGTTGCCAGCGACCTACTTTTAGGTACATAGTTATCCATATGTCTGTTCTCTTGGGTGACTGATTGATATACCACAGCCACAACCTGTCTGCATATGAGAGAACAAAAAGAATATGCTGCTAATGGTACTTCACACCAATAGGATAAAAAATAACCTATTGTTATTACTGCGACAACGATGACTGCTGTTGACTGTACAAATCCGTCTGTGTCACTTGAGTTGGGTATACAACCTGTTTGAAGCAACAGATGAAGAGCAAGAGAAAGAAAAAGGGAGATTTAGAGAGCAATCGTAAACCAGGGAGGGAGAGAAATTATCGCTCGTCCAGAGCCGACAGCCTGCGGACCTCAACTGATCCAGCATCGAATCAGCTAGCAGCTAGATAGACTGGCTAGACACACCCGTAAACTACTTGGCGTTTGATTGAAGGACCGGCCTAGTTTCTGATCAGCACTTTTCTCCCTAGGGCGGGCTGAGGGAAGAAGGTCGAATTAGAGAAGGGGCTTTTGCAAGAGGCGACTAGGTTCCAACAAGGGTCATCCTCCTCTGGGAGGGGTGAAAGCGGAGAAGAGATCCCCTCCGGAGGTGGGCTGGACCCAGAGTAGAAGGGGCTTTTCTGCGAAGGAGTTGAAGAACACGGAGAAGGGCCCTTCTGAGGGCAGGGGCTAGATTCGGAGAAAGACCCCTTGGGGGAGGGTGAGCTGATTCTTCCCTCCTCGCCCCATTTTTCACCTGCCCAGTCGACCAGAAACGGCGGCCATCGAAGCCCCTCCTCTCCAGTAAGGGGTGGGTCGAGACAGGTCAGGAATCGAGAACACGACGTCGAGGCGCGCCTCTGTCGACGGCGCAGAGAACAACTGAGCGCGAAACGAGGCCAGCAGCAGCAAAAGCAGCATCGTGCGCGACTGGCGGAGCAAGGCAGCTCCCATGCCACAACCTGCTCGAAGTCAATGGTGGTCATGATAATGATGAACACAACTGTGATGATGATGATGATGATGATAATGATGATGGTAGTGGAGGTGATGATGATGATGGCGAGTGCAACGAAGGATGTACGAAACGAGATGAGACACAAGAAAAAGCACACAAGACAATTAATGGCCCGACTCGGTGGCGGCAGGGCGGCAGCAGCAGCAGCAGCAACAACAGTTGTAGAAGCGAGGTGGCGTACGTTGGAAGACGAGCTTGCCCACAACGCACGACCAAGGCGGAAAAGCGTAGGTTGCACGACTTGTCGAGCCCGGTAGCGTGGCGCATTCGCCTGCGTCTCGCGACCGAAAGAGACACATAGGTGCGTGGGTTAGAGCCCCATCGTTGCACCAATTTGTATTTATGGGGGTCCGTCTATGAAGCAATGCGAAAAGCAGTTTCGTTAACGTTAAATCTTGGCTGAGGGTCAGCCCAAAAAGTTAAGGTTGCACGACTTCGTAGTCTAGCTAGATGGCATACAAAGCAGTGGTTGGGGTTCATGTCACTCGCTTGTATAAGCTCAGCAATCGTTGAGTCGTGTTTATGCAAACCTTATTTATACCTGATCTCCGTCATCGCGCTTCGTGGGCCTCACCTACATAAATGTGTATGAGTGCGTATGTGTGAGAAACAGTTGTATGAGGTATCCAAGGAATGCAGCGAACATGAGAAGGCCCGTAATATACTCGTATCTAATTTTCATTATTGGCCAAATGCCGTTGATGCAATTGCAGCAATATGCAGTGCGCAAGCAGTTCTAAGTCAGACCGGGCGGCGGGGACATGATTGCTTGGAGTCCCACGCAGCGCTTTTAAGAAGCTTGCCTACCGCCGTGTGTGCAACCGCATTTTCCAATTAGTCCTGTAATAAAATGTGCAGGAATATAAGTAATATTTACACGATACAGATATGTACAACCCGTACTTGATTAATGAAATAACACCTATACATGAATAATAAAATACCGTAAAACATAATTCAAATAAATCTTCTATGTGCTCATATTTTTTTTAGATTTTCCGTAAGGCTAATGCCCGTGTACCGTTTTCTCATGTTGTGGCTGATTTTTAATCTACTTCGGCATTTACCATTTCTAAATTGGAAACCATGCAAACCAATTTAGGAGTGGCCGGCCTAGGTCTCGAACCCAGTCCTCCCAAATGCAAGACAAAAGCTTTGCCACTAAGCCATCTTGCTCAGTATTGCTAATGTCAGTTATTTTTGTGAACTCGAGCATCTCAACAATGCAGTTCTGTTGAGATCGAAAAGCTTTAATTTTCACTTGAGTATATTAGTTATATATACTATACCATTTCACCAAATTTATTTAGTTAGAAAAAGTTAAGCGATCTAACGCCCTTGGACATGATCTATGGGATTTTTGAAGAGTAAGATGCTTGCCAGTATGCCCTCGATGAGCTGAAGAAAAATTTTCGGCAAGATATTTCGCAAATAAGCCCCAAGTTATGTCAAAACGTCATTAAAAATATTGGGAAACTCTAAGTTTGTTCTTTAAAAAAATATTTTGCCAATGCTTTCTTGCAAGTTATAGCTACTGATATTCGCCAACTAGGGAATTTCTTCCAGCTATTTTTTTAGAATGTAAACAATATCGTTTTTTCTAAGAGACGCTAGAAAAGTTCACAGGTGCAAGGGTCTTGATCTTAAGCTGTTGGTGATTGTGCTGTCCGCCACTTTGGCCACAACAACCTGCTATATAATATATATACATGTTTTTGGGGCACAAAGGAGTTAACTGCCAAAATGTTTATAAGAGACCTACGTGTATTAACAACATCCAATTTAAGCTATGCTCCTCACATTCTAGAACTAGCAACGTCGGCAACAAGAATGATAAACTGGATTCTGAGTTTCTTTGTGATAAAACAATCCTCTTTGTATGTAAAACTATATAAACAATATGTTCTCCCGATTTTGTTATACGCCTCACCTATGTAGAACTTTCCTGATGAAAGGATACAGGCCGGTATTCACAAAAAGTTTGTTAAACGTGTAACATACGCACATTTACTCGCATATGTAAACTGCCCGAGCAAGCAGTGAGCTTTTTTGAGATAAGTAGTACAAACTTGCTCGGAAATCATTATCCAGGTCAAAATTGTTGTCAGGAAAGTGATCGTTAACAAAATGTTTGCATGATGCTTGACGCGTAAGATCAAAAATTTACAACTCGATGTCTATGCAGTCTAAAAACCGGCTTGCAATAACCTTTTTTTATGATCTTAATAATGCCTCCCTGCTAAAGGGCTATATGTATATATATATATATATATATATATACAAACTGTTTTTTTAACGCATTACAAATGACTGCAGGTTTACGTGTCTAGAGTACTCCTTTCATGTAAATGCTAATTATACATTTTTATACCGGTGTTTGTATGAGCAGAATTATGTGTTCGGCTCTTCTACGGCACCGATGCTGCGCTAAACACCAGCATTATTAACTCATAACAGTATGTGATACTAAAGTTTTATTTAATAGGATTACATATATATATATATATATATATATATATATATATATATATATATATATATATATATATATATATATATATATATATGTATATATTCGACGACTGCTGCACTACTCCTATCCAGGAGTATTCAGATGCTATGCGGATGAAGGGATGCCTATAAGCCGCTGAATGCAATGGTGAGAGAATAGGTACCCCGTTGTCTAGTAAAGCCCGACTGTTCCTGCAATAGTGCATCTATATATATATATATATATATATATATATATTGCTTGCCTAGGTCTAGCCACTTGCAGGCGAGTTCTCGCCTTGTCGTGGTTGTCGTCGTCGTCGTCGTCATGTCCTCGAAAGCCAAGTGGTCAGAATAAAACAGCAGAACAAGAAAAACACCGACGATGCCCACAATGACGTCGATAGGAAGATGAGCGAAAGATGGTGGTAGAGGTGTTGCAGTGAGCCAGCCACCTGATGCCTGGGATGCGAGGGTCCAAGTTCGGTAGGCGGACAAGGTTGAACGGGACCGGACGCCGCACTCCCCGCAAGAGCGCATGCACGCTATGCGCATGCTACCCTGAAAGCTGCAGGTCCTAGACTACATCGCCGACTGCAGGCGACTACAGGCGACTGCGACGCTGGCCACGACGGCAACAACTCTAACGGGGGTATAGGAGGCAACAACTCTAACGGGGGTATAGGAGGCAACAACTCTAACGGGGGCATAGGAGGCAACAACGACCTCAATGACGTCAACAATAGGGTAGGGCGGTGGTGGTGACGGCGGGGCGGGGCGGTGCGGTGGGGGTGCCGCTGACGACGATATGGCAATACGACCGACCGACCGACCAACTGCCCGATGCCCCCGGGCCCCGGGCTCTCCGACAACCTAATTGACCCCGCAGGGAAAGGATCTAGCAGCTAGCAGCATTACAAGGGCAACAGCAGCAGCAGCAGGCAGAGCTAGCTATTCTCCTAGACCTTTCAACGCCATCGCACAATCCTCCCCATTACCAGCAGCAGCAGCAGCAGCCGCGGCCACTATGAGTATCATCAGGGTCCCCGCCGTATCACCACTCAGCAGCCATGGGTGGCTCCAGCAGCAATGGCGACAGCAGAGAGACAGACAAACGGACAGACAGACAGACAGGCAGGCAGACCCATGGCGAGACACACAGATGCCGTGGGTGACAATGGTCGCCGCGCTTACAACGACAACGCCTATTATTACGCCCACTACTACTACTACTACTACTATTATTACTACTACAACTAATACTACTACTGCTGCTGCTGCTACGACATTTGCTTCTAGTGCTACTCATATTTTTCCTCTCTATATTGTTGGCTGTATAGTGAGCGTATGTTACAATACCGTTCCCATCGGTCGACTCTTTCGCTGTTCTATACTTTGCTTCTGACCACTGATACTGTTGTTGCTGCTGCTGCTGCTGCTAAACAAAAAATACTTTTCGGGCTGAACCTTAGCCATGATTTAACGTCCGCTGCGGCTGCTGTCGTTACTGTTACGTCGACTGTTGGTAGTACTGCTTCTTCTTTTTCTTCTAGTGCTACAACAATTTGCATTACGGAACTACAATCATTTTACCGAGCAATATGGCTTAGTGGCAAGCTTTTGCCTTGCATTCGGGAGGACTGGGTTCGAGACCCAGACCGGCCACTCTTAAATTGGTTTGCATGGTCTCCAATTTAGTCAAGGTAAATGCCGGTAAATGGATTAAAAATTAGCCATGACACGAAAAAACGTACACGGGCATTAGCCTTACGGAAAATATTTTGAAAAAAATTACTCGGCTGAAAATAGAGTTCTTTTGTTGTTTGAGCTCCGTTATTTATTGATCCCTTATGGTGTTGGGTTTTGGTGGTTGTTTTTCCTTCGTTGTTGGCTTATCTCTCCAGGTCGTTGTGCGTGCGTTTTCCTCCCTACAATGCTTTTCGCCACCCTGCTGATTCGCTGCTCCAATTCATAGTCATCTCCCCTTCCGCTTCCGGGCATATAGACGGTCACTGGGCCTGTCTACGTCGTTGGCTTGGATACGCTAGTACCGGTGAATCCTTTCCTCGTACGTCTTTAAGCGCTAGTCAGAGCAAGATTGTGCGGGTCACGTTATCCTCGCCGCCTCATCATTCGCATCTGACACGCGTGGTGTCCGGAGCTTTCTTTACCTTTTTATGCAGGGTATTTTTGAAACCATCCGTGCCGCGTCAATACCTGCGGCAGGCCGTAGGTTACCTCTCGATTATTTCTATTGAATTTTCCGCTTATCTAGGTCGGAGATGACCCAGCGGTTTCTAAGGTCTTCTAAAGTTTCTGAGTCTGCTGGTATTTCGGCGTTTCTGAGCGTCGGTGTCCGGGCTTTGATCCTTTTTTTTTCTTTTCTATTAGAGTGTTCCGGTTGTGTCTCTGCGTTTGTTCCTCGGTCATCCTAGACCATGGCATCAGCCTTGATATCTCGCGATAATGGCCCCATTGTCTCAGCAGTTCTGCAGTTCTGCACTGGCGATTCGTATGATAGGCCAGTTTTCTTTGCGCTTTCGGGAGTTTTCTTGTGTTTCTATTCAGCGCCATAGCGCTTGGTCCTCAGGTGGAGCGGCGAACAGCAGTACTTAAGCCGACTTCGCTACCGAAGCGACTTATGGCCTTCGCTTGCCTTCCGTTGGCGCGTAGAATGTTCGGCATGTTTTTGGTCGCTGCCGGCTGTTGTTGGCCTGCACGCTGTTCCGCCGTTGCGGTCACCTGATCGATATGTGCATGTTACCCGAGATGACCATGTCTATTGTTGTTACAGCCAGGTACTTTCTCTCAGGTACGTACAGCCGGCTACTTTAGCTGTGAGTACTGCATCTTCTACTGCTACCAACCATCATTTGCATTGGAAGTGCAGGACAGTTTTTTTCCAGGACGAAAGGTCCTTTGCTACTACTGCTATACTTATACTTTACTTTCCGGGCTGACCGCCAGCCAAGATTTAACGTCCACGGGACTGCTTTTCGCGGGATTGCTTCATAGACGGACCCCACCCCCCCCCCCCCCCGATAATTAGAAATGTGCAACGGTGGGGCTCGAACCCGCGCACCTATGTGTCTCCTCCGGCCGCGACCCGGCGCAGGCGAATGCACCACCAAGTCACCGGGTTCGACCTACTTCTGCTGGTACTGCCGGTACTACAACTAGAAGGTAGAGTACTATGAACACTTTTCATCCATTGCAGTGTCCGGCGGGTTGCAGTTTTGGCGCTTAGGCGCATCCACACCCATGGGTGGCATACGCCTGTGTACATACATGCGTCTGCTTGCATACGTACGTGCATGCAAGCATGCATGCATAAACACGTCCATCGAGCCGGAAACAGAGCCTGGCACGCGCGGACAAGCCAGCAAGCAACCAAGCAAGCTCTAGCAAGTGAGCGGGTATACGACCTGATGGAAAAACGAATGGCGGCAAGGCGGCGTCATCCGGCAAAAACCGCCCGCCGTGCAGTGAGTGCATGGATGGGTACGCGTGTACGTGTTGAAATCGTGCAGTCACGTCGAGTTCCCTCATACTCCTCGGAGCTCGGAGAAATCTAGGCAAGCTATTGGCCACGAGGAGTTTGGACAACGTGCAGCTAATATGCTTTGCGATCAACTACGGTCGGCCGCCCCCCTTTTGCCTCGGCATTAAATCTTAAGTAATAATTACTCTTTTAGTGTAGAGGGCCAGAAGAGAGACATGTCGGCAATTGTCGTATACGACTTTGGCACTCTATATGTTCCGCTAATCGTTCCAAGCTGGTGGAGCTTTTTCGGCTTTTTTTCGGAATTTGTGTTGCATGTTTATGTAGGTCGTTTCTTTTTGTAGCGACAAATCGTTGTGAGACAGCCTTTACGAAGATTACGAAGTGCACAACCGAACTTTGCCATCTTTGCTAGCCTGCTACTGCAGCGTCTGGGCAAACACTCCTGACATGTTAGAACACAACAAATAGAACCCCACACCCGGGATCGAGCCTGCGATCGACCACATAACGCAGTCTAGGGGGAAGTATGGCCTACGGGCTACCCATGCCACGCCGTAACATGGACTAATGCAAAACTGCTTTCTCCGTGTCTGCGGCTGAGTGATATTGTCGAAGCTAGTGCCAGTGTTGACAAACAATCGGAGCGAACCAACTAACGTCTCATCTCGTGATTGCGGATTGGATGCTTTATGAGACGTCTCTTGCTATAAGGTAGATGCTTGCAGGTCACACGGCGGTCACACTAACCGTGGCTAACATGTGACTAACGATGCAGATGCCTCAAGAAATAATCAGAGCGAGTATCGAGTGCACTGCAATTAGAGTGGCTAGTAGCAGTTTTGTTCCTTGGACCTTATGTGTACGGGCAACAGTGTCCCTACACGAGTTTGTTGCTTTTTGGGCTCGTCTTGTGGCGAGCTTAAACTTATCTTGCATTATTATGCTCCAAAAGTGCGTGTCTGCCCCAGTGTCTACGAATACGTACGTACTAACGCCTTATGCTCGCTTATCTGCCTACCTCCTAGAACATCCCGTTTCTTCTTTGTTCCTCTAAAGAAAATAAATGTGTTATTTTTCTTTCGCCCATTCTCAACCTTGTGTAGCCTGCTATAGCGTTTCCGCACTCTAGCGGGCTGTTACTTTCTATCAACTTCCTTGTTTACTTCTTTAGCATTATACTTCTTGTAGCTTGAATCCGCTGGTCTCCCTCCGTCGCGAGCACCGATTCGTCCATCCATTTCACTATCGCTCTACGCTCTGAGATCCGAGAAATAACACTGAAACGCATCTGTTCTTCTTTTCCTCTACTCCTTGTTTTCTTCTTCTGCGTTTCTTATTAGTTTCCCTCTATTCTTTTTGCCGCCATTTGTCTTGACCAGCATCCACACAACACCGACCGACTACCCCCGAGAGCTTCCCACTTCCCGCTCGTCGTTGGCAAGAATCTTTTACTGGCGTGCCAGGCGGCTGGGTGGCCGGTCGGCCCTCTCACTGACTGTCACTCTAGCTTCTTGACCTGAGCTTGACATACTCTTTTCGTATCTTCCATTTGCCCTTCACATTGAGCCTTCACTGAAGTGAACTCTTCACCACCGTGAACGCGGAAGCGAGACAACAGAGGACAAAGGAGGCAGGAAAAGGAGAAGAATAAGGCACCATGACCAAACATGTTGAGAGTCCTGAGAAAGCAAGCAACTAGCCGTTGTATCTAGTTGTTTTTCTTGTTGTTGTTGTTGTCGTCGTCGTCGTCGTGGCGCGACCTCTGCTTTGCTCCAACGATTGGCCTGCCTTTCCAACGCTATTGCTTTTTGTGTATCCTCCGTTATTTCTTCCGTCCTGCAACGCCCACGACAACAGCCGAACGTCGGGATATTTGGTGGTGCCGTCGCTGCCGCCGCAATATTTCCCCTACATTAGACAGATTTATCATAACTTTTCTATGGCGTATACGCCCACCCTTGTGAAGACAGATGATCCCGAATAGCCAAATCCGAAGCGCACACTCAGTGAGAAGACGGCAGACACGAACCTGAAAACCACTATCACGTCGAACAATACAAATCGCAACAAGCATTATAAGCAAGCATGCACACACATACACGTATGGTCATAGCTAGCGCGCGTTGGGCAGTCGTTAGGCTTAGGTTAGCAATGGCGGAAAAAGAACTACATATATATATATATATATATATATATATATATCTGCATAGTATTTACTACAAGATGTATATTCTGCACATTGCACTGGCCATACACAGATAACAGCAGTGTTCATTGAACCACCAAAACGAAGCCAATCAGAATTGACTGAGAGCTGCTCCTGGTGGCCTTCAATGGCGCATCCATCAAAATCCGTTACCCTGCTTTCCAATGGCGCGTGATGATGATGATAGTGCAACCTGACATGTGAATGTGAGTCGTGTTCACTCGGAAGTTGTTCACAGATGTGTCCAATGCGCCCTGCTGTGGATGATGCTGGACTGGGGCACATACACAGAGCGCTAACTCGAGATTGGACAGAGTTGGCTGGCCCCGCTACAGAGGATCAATCCAGCGCAACGCTCGCTAGGATATTAGTGCGAATAGTGCACGCGAATAGATCAGCGCGAATCAAAAGTGTCATTTAATGCGGCTCATGTCATGGGGTACTCGGGATGGACGGGGGGGGTATAGCCAATCCAATCCTGTAGAACCCCCAAAACGCTAGCTAAAGCGCGCCCGCTGATCTTACGCAATAGATGGGTACGAACGGCTGTCTGTCTCGTTTGAAGTGGTGTTGCGTTGTCCTACGTTACGTCAGTATCAGTATGCAGCAGGTGGTATGTCGATCCTCAAACAGATCGTTGCGGTTGCTCTCGCTGCCTCCAGGCGTGCGGCGAGTATACGAGTATGATGCTGCTCGAATTGATAGGTTAGTTGGACAGGTCCCAAGTTTTAATACGGCTGGCAGGCGACCGTGGGCTTGATATTTTTGCTAAAATGCTATTGCGTCCTAGGACTGGTGAGAGCGTATATTTTGTTTCGTTGTTCATTGCCACATTTTGAGCACAACGTGTGAGAAACAAGACTTTCTTCTGTACTGTACAGTACAACAACAACAACAACAAAAAGGACTTCAACGACGACTACTTTTACTACAACTACGGGAAATAATTTGGTTTTCCTAATTAAGGATAGTCTCCTGAAGAGACAGAAAGAGGAAATGCATAGGGAGAAAACTTTCTCAGCGTAGCATTCGCGCTATGACGAGTTGGTCACGCTGCCGCTGTGAATGCTGTTGACATTACGTTAAAATGGATGGCGTAGTTTCCGACGACTAGGTGCGGACTCAGCTTGTGGTACCTTCTGGCGTTCTACCAGAGCAAGGTGCACAACCTACACTATCAACAGCCATCACACCACGCCTCGCGCCCACACCACCTTTATTGGCTATGCATCTGCAAATGCATAGCTATAGGGGAGGTGTGGGTTAAACATGCAAAGTTATTTTGTCTTGTTTACACACATATACTTTTTATTTGTATATGCTCGCAGGGTAGGAGTAAAGGAAGAGATAATGCAATCACCAATATGCTTTGTAGAATAATGGGAAATATTTGTGATCTCAAATGTGTGCATAGCCTTTAAAAGTTGCTCTCCATTGTGGCTGCAAAGTCGTTTTTGTTATTACTGTATATTTTGAGGGACAGGCTTGCTTAGTTTCCATGTGCAGTGCCGTAATGCATGAAAATGTCTGTTTATTTGTATGCCGTCAAATGCAGTTCGGTATTTTTAAAACCGCGTGTGCCTTGTCTGTTTTCTATTTGTCCTGCTGTATTTTGTCCGACATGAACCGGCTCCTGCCAGCCGTCGATTTTTTCGTTGAAAAAGATAATCCGTTCAGGCGGTAATTTGCTCCGTATATATTCGAATACACGTTGGGGAACTCTTGCTAAGATTAGTAAAATTAGCACTCTATAAATCGTATTGTTTAGCGATACTCTTCTATAGTTTATTAGTCCTAGCATTGCTCTTCTTGTGTGCATTAGTTACAGAATGCAATTGTGCGATTTTGGCAGTTATCCTTATTCTGAAAACACACCATGAAAGAAGTACTTGTAGAAGCTATCTTTGTCAGGTTGACTTTAACCCTAAGATATGTCTAAAATATTATACGTCTCATCTTGCTTTATCTGCCTTTGCCTTCTTTTGTAGCCTGATCTCAAACGTAGCCATGATTCTTGTTTGCTATTGCAGCTGCCTCCTTTAAAAGCAGCGGTTTTGTTTTAAAAGTTAATTCTTCTTTCCTCATATTATTCTGAAAACTTCTGAAGTTCTGTTGGATTCAGCTTTGCGTCGTTGGAAATGCTATATCTTAAGTATATAAGGGCATTCCTGGCCCGACATTACCTGTGACTCGGTAATGTATATGTATTGCCTATCGGATTAGGTTATTTTGTACAGAGGGCCATGCTTCTACGTTCAACTAGAGGCATTTCTTCCTTGCAGTATAATTTCTGTGTTTGGCTTACCTTTTAAAACATGAGGTGCCCATAGGGTGAAACGGAGTATCCGCTGCGTACACTGCCGGATAACTTTTAGAAATTTACTTGGGCATCGAAGCTGTTGTAATAGGCCTGTTCTATTTTATTATTTCTACGTGTGCCTAGATACCGAAGATAGGCATCACGTGCCCTTGAATGTGTCCGTATAATCTCCAGGTGACTAATAAATAGCGGGTTTACGCAACGTGGAGGGCTTCCATGAACTACAAGACGAATGTCGATGCAAAGAATGCTGGAGTAAATGTGATAAATACCACGCCGCGGTTTGTCCGGCGGTTTGGTCCATAGCAGAATTGGCAAAACGCTAGATCGATTGTTGTGTAGAAAAACTGTGATGTAACATAAACACACTTACTCAGCCCGGGTGTTAATAAATAAATAATACATTGGGGGTTTACACGTAGGCGCTTAGGCACATCAGGCTAGTTTACGGTTTTAGAGCTTTCGTCTTATTCAGGTTTCACTTGCTTTACGTGTAAGACGTCTCCATATTCCTACGTGTCACTTGCAGCCTACGTGATTCTCAAGCCCAAAATAAAGCCGGATTCCCTTCTCCTCAGGTTCCGTATTACTTTGGCATCGCTTATGGAACGTTTCTCCGGCGAGCGCCGCGGGTCCTGGCCCGTCGAGCTGGCTCTCTTTCGGTCAGGAAAGCTCGGCATGGCCGGTGGTTGACATCTTGACCGACCCGAAGGGCGGGATCCATCGATTGCGCTCGCAGTTAGAACTCGGTGGCGCCAACCAGCGGACCGAATACGGTGGTCCCGTAAATCGCGTGACCAATCCAAGCATCGAATAAAAATGACGCACCTTGATTGTGCCTCTGGTTAGAACACGGGAGTAACTATGATTTTTTATTCAACGCGTTTACCTGTGATGCGCGCGAATTACGCGTGCTCGCGAATAGAAAGTTGGTCAGATGTGTAGACTTCCTATTGTGACACCCCTACGCCTAAGGTATACAATATAGGTTATGTCGCAATGAATTCGTAACGTCATATTGTCGTGGTTCCTTCGAGGATTGCCATAGGTAATAACTGTAAGGCAATGTGACTGCCCCCCGACTCCGGACCGTCTGGTTAACGCCCGGGGCCTAGTCAACCAGGGATATCAATCGAGATAACTGCTGCCTTGGCTTAATAGACGTAATGACCAGAGAACCTCCGCAAGAGGTAGAGGGTAGCTTGTGATTATGCCTAGAAAACCTATAAAGTCTCCCCGTCATGAGCAAGAACGCGGTCAGTCGCGTCCTTGTTCATGGCAGAGCGCGACCGGACGATAGAAAATGTGCAGCCTAGTCTTATTTTTGGGCTCTTAAATCTCAAAAACAGGAATATAGATGGAGACAACAGGAGCCTGACAGGGACGGGTCGACGAGAACGCCCCGCATATACATGTGCTTTTATAGGGTCGGCAGGCTAGATAGAGATTTCGATGTGAGCCGCAAATCTCGGTCTCGAACACCAGATCTCGGAAGGTTGGGTAATCACGAGGTCTGAGCGGTAACCCGAACGGCCTACGGACCTAACGCTGCACTCCTGTTTGACCGTGAACCCTTCGCATCGTAGTAACCTGGCATGGAGCGCGAAATTTAGCAATATGAAATCATTGCTGCATAGTCTATATCGTATGACACACCTCCCATGGTCGTTGGACCTAAGGAATGTTACTATAGGGAATTTACACCTCTTACCGATTTTCTATTTGTGAAAAAAGGCGTCACCGGAAAACACGCTAGAAAGGGAGTTATAGTTACTCCGATAGGGTCGACACAGGGTCGAAGGTAACGGGGGAGAGGAGGGGGGATTGGGCACTGATGTAAACGATATATAAATCTACGTTGGGTCAATTTTATTGGCGTTGCCGTCGTATCCAGTGCAAAGCGTTGCTTTTCATTGCCGGGTTGGCGAGCTATAAGCTGATGTTGTCGCTGCAATAGCGATTGAGCCGATCTTGAGTATTAGCGCTTTGATATGTTTTCTTAGAGAGGATACTTTGTCTTCGAAAGGGGTCCTCTTTTCACACAGTTAACCCCCGACAAGCAGCCTTAGTTCGGAGTGGTGGCCGGTGCAATTCTGTTACTGCCTCTGGTTCGTGATACAAGATGCGCAAGTTAGCGAGCTTCTAGAGAGCGACTTGACTTGCTCTTTGACATTGGCTCAAGCCGTGTTTAGATTTGGACCTTCGGATGTTTACTGCCATCATAGTAGTCATCGTAGTAGTTGTAGTGGGGCAGGCTTGCCCCCCAGCACACACTCCTTGGGCCAATCTCAGGGCAGCGAGTATGTAGTACTCTTCTTGCGTTGACGTTGATGGGATTGAAGTAGCGACACCGACAGCAACTACAAAAAAAACAGCGAGTATTGCATGCTCTTCGTCTTTGGCTTGTCTGTCTCTCTTTCCATGCTTATTTTTTCATTCTTCCTCTATGTACTGCTGTCTGTGCAGCCTGGAAAGTTCAATCCCTCGTTATACGGACCGAGACGCGCGCTACTCTGAGCCGAGTTGCGGAAGCGGCTTTTTGATGTTATCGATACGATATATTCATCAATTCCGTTAGGCTCAACTTACTCCGATAATACTGCTGCTGCTGCACCTACGCGAGAAGCAGCTGCATCACGGTCGTCGTCATCATCATCAGCGCCATCATAGCAAAGGGCCAAATGCGTCGAAGAACGCACCCTGAAGGCGGAGCAAACACCGTTTGCCCAGGCTGGGAACAAGAAAGGGGAATGAGAAAGAGAGGGAGGAAAACGAGAAAAGAACGGGAAAGACAGAAAGGGCGGATTGGGGAAATAGCTCCTCTTTTGTCAACGGGAGCCTAAACAGGCGGGCGAACGGCCAGTGTCAGGTGAGTCAACCATGTCGTGTCAGAGGCGGCCGCGCCGGTGTCGCCCTAGGACGACAACAGAGGCTCAAACTAGGTCGATAAGCAAGAGGGCGGCATCCTGACATCCAGCGTGCCCTTGACGGACCTCGGCTACCCAAGTGGCTTCGCTGTTGTCGCTGCGGCTGGCAATGCCCAAAAATAGCCTTTGTCCGGGCTACCCCGCAATTCTACCTGCGTCGGCACGCCGACCGACCTGTCGTCCCTCGGCCTAGCCCCAACTCGACCCTTGGCCAGCCCGGAGATTGCGACCCACGTTCCATATGACTGGACCGTTATTATCAAGCACGACGGGAGCCCGCTCGTACATGCTCATGCTCATAGAGGTAGCTAGCTAGAGAGAGAGAAATAGGCACAGAGAGCGAGAGGGAGAGAGAGCAGGTCCACCCTCTTGGCTCTGACGGACGGTGCACACGGCGCCTCCTTCTGTCACCGAGCGAGGTGGCCTACGGACGACAATGCGACTTGTCATGGAGCGCAGTTGGCGACCTGCTGCTGTTTCTACTTACTACAGGAGTATTTTGCTAGACAGAAAACAACGGTTGCACTGTCCTATGCGTCGGTCAACTGGCGGCGAACCACGCTCTAGACCGTGATGGACAAGACAACGTCCAAAAGCTTTCTGCTTCAAGACGCGCCAGGGGCAGGTGGCCATCCCTCACCGCCGCCAATGCCTCCTCCGCTCACCCGACAGCCCGTGCTGACACTAATCAGTGAGGTCATTAATTATTGATTTCAGAGGCAATTAGAGCTTCACCACGGTATATGCGATACGCCTGAGAGCAGCTAGATACAGCAGTAGTGACAACGACAGTCTAAACCCCTCGGATAAGTCCGTTGGCTCCTCTCAACGGCCTCCATTCGATACGTCGAGAAGACGAGCGTCGTCCGACAGTTAAACATTCCCTTAGACGTCACCTGAAAGACAGTCGGTGGAAACTAGATCCTGCCTGCTTAGTATCCCCGTAAACATATGCAGGCCGAAACCTCAGCTCAAATGCCTGGAAATCCTGTCGCTCCACCAAGAAAAGTCCGGTGACAAGCCGTTTCGATACAACGTCACAACGTCCACATTCTCCTTACTACTCTGTGTAGACAGACTACAGTGGAAGTACGAAACACCATCAAACTTTACGATCCACTTCTTCGGTGTGCTTTGCCAAATCTCCCACGAGACAGATTAGGGAATTAAAGCGATCGGGGCCCCGAAATCAGCCATTTGGAGGATGTGTGCTGCGAAGAGCTGTTTTGCGCGGACTAGCTCCGTCGCGAGTCGTGGATTCAAATAGCAAACTCTACTGCGGGCTTTTGTCTGAATTCTTCTGTTAACTATTCTAACGTTGTCTTATGTAAAGAAAAAAACGTTAATACAATTATAAGACACGGTTTTCCTTCCAATAGGGCGTTAACACAACTAAGTGCCTATGACGTCAGACCGATGACACTCAATACGTTCACCTACAAAGTATTGTATTTTTTTTTGCAATACACTTTGTACGAATAGCCGAGAAAATATACCGTTTATAGTTAAGTATAGCATCACACACCCTTTTATGCGATAATAAGGTGTTTTTATGTTATGGTATATATACCTATATATATTTTTTATATATATGTTTGAATTGAGTTTTGGTTACATGAATTGCGTCTTATGACGAGTATAGACATTAGAGGTATCGATAGCCAATAATTGGTGTAGCTATGCGTGTTTCGGGCGAGCGCTGCACACACCCATACATACACAATGGCCCATCGTGAAACCAGTTCGCTCGAGAGCAGCGCCAACGACAGCATTACTATCGTTTACAGCTTGGCTTGCTATTGGGTTTTGTAGACGAAACGTAGTAATGGCCTTTCTGCAAAGGTTGAGTTATGTAGCATCCGTGTGCTGTAAGGAATATGCGAGCCTTTTGCAAGCATGTGTTGCAAGCGCGTTACTAGAGTTCCGTTTTTTTAAGAAAGAGAACGCGTTCACGCATAAGAAGTCCGTTTTGCGTGCAGCAGGCAGTATGAGGCTCAACAAATCTGACTGCCCACTAAATAGCATGATAACACGGGCTGAGATACGCAGCGTAAGCGACTCGCCCCATTTTTTGTGTTATTCGTTTAAAACTGTCCCGGTCAGCAAAAAAGGCCGTTTGCTCTGAGTACAAACGTACTAAGCGAAAGCCGTATGACGTAAAAATGACCGGCGGTATTCGAATTAAGTGCAGGAAGGTATGAGACCTCTACCCCACCTTACATCAGGACAAGTGTACAATTTTGGATACCCAGAGCGTTCAACGCAAACGCTCGATTGGCACGACGACGCTCGCCAACACCCGTTTGCTTTTTTCTTTGCAGCGCTTTGATAGATTCAACCTTTCCGCATTCGGTCACCGACCTTACCACAAAACCAGTCGAACTATGAGTTTGTTAGCGTATGTTGGCCTTGCTCGGAATTTGCTCCTGAACAGGGCGTGGGCACACAGAGCCAGTAGCACTAAAGGGTTCAACGGTTCATTATCGCTCGCAGAGGAATAGTACAATCCTTGATTTTAAGCGGATTTGTTCTCAGCAGTGTTTGTGGCTGGCCATCATGCCGTGGCTACTATTTGACGAGACATATAATATGTGTGTGTGTGTATGCAGGCGGACTCAGACGCTCAGAAAGCGCCCATTCAGCCAGAAACATGGAGCAAGCTGGTCGGCGATTTGCTCTGCGGGCCTACCTCATAGTAGGCGATGTCCGAAGAAGCCTTGCTCCTCGTCCTCCACTTTGAAGGCAACGTGCAATGCGATTCAGAGGTTCAGAGGGATGTTCGTTGTATCTGTTGGGCGCTCACGGCTTGTGTGTTCGATGGAGCAAAAGTGCCCTGATATGCTTCAATCACTACGGGTAGCGGGTATAATAATATAATAAAGAAGCCTTTCTGTTAGCAAAACACTAGAGGCAAAGAAGGAGATGCACTTGCGGTTGATGGGTACAGTCTCTCACCTTTCAGCCCTAATAGTACTTAACAGGTCTATTTGAATACGGTGGTCTTATTTAGAACACTATTCGAATTTTAGTGTTGCCTTTAGTTTGACGTTCAGGTAAATTTTAACCAAATGTACATTACTGTAAACCTGCATTTTGTGTTTGTTCTATTGATTTTACTGGTTTTCACCACGTTGGGCGTCTCGATGCTGCTACTACGACGACTAATACACGCCTTCGCAGCCGGGGTCGCCTTGTTAGAGCACTGCTTTGGCGCAAGGTCAAGGACGTTAACCGCTAGTGGAATTCGATACCCCGCTGAGAACCCCTGGTCATCTGAAGCTCGTCAATATGCGCTCAACAGACCCGGCTTGTACCGCGGAGGAGGTTGTTGCAAATGTCGTAGAACGGGCCCTTCGTAAACAAATGGACCTTGCGCTGTACACAACGTAAGACATCACGATTGCACGACTATAACACAGGTGTAAATTTCTCCATATTGCTGGCAGATCAAATTAGGCGGCAGCATCCTAGCAAGAGAAAGCTCGGAAAAGGGCAGATCTTGGCCGGCAAAAGAACCTTCTG